>OY725328.1:62536578-63136578 GCA_963242795.1 Inga leiocalycina | reverse complement strand
CTGGCTTTGTTTAGTTTGCTTCTGCTATGAAATTGTATTCCATTGGGATTTAACTTCGTCTGTTTGTGTGTTGTTTGTTTTGGTTTTGATGCTTTAATACTCTGGTTTCTTTATGGTTGTTTCTAGCTCTATTTTGTTTGCTTTCAGCTATGAAATTGTTTTCCGTTGGGATTTGGCTTCGGCTGTTTGATTTTGGTCTCTGCTTTTGTTTTGTGCTGCGTTTATGACTGTTTTTGTTTAGCTCTTGCCATGAAGTTGTATTCCATTGGAACTAGTTTCTTGCGATGAGCACCAAAAGCTAATCAATGAGGAAAGATTGATATACCATACCGTTTAAATAGGATGTCAATGATCTAGAATTAATATTTTCAAATGATGATTTTTAAATTAAAAATTTTTTTTTTTTGAAAAATTCTATAGAAATTAAGATAATTTTTTTCAGAAAAAAAAAAGCAAAAGTGACAAAATTCAATATGATGCATCCAAATTAGATCTAAACGGTATTGATGATTAGCTTTTAGTGCTCATAATGATGAGCACCAAAACGGGATCCATATTCCAATAGGGTTCGTCTGCAGTTGTGTATTCTTTGTTTTGGTTTTAATGCTTTAAAGCAACGGATCATCCACATAAGTTGACGACGAGGCATCCATCATCACTGCCTGTTCTTGATGTCCAAAACAAAAAAGCTTGGAGTGTTGCAGGTATTATTAAAGATATTGAATTTCATGTTTGAATTATGATGTTTTTTTAATATGAGAATTATGATAATTTTTTTCACCGACATTTTTACATGCTAAATATCCATTTTTTATAAATATTTGAAGGCACTTATTTTATTCATCAATTCAACTACTAATTGTTCTTATTTAAATTTTTATTTAACTATTGATAAACTGTGGATAGCAAATTGTCTTTGCTCCTTCACAGAGATTGCCAAAGTTGAGAAGCATGGATCTTCATGGCTCTAAAAGTCTAATAAAGATGCCAAATCTTGAAGACTCCAAATGATTACTTCAATTCCCTTTTAGTGTTTGTTTCGTTATTTAGGACCAGTTTGCATCTTTAGTTTCATTAATTAGGGCTAGTTTTCACCTTTGGTTTTGTTTCTAGTCTATTGTTGCTTTGTTTTTGTTACAGTCCTTTTAGTTTCGTTAATGAATTTTTCTTCTTGGCAGAGGAAAAAAAAGGACGTCTTGATTTTATTTTAAAATCAAAGCATGCATCTTGTGAGTACTTTTTCGTTTGTTGAAAATACATTTATCCAATATGAATCTTCATCTTGTTATATATACCTGGGAATTATGCCATGAAAGTTTATCTTTATTGTGCTTAAGTGGCGGAGAAGCGCTGTGGAATTTTGTTTTAGGGGTGTTCAAAACCCGGGTTAGCACCGGGATCAATCACGGTGCCTGGTACTGATTTTTTGTCGGGATCCTCATCCCAAGCCGGTCCTAGTACTGGGATTGAGATCAAATCTGGAAATCCCGATTTTTAAAAAAAAGAATTAAATTTAAAATATATTATTATATTGTTAAATTTTTTATAATCTAGCGTTTAAAATGATCATTTAACGCTAAACAAGCTTATAATAATTATATAGATTGATCTATAATTGAAGAATAATATTTTATCATCATCACCATCATCATCTTCGTTATTATCTTTATACATTATATAATATATATGGTTTAACTTCAATTAAAGTGTGATCTTATTAAATGATAGCTTAATTTAGAGGGTAAAAAATATAATAATAACTTAATTTATAAGGTAAAAAATAAAAAAACGGGGATACCATCATCATAAATTGATAAGCAATTATTATTATTATTATTATTATCATCACCATCATCATCTTCATTATTATTTTTATACATTATATAGTAAGGATTAATATCATGATATATATGATTTAACTTCAACTAAAGTGTGATATACATCTTATTAAATGATAGTTTAATTTATGGGATAAAAAATAGGGAGAATTACATTAAGGTCCCAAAGAAGAAAGAAAATGAAAAAATGGTTCCAATAGATTGCAAAATGAAAAAATGGTCCTATTGAGTTGTTAATACAGGCCTCTGGAATTGTTAACAAGTTGTCAATATAGGCTCCTGAAATTGTTAATGTGGCCATTTTTTCATTTTGCAATCTACAGGGACCATTTTTTTCATTTTTTTTCTTTCATTGGGACCTCATTATAATTCTCCCTAAAAAAATATGAAAATAAAAGACTATTTGTTTTTCTAAATTATATTATTCTACTCCTTTTCATAAGGAATGTGGATTTGTAAAAATAACATAGTCTTTTTTTCCTAATAATCGTTTATTTATGTAATTCTTACAAAAAAACTATCCATTAATATTATTAAAATTATATATATATTTATTTATATATTATATTATATATCGTTCTATTTTTTGGATTTATACATGGAATAAAATACATCAAAAAGTTTAAGAACCCAACCCTTATCTTTATCCCGCTTACTTAGTCCTTAAAAAGATACATAATTTTTCAAAATCATGTATCTTAATTCCTTTTTTAGTAAACTGTTGAAAAATAAAAGAATAACTTAATTTTTAAGGTAAAAAATAAAAACGGGGACCAAGACTAGGATTGGGATCTCAAGAGTAATCCCAATCCTGGCTAGGACGGGATCAAAATGTTCGGGACCGGTCTGGGATAATCAGGATCAGGATACTTTAAACACCCTTATTTTCTTTCATAATTTATAAAAAAATATTAGGGAAAAAAAAACCCTAACGCAAAAAGTTACGTACTGTTTGGTACAATGGAGGGTAAATGAAAATCGCTCATTTTTTGCTGTTCATTTTCCTTACATAGGGGAAATAAAATCCTTCCAATAAGCTAAGAAAAATAAGTTTTATGGGAAGATTGCAATATGATATTGGAGTTTAGTTTAGGGAAAATTCCAAAAAACTACACTCAAATTACACAAAGAACAAATCAGTACAACGAAATTCGGAAATGACAAATCAGGCGGGTGTCAGAAAAAGGAGGAATCTGTCCTTTTAAAATTTCGGCCAAATTACGAAAATGCCCTTCATGCACACTTTAGAATAACAACATGATCATCGGAATTAACACATTCGGATTCGGTATTAACACTTCACAAGTTTCAGGGCCAATAACAACACTCACCTCGCCATTAACACCTCATGATGCGCCATTAACAACTCCGATGTTGTTATTGCGACTGAGGGCTGAAGGGCATTTTCGTAATTTGGCCGAAATTTCAAAAGGACAGATTCCTCCTTTTTCTGACACCCGCCTGATTTGTCATTTCTGAATTTCGTTGTACTGATTTGTCCTTTGTGTAATTTGAGTGTCGTTTTTTGGAATTTTCCCTTTAGTTTAGCTAATAAGGGAAAAATATTAAAAATCACTTGAATTTACTAGGAATTAGAGAGAGTATTAAGGTTTCTTTACCCCAAAAGGTGGGGAAAACAATCAAGTCATTAAAGTGATTTCTTGATCTAATAAATATACTAGCTAGAGGGAATTCAATTGCTTTCTCGTGTAGGGATTAACATTTAACATTTAGTGTTATGCATAATTAAATTGTGAGAAACTTAAAAGATAGCTTGCAAATTCAAAAATGATTTACTTGTTGTGGTGCAGGAGAGACTAGGAGTGTGTTCAGATTAACTTTTGAAGAATAGCTTTTACGGTCTACGAGATAAGTATGTGAGAGGAGTTTTATCTCAATTTGCGGAAAAGTGATTCTGAAACCATGGTTTTGCATGTTGCCAAACACATCCTAGTGGTAGCTCCCTACTTTGTTCATGAGACATTTGGTGGCTACAGAACAACTAAAGAAGAACTCTGGGATGGCGAATACTAAAATATTACTCCCTCCTATCTTAACTATAGGACATATTTACCTAATTTTGGAGAAATTAAGTATAGTAGTAAATTATTTAATCATGTTTAATTTCCTAAAATGCCCTTATTTAAAACTTAAAATGTAAAAAAACAGTAAAATTGAGGTATATGTGGCATTAATGAGTTGCAAGCATTACTCACTTTATAGAATACATAGGTGTATTCTTAAATTATTATTGTGTTTAATTATTATTGAGAAAGTATCAATAGGGGGTATTTTAGGAAGAAATTGATAAAAATTAGAACTTTGTCTTATAATTAAGACCAAAATCAACTCCCAAATGTTGTTCTATAATTAGGACCGGAGGGAGTCCTAAATCTACTTTTGTTTTCTCCTTACTCTCAGTGAATACAATACTCCACTTTATCCTCTTATAACTGCCTATTAGATATAACTCAAGCTGCGTCAAGCTAGGTTTCGATGCTAAAGTTTGTAACCTAATTAGTAGCAAGACATTCCTTAAAAAACAAATGGCTTTCAAGATGTAACTCAAGTTACATATGAAAGAAAATGGTAGCTTCATTGTTATTAATGGCATGGTAGCTTCATTGTTTTCTAATTTATCTCTTCTTCCAATGTTTCTTTCTCTGCATTTTTTCCTGAGTTCACCTTTTTACTCCTACTTTTTTTCCTTATTTTTTGTTAATTTTATGGCCCGTTTTTTGGCCAATTAGTTTTATGCCTTCAGCTAGAAAAATATCACACATTTTCTAATTCTGTCTAAACGCTGGATTTAGGGAAAATGAGAAAACAAATAGCAATGCGTGGTTTATGCCGTAAAATTTAGGAAAATATTTTTTACCATGCATTTAAGAAAAATATTGCCTCTTTTACTATTTTAAGTTTTTTTTCCACATCCATGAATAATAAGGTTATTAAACGAAAAACCTTATCTTTTATACCTGGACTTTTGTTTCAAGACAATATTATTTGCTATTTTGAACCGAACTGGAAAACCCATACTTCCAGTATTTTTATAATTTTATAAGGAGGTCTATACTTTTTTTTAGGAGAGGTGTATACTTTATATTGATTATTATTAAATTTTTTTTTCTTTACAACCCTCATATTTTAACTATTTAAAATATTAATTTCTATATTTTAGAAAATAAAAGGAAAAATACCAATTAAATCCCGCAAAAATATTATAATCCAAATTTTGGTTTAAACTTTCAACAAATCCTTACTTATGCCAAGAGGCCTCATTAGGGGTTTTTTAATATTATTAAAAGACCAAAATATGAAGTAAATTTTTTTTTTTTTTTGCCAACCAAGTTTTAAATAGTTAAAACTTTAAACCCTTTCAATTGAGTTTCAGTATGTTAAAGTTTATCCAGGGACAAAAGTTTAAGTAGGTTAAAATTATAGGGATTTATTTTTATTCATTTATTTATTTTGTAAAATGATCAATTTTTATAGATAACTAGCTAAAGAAACAGAGAGGAGGTACAAAAATTAGAGTACCTCAAAAGGGGATTACCCTTAACTTCCTAATAATTAAACAAATACAGATTAACAGGGATTGAGTTATACCAAGTGAAAGCTGTAGGCCACAAAAATATTAATTTTCTCTTATAAATTATATTTATAAGGTAAATAAAAATAATTAGTTACCAATTTGAAAAGACAAAATTAGGGTACATGTGTAATTTTCAAAAATTAAAATACTCAGATGAAACAGAGTCCTTGTCTCTGTATTGGTCCATGTTATCTGACTCGGACCGGATTGGAAACCGGTGACCCGGGCACTAAACCGGTTCGGTTTGGTGATCAGGTCCGGGTCAAAAAAAAAATTTTTTTAATTTTTTTTTTATAATTTCATACTATAAATCTAAAATATTTCATTTCTCACCGGTTTGGTTCCGATTTGACTCCGTTTTGACTCACTAATCCTTAACTCAATACCCCCGACGGTCCACTGAACTGTTCAAATTTAATTACCTTGATATTGATAAATAAATAAATACAGTCTCTAAGGACGGCTTTGATGGACAGATCAAACAGAAACATTCGTGTGTGCGTGGCGGGGAAAAAGAAAATAAAAGGGATAGTGATACAAATAAAACAATCTTTCACCATCGTTTTCCTTTTCCACGGGAATCCTGAAATATTCGGCTCTCAAGAAATTCAACAACTCTGCCGGCCTAAAAAAAGAAATTTAATAACACGCACC
This sequence comes from Inga leiocalycina, assembly GCA_963242795.1. Taxonomy (NCBI): domain Eukaryota; kingdom Viridiplantae; phylum Streptophyta; class Magnoliopsida; order Fabales; family Fabaceae; genus Inga; species Inga leiocalycina. The sequence goes on along the minus strand of OY725328.1, from coordinate 63,130,491 downwards.
GGGTTGAACCAGAAAACAACATACCAGGCAAATTTGCTTAGCCTTCTTTCATTAGTTTTTCTGCTTTGACTTGGAGAGTGAAAAAACAATGGCGAACAAAGAGATTCAATTCTTCCAGCTCAACACTGGAGCTCAAATCCCTTCCCTTGGTTTCGGAACTTGGCAGTCTTCTCCTGGTCTCGTCGGCGACGCCGTTGCTGCCGCCATCAAGGTCCATTCTCATTCTTCCTACGCTTTCTCCTCTCCGATTCCTAGCTTTATTCATCTTGTTGGTTGCTTTAATCTATCAGATGATTGAATACTTGAAAATTTGAAACTAATTTGGAAAAAAATGAAGTGTGTGAGAGAGAGGGCGGCAACTCCCATGTGTGGGGAGAAGAGGGAGGCGTCCTGTTAGTTTTGTTTCAGAATGATCATACATCTTGAATTGCTGGATGGTCAAAGTTTTGTGTAAGAAATTAATGGTAGATTCTCTTCTTTATATTCTCATCTCTACTCTACTCAAGTTGTAATAAGGATGTCACAAAGTCCTAACAATTCGAAAGATTGAAGAAATAATGAGGACGATTGGGTGTATAATAGAACGATATATTGTGTATTATGAATGAGATGAGTAAGGTGACGATTGGCTGACTACGTTGATGATCTTCTTTCTCTCTTTTTTGTTTGATCTTTCTGATCCTGTGATGTTTTAGCGTTCAACTAATAGACCTTTTTTCGGGGAAATCACAGGCTGGTTACCGACATATTGATTGCGCTCAGAATTATGACAACGAACAGGAGGTAATTATAAGGATTGATGTGAAACCATATCTTTGTGATTGACATCTTAGTGCTTATTTGGAATCAAAATTTATAAGTACTTTCATGTAAGTCGAGACAAAGCTCCTCTCATATGCTTATCTCATAGATCATTAATCACAATTGAATAATTGCTTTTGAAGACTCGTGAATGGATGATTCAATCTTGTCATTGTAGATTGGTTCAGCACTGAAGAAGTTGTTTGAAGAGGGTGTAGTGAAGCGCGAGGATTTGTGGATTACCTCTAAATTGCGGTTTGTCAAGTTTCCAATTGAATTCCTCGTAGTTTCACTTTGTAAGCTAAAGTGATCAAAATTGAATCATGCAAATGTGAGTATTTCATCTTGTCTAGATCCCACACTTTTCTGTGGCTTTAATGGTGGTTATGTGCAGGAATTATGATCATGCTCCAGAAGATGTACCAGAAGCATTGGACAGAACTTTGAGAGACTTGCAGCTTGATTATGTGGATTTATACCTTGTATGCAGTATAACCTAATCAAGTACCCATTTGCACATATACTGATTGTTTTTTTGTCTAGATTTAAAGTTCCTTCAAGATTTGTAATGGAATTTATATGTTTGTCCTGTAATTAATCTCATTTTGTTACATAGATCAAATGATGTCTCAGAAAATGCTTTTTGCACAAAAGTGGTTCTTTGTTATTGCCTTAGCTTTCACAAAATATTGTGCCAACTATTACCTATGAAGCATATTTTGTTGAACTTGAATTTTTGTGAGATCCTTAGTGATGCATGCAGCATACCTTATAGTACCTCCAGTCCTAAATATATAAGCTAGACCTCAACCCATTTTGCCTCCCAAATTTATAATTTTTTGCCCAAAATATCCTTATTGATGGTACACATTTAAGGGGCTTCCAATCAGGGGATATTTTTGAAGCATATGATTAAAAAGGATGGTTTAGGGAAGCCAAGGCACATTTGTTACAAATAACTAACTTAACTAATTTTTTTTAATATATGCAAATTAGTTGTCTTGCTTTTATATTAAGAATCAAAGGCAATACTTCATTCCGATTCTTCAATTAAGATATGTAACTTATTTATGATAAAATCATCAGTAAATTGATCACTTTGTCTTTTAAGGTCCACTGGCCAGTGGCAGCCAAGAAGGGGTCTGTGGGCTTTCAGATAGAAAATTTTGTGCCCCCCAACATTCCTAGCACATGGAAGGCAATGGAAGAACTCTATGACTCTGGCAAGGCTCGAGCTATAGGTGTGAGCAATTTCTCGTCCAAAAAGCTGGCGGATTTGCTCGAGGCAGCACGCATACCTCCGGCTGTCAACCAGGTAGAGTGTCATCCTTCATGGCAGCAGGACAAGTTGCGGGCTTTCTGCAAGTCCAAAGGTGTCCACCTCTCTGTAAGTTCACAAATTTTCAAAAGTGGCTGTTACGTTCTTAGGCTTGTGATAGTTGTCAACCAGATCTTAAAACCAATTTTTGTTCCTTGAATTGAGGTTCTTCAATTGCGTATGGTCAGGGATATTCACCATTAGGTTCTCCTGGGACAACCTGGATTCAAAGTGATGTTCTGAAGCATCCAGTTCTGAATATGATTGCTGATAAATTAGGCAAGACTCCTGCACAGGTAGCGCTTCGCTGGGGACTGCAAATGGGTCACAGTGTGCTTCCCAAGAGCACAAATGAGGCGAGGATAAAAGAGAATTTTGACATTTTCAACTGGTCTATACCTGAGGACTTATTTTCAAAATTTTCTGAAATTCAACAGGTTAATGTTTTTATGTTTACCTTCAGACACTTTCTGTTATTTCAAGACATGAAACCATGAATAGATGATTGTGCTGTGTTTTGGCTGTGTGAAACAGTAAAAATGTAGAGTGAAAAGAAAATTTATCACGCCTGTGGAAGCATTAAAATTTTGGTATTTGAAACTTGCATGTGGAAATCTGTAGCCCTGTACCACTATAGATGTCATTGAAATTGAATCTTTCATGAGTGGCCAAGACAATAAGTATGATATCAAATGTGATGATGATTATGACAGTGGTTTGTGCTGTTGCAGGCAAGATTAGTGAGGGGCACCGCTTTTGTTCATGAAACTTATGGAGCCTACAGATCTGTTGAGGAACTCTGGGATGGTGAAATTTGAGCAGTCAGCTAAGTGGCCAATCAGACTAGAAGGAATAGGTGAAGTGGGATTTCTTTACGCGGTTCAACTAGTCAGCAAAAAGGTGTCTTAGAACCATTATTTGATCCTTGACATCAATAATTTTGTGAGTTACTGGAAGACTGATGTGTTCAGTCTTTCAATATGAGAAAAATATTCTTAAATATAGCAATATCTAAGTTTCTTCAAGTCATAAAAAAAATGAAAATATGTCTGCAGTCTGCTAAACTTATGTAATTGAAATTAGAAGAATGGACTTGCTCTAATAAATTTACTTGAGGGACTCAATTGTTTTCTTGTGCATTTAAAAGGTAATTAGTCTTGGACATAAGCCTATCATTTATCATGTGAGGTACTTATCCATGTTCCATTTTCCATTTTCAAACCCATCAATAAGCTTCAGTTTGACATCATGTATCTTCTTCCAGATGACGCTAATTATCTTCTTTGCAGCCAAGTCCACAATGGCTGTTTATCCCCAGCTGCTATGTTCCAAATTCCACAATTTTTAACACCCAACCCACCTTTAGTTGGGTATAAAATTGATAATCTGGGGTTATTTACATAAATGTAGAAGGTTAAAAAGTTGCATTTTAAAGTTTCAAAAGGTAAGGAAGTTAGTAGTTACCTAGAGAAATTTTGTATAATTTAGCGAAAAAATACAATAAACTGTAATCAAAGCGGTTGTTTTATTTATGGATTAATATCATTTTTTGTCTTTCAAGTTTGTCATCGGTTATTATTTTGATTTTGGTACCTTAACTTTTAAATTATTGGTTTTGATCCTTTTAGAGGCAAAATAGCCTAGCTTTTATTAAGTTACAGAGGGTGGTGCTTTAAACCAAATGAAATTTGAGGGATCAAAATCAAAATAAGGAAAAACTTGAGAACCCCTTATTTATTTATTGAAGAAATGAAATGGAAAGGATGAACTACACGTAGCAGTAAATAAGGGAAAGACGTCATCACTAATTAAAATACAAGAACTCATTTTGTTTTAATCTTATATGGTAGATGAGTCAACTGATGAAATTCAAATTTGTGATTTTATGATTTTGGGATGATGGGAGGGAATTGCGTTTTTTGTTTTTTAAATTAAGAAGTTTTTATTTTTTAAAATCATAAAATTTAAATTTTTCTAAATAATTAATATGTAATGTAGGATTAAAATAAGATAAACTGAGATATATTAAAGTAAGGCGTCGCCCCTCGATTACCTTATTCCTCTGAATCTCCCGCGCCCACGGGCGCTGCCTGAAACCTTTTTCACCGCCACTCATCTTTTCATCGTTCCCTTACATTTGATTCACTGAAGCCCATCTTCCTCATCATAGTTTCTTCGTCTGCTTTGATTCATCATCTGTTTGGAGAGAAAGAAAAACAATGGCGAGCACCGCGGTTCGATTCTTCCCATTGAACACTGGAGCTCAGATCCCTTCCGTCGGCTTGGGAACATGGCAATCTTCTCCCGGTCTCGTTGGCGATGCCGTTACTTCTGCCATCAAGGTCCATTTTCACTTCTCCATGCTTTCTGCTCTCGATCTCGTACTATTCTTTTGTTATTTCTTTCACCTTTCGGATGATTAAATGCTTGGGATTTGAAGTGTCGGATTGTGCTCATTCGTGTTTACTTCGCTCGATAGGGAATTAAACTGTGCAACCATAAATGTTATTCAGAGGGTTTCGCAATTGTTCGTTGATAGTAATTTGAGGTAGGAATTTGAATGAAGATTTTAGTATCAGGTTGAAAGCCATCACTGTCTCCGGAAAAAATCTAGGTACTAAATCAAGTGGCGGGTGAAAGAGACCAATGTGAAGTGTGTGGACTGTGGAAAATAATAAGAGAGAAACGCGTGAAAGAGAAGGAGATATAGAATATGAAAAGTGAAGTGGGTGAGAAACATTCACCCATTGCAACGTGGGTAGGCTGACAAGTGGGGTGTATTAGTTTTTATTTCAGAGCGAGTGGACCATGTGAATTGCCGGAAGGTCAAAGATTTGTATGAGAGATTAATATAAGTATTTTCCGCTTGTAATATTTTCATTGCTACCTTACAAAACTTGTAACGAGGATGTCCCAATGTGTTAAAAATTAAAAGATTGAAGAACAGAAAAAGGATTGGATTGAAAAAGGTGCGGATAGATATGGCTTTTTTCCCTGGCCCAAGGGATAAAACAGGTTGATGGCGTCTATTTGTGCTTTAATCTTGTTTATAAAAGAACAGTACAGTTTGTGTGTGTATTTTGGGTCGCATGAGATGAATAAGATCATAAAAATGAAAGAAAAGGATTGCTGAGTGACTGTGTATACAATCCTCTTTTGCTTATTTGTTTAAACATCCCATTGGTGTTTTGGCACTAAACTAAATAGCTTTGTTTGGAAATTACAGGCTGGTTACTGACATATTGATTGTGCTCAGATATATGGCAATGAAAAGGAGGTAATTATAAGAATTGATGTAAAACCATATTTTTATGAACTTTGGTGTCATGATTCAATCTTGCCACTGCAGATTGGTTCAGTACTGAAAAAGCTCTTTGAGGAGGGTGTAGTGAAGCGTGAGGATTTATGGATTACCTCTAAACTCTGGTTTGTTCCAGCTTTTGATCAAAGTTCATTTGCTTTCACCCTTTATGCTAAAGGGATGCAAGTAGAATCATTGTTATTGTGAGAATTTCACCTCATTTAGAACAAAGGATTGCCTACGGCTGAAATTATGGTGATGTGCAGGAATACTGACCATGATCCAGAAGATGTGCCAAAAGCATTGGATAGAACTTTGAGAGACTTGCAGCTTGATTATGTGGATTTATACCTCGTATGTGATATCTCTTGATCAGGGTATCTATTTGTCCCTAGATTACATATGGTGATTATTTTGTCTGGATTAAATGTTGTTTCAAAATTTGCAAATGAACTTATCTTTATCTGCTGTAACCACAGTTTGTTACACAGATTACACAATGTTTTGAAAAATGCGTTATGCATGAAAGAGTGTTTTCTCTTTTCCTCTTTTAACAGCAATAGAAAACATCATGAAAGCTAGGTCTTATGCGGCATGTTTTGTCAAACTTGATTATTTTCTGAGATCTTCTGCAATGCATGTAGCGTACTTTATTCTGATTCTTCAAGTCATATAGATTACTTATTTGTGATATAATAAATCATAAATAGATAATGTTTCCTTTTAAAGATCCATTGGCCGGCTCCCATGAAGAAGGGATCTGTGGGCTTTAGTGCTGAACATTCCCAACATTCCTAGCACATGGAAGGCAATGGAAGAACTCTACGACTCTGGCAAGGCTCGAGCGATAGGTGTAAGCAATTTCTCATCCAAGAAGCTGGGGGACTTGCTGGAGGTAGCTCGTATTCCTCCTGCTGTCAGCCAGGTAGAGTGTCATCCTTCATGGCAGCAGGACAAGTTGCAGGCTTTCTGCAAGTCCAAGGGTGTACACCTCTCTGTAAGTTCACTAATTTTGAATTACCTCCTATAAATCTGCCTGAAAAGTGGCTGTTATTTATGTTAAATTTTAAAAAACTGGCAAGTTGGCCTTAAAAACTAGTTTTAGTCCTTCAACTGAGTTTCAAATTGCATATGGCTAGGGATATTCACCATTAGGTTCTCCCGGGACAACCTGGCTTCAGAGTGATGTTCTGAAGCATCCAGTTCTGAATATGATTGCTGATAAATTAGGCAAGACTCCTGCACAGGTAGCTCTTCGCTGGGGACTGCAAATGGGTCACAGTGTGCTTCCCAAGAGCACAAATGAAGCAAGGATAAAAGAGAACTTTGATGTTTTTGACTGGTCTATACCCGAGGACTTGCTTGCCAAATTTTCTGAGATTCAACAGGTTAATTTGTTATGTTTATCTTCACTCTTTTTGCTATTTCAAGACATGAACTGATAATAATTCATGCGAATGCGATAATAAGTATGGTATATAAAGTCGTGATTATCCTAACAGCGGTTCATATGTTGCAGGCAAGATTAATCAGGGGTACTACTTTTGTCCATGAAACTTATGGAGTCTACAGATCTCTTGAGGAATTCTGGGATGGTGAAGTCTAAGGAGGAGTCTGAGTGGCCAATTGGAGAAATCGAAGGAATAAGAGTGAAGTGTCTTTTGGCCTTGAGTGTGCAGCGATTAGGGGCGCTGGTAAAGTGGAGATTTGTTGACTCTGTTCCAATTTTTCAACAAAAACCTGTCCCTACATATGTTTGATCCTTAGCTGCAATAGTTTTTCTGTTTGTTACTAGATGATTAGTGTACTGCATGATTTTTTTGAGAGACTACATTGTGACTCCTGCCAATTGTATGGAGTCTAATGTGAACTATACGATCCTTGAATAGTGCATTTTTTTTATAAATTTGATATATATATATATATATATATATAGATTATCTAGTTATGAAAAACCTTGAATATTAATCATACTGCAATTATTTTATTGTTAATAAGAAAATATAAATGCCCCTTTAATAGTCTGTGTGAATATAAATTATAAAAATTGATGAAACAAGCTGCACTAAGTTTGAGGTCCTCAATTCTGCATCTTTTCATACCAATCATTTGAATTTAGGATTCCGGAAGGGCTCACCATTGAGACCAAATGTGATAATAATAATTTAAATTCTTATTTGAGCAAAAAATATAACTTTCTATATATTTTATAATTCATATTATAATATAAATACAGTGATGGTAATATTGATGCTAACATTGATCCCAATTTGATGTAAATTTTTTTTTTAAAAAAAAGTCTTTACACTACTCATAAATCGGTAGAACATGGTAATAATTGAAGTGATATTTTTATGTATTATTAGCTATTTTCAAATAAAATTTGAATTGGCACAAAAAGTAAAACTTAAGATAAATAAGAAAAGGGTAAATAGCAAATTTGCTCCGGAAGTATAGGTCCAGAAACAATGTTGCCTTGGAAGTTTTTTTTGCCTCAATGTCGCCCCAGAAGTTTTAAAGCATAGTAATGTTGCCTTTTTCTATTAAAAAATAAATGTTGACCGTTAAAAGACATTGAAACCCAAAATACTTCCAGGACAACATTACTTATGGGCCCATACTTTCAGAACAAATTTTCTACTTAACCCATAAGAAACTTGCACATCCTCCACTGACATGGTTTTGCATCTCGCCACAGGTTTGGATCTCTTTAAGTTTTGTCAATTGAGCCTCAATTGAAGGAAGGAAAAGTTAAATATTTTTTATAAAAATATTTATTTCAACACTCACAATTTAATGGTTGATATTTTTTATAATTACATTTTGATGGTTGATATATATCACAATTCAGCTTTAAAACTCAATGCAAGCATCCAAATCCCCTCACAACCGCCCTAAATCCTAGTAATCACTAATCCCTAATCACGGCAAACAAACATAAACGCGGCCTTCACGTGAGTGTCACGTGATGAATGGAGCTTATAATCAGAGACCAGTGACCAGGACCTTAAACCCTAAACTCCGTCGCGCTAAAACCCTTGTTCCTTTCCTCTCCTCGGAAAAAACCCTCTTCAGCTCAGAAATGGCTATGTACTCCTTGGTCCGCCGAGCGTCCTCATCGGTATTGCCTCTAGCATTTCGCGCCATGGCATCTCCTAGAACCTTCCACTACGCTGCCTCTGCTGTTCGTACGGCTGGTCTTAATCATCGTCTCATTGAGCGAATCCTTCTACCCTCCGTGCGTTTGGCTAATTCGTTTGCTACAAAGACGAGTGCCGATGAAAATCTTCTTCGAGTCCTTGATACTGAGATTCAATGCGCCGAGGAGGATGGTCATGAAGTGAGTAACAGATACATTTCGTATATTTTTTAAATAATCATTGTCAATCAGTTATTATTTAGTATACTGCTCTACAGCAATCATGTTTATAATGTAACTGTTCTATTTTCGGAGGAAAATTTTCCGGAAGTTATTTGCTGGTGGATTTTTCTTGTTTCTGGATTATGTAGTCTGAAATCATCTATATCGCAAGTTGACAAGGGAATGCCTTAGCTTTATTGATCACTTTGATGCTATACCACTTGCCTCTGCTGTCTTTCTCATTTAAACACTCTTCTGCAGTCGTGATTGCAAATCTTTTGCATCACTAAAAAACAAAAGAGAAGGAATTTCGTTGTTAAACTGGGCAAGTGAGAAAAAATATGTAGGAAGTGAATAAGTGATATGGAAGTCAGTTTAGAAATTTTGACAAGTGTGTTTATTTGTCGTGTAATTATGGTATTTTCTGATATATTTTCCGTTTTGTAGTTCAGATGTGTTAGTTTTTGTTTAGCTTTTTAAGATATGTTTTCAAAAAAGTTCAGTGATGCGATTGTTTTCTATGAAGTACTTTCAGGAGTTGTTGCATACATTTCAACTTGTTTTGAGGTGCAGCTTGCAAGGGATATGGTGGCTCATTCATTTTTCACTATTTTTGTATTGAAATTTTGGACTAATATGAGAAATCATGTAAATTTATGAATACTTAGTATATTAGGCTATAGCCGCTTTAATAGCCAACATCTAGTGCTATCTATAACCTACCAGCTAAATTTACTTATTTACGGATTACCCTAACTCTGCTTTTTTTGAAACAAAGAAAAGAAAAGAGGGCAATTGTTTCTTTATGAAAGGAAAAACAGATGCAGCCAATGTGGGGATGCTATTTGATTCCTTTTCCATAGAATTTATTCTAATGTGATACTGGTCGTGATGTTAGCTTACCTATTGATTTCGTTGCCTTTTCTTTTGTGCAAACCTTTATTAAGGTGGAGGAAGTGCCAAATGATTTTCCATTTTCAATTGAAGACAATCCTGGTGAGAGAACCATACTCCTTAAGAGACAGTATGAGGATGAAACCATCACGGTGCAAGTAGACATCCCTAATGTGGCAGCTGAAGAAGGTGAGGATATGGGCGATGGTGAGGAGGAGAATCGTGATGAATCTAGCATTCCTTTAGTTGTGAATATTTCCAAAAGTAATGGGGTCACTCTGGAGTTTGGTGTGACTGCATTTCCTGATGAGATTTCCATTGATAGTTTGTCCATAAAACAGTCAGAAGAATCAGAAGACCAGCTTGCATACGAGGGACCTGAGTTCCAGTAAGCACTCCTTTATATATGAGATTATCTAAACCTTTTCCGTAATTTGCCATTTTCTTGTTGCTGAAGATTTAATTAACACTTTTGTCTGCAGTGATTTGGATGAAAATTTGCAAAAGGCGTTCCACAAGTATCTTGAGATAAGAGGGATCAAACCCAGCACTACTAACTTCATTCATGAATATATGGTCAACAAAGATAGCAAAGAATACTCCACTTGGCTGAAGAATCTGAAGAAATTCTTTGAGGCGTGATTTAGAAGAACTATTTTTTATCACTGGTTATTGCAGTTATTAGTCGTAAAGGGATTTATTCATAACGGTTGTTTTCTTATTTTGATAAGAAGTGTTGTAGCCTGGAGGAGATTATTGATCCTGAACTACTACTGTTTGGGGAGGCATTTAGTTGCTTTGGATGATTCAAAATAATTGTAGCCTTTTGTACGTTTTCCCATTCCTAATTTCCCCTGTAAGACGATCAGAAGAGTATAGTTTACCAGTCCATGTCCAAAGCTGATATATAACAGTGAGCAGTTAAGGATTTTATATCTGGATTTCATCACTTTTTATGAAGGACCATTGGATTGGGGAAAAAACATTAGAAAGACCACAAATATATAATTCAGGTACATATATATTCAAGTATGACAGCTTTCAGGTAGACAGCTTTTAGGTAGAGCCGGTAATACAGGCCAGCCCGTAGGCTCAACCTGCTGGCCCACAGGTTGGGACAGGATTTTTCCAACCTGCAAAAATGTGGGCCTGTGCATAACCAGTGAGTTGATGGGGGCCAGCTCGCAAGTTGATGGGTTGGTCCGGAAATTTTTTTTTTTACATATAATAATTTTACAAGTCTTGTAAGTTTTTCACTTACCTCTCAATCTAAAGAAAATAAATTTTAGCCTCTTCCTTTCTTCTTTAAACAATATTATTATATCTTGGTTGTTTAAGAATGAGTTTATTTTTTGTTTATAAATTTTGGTAAATTTGATAACTTTATCTCTTAAATTATGAATTATATTTTTAAATTTTTATAAGAGGAATGATTAATGCAAGGAAGATAAATTTAATGACTCATATATATGTATATTATATTTTCGGCCTTTTTACAAGATTTTTTTTTTAAATAAAAAAATGCGGGCTCACGATGGGCCAACCCGCAACCCGCGGGCTGGCCCGTATTCCCGGCTCTACTTTCGAGTCACAAATGTCCTGGGAAAGCCCTATTTACTAAGCCTTGGGCCACAAATATCTGACATAATTACATTGTTCGGGATGTTCCTTAGGAAAATCCTTAAAAAAGAACTTTAAACTAGTGAAAAGATAGAAAGGTGTTTTGAATTTGTATAATCCCCCAAAAGTGCTAATATCTAAACTGTTTTTACTATTAAAGAGAAAAGATCATACTACGATTACATTATCTTTTTAATTAAAAAAATGGCCTGAGTTTCAGTGGGCCCTTGGAATATTTAAAATTGAAATTGAAGTTATTCCCAAAGTGGTGTGGTGGAATTCGAGCCCCCATCACTTTGATGGCATAAACAGTGTTTTACCATAGAGCTACTAAAGTATTTTGATATATATGATGCAATATATATATATATATATATATTAACTTTTAATCTTTAACCTTCCCACCAATAAATTCAAATAAAGAATTAGCAAACTGAGATAAGAAATTCACAGGTTTAAATAAAGAATTCATAACTTTCATTTTTCAATTAAAAAATCCACTTATTCTTACCAACCATTCACAAATCTAGATAAGGAATTTTTAAATTCAGATAAGGAATTTGCATGTTTAGATTAGAAATTCACAACTTTCGTTTTTTAAGAAAAAATTTCACTTACTCTTTCGGACCATTCACAAGTTTAGATAAGGAATTCCCAAGCTGAGATAAGGAATTAATATATTGAGACAAGGAATTAGCAACTTTTGTTTTGTAAGTAAAAATTTCACTTATTTCAACTCAACTTGTCAATTCCTTATTCAACTTGTCAATTTCTTATCTGAATTTGGGAATTCCTTATCTAAACTTGCGAGTGGCTTAAGAGCGTAAGTGAAATTTTTACTTAAACAAAAGTTGCGAATTTTTGGTCTTCACAAGTTCTTTATCTCAACTTGTCAATTCCTTATCTGAGCTTGGGAATTCGTTATCTAAATTTGAGAATGGGCTAAGAGAGTAAGTAAAATTTTTACTTAAAAAACGAAAGTTGCAAATTTCTGATCTAAATATATGAATTCATTATCTCAACTTGTCAATTCCTTATCTAAGATTAGGAATCCTTATCTAAACTTATGAATGGTCTGAGAGAATAAGTGAATTTTTTACTTAAAAACGAAAGTTGTGAATTCCTGATCTGAACATGTAAATTTCTTATCTCAACTTGTCAATTCCTTATCTGAGCTTGGGAATTTCTTATCTAAACTTGTGAATGGTCTGAGAGAATAAGTGGATTTTTTAGTTAAAAAACGAAAGTTGCGAATTTTTTATTTGAACTTAATTTCTTATCTTAATTTATCAATTCCTTATTTAAACTTGTTGGTGAGCTTGGTTAAAGGTCAAATGTTAATATATATATATATATATATATATATATATATATTTCTTATATATGTTAAAGAGCTTTGGTGGCTCAATGATAAGGCATTTTTTGTGCCACCAAGTTGTAGGGGTTCAAACCCCACCACCACATTCCTATCGGAGCTCTGGGGCTGGTCGGTAGGGGTAACTATTTTCTTAATTAATAAAATAATGTAAGGGTAGTATGGTATTTTCTATTTAATTTCAGTAAAGACAGTTCAAATATTAGCACATCTGCAGTATTATACAAATTCGGAAAACCTTTCTTTTTTTCACTATTTTGAAGTTCTTTTTCATAGATGTTCCCATGTTCCTTTTCTATTGAAGACAAATGGTTTTTTAAAAACAAAAGGGAAAATGACATATAGGTCCCAAGGATAAAAAAAAACAACAAAAATGTCTATTTAAAAAGTTAAACATTAAAAAAGTCCCTGTGATTATTTCCCACAATCAAATGACAAACTTCCAAAAATTTAAAACACTCTATTATTTCTTTCTCTCCTTCATTCTACTCTGCTTCTACGTCTTTCTTGCGTCGTTCGTCGCTCCTCCGAGTCCTAGCATTGGTGCGTTCGTCTGTCGCTCCTTGGCTGCCCAAGCCTCTGTTGTGATGTGGCAGATTTAGAACAGCGAACTAATTTTTTTTCCTGTGTGTACGTTGGCTAGATTGAGATTAATGAGTTAATCAAAAGGGGTGCTTAGGCTCAACAGTGGACTAAGTAGTATAAGGTAGATAAGTAATGTTAAGATGTTGCTAAAAATATGATCTTGACCATTAAAATTAGAACCTTACTATGATTAGGTTGTGTGAATGTTATAGTGCTCTGTTTTTAGAAAAGATTACAGAGAGAGTGCTGTGTTTTAATTTAAGTGGGAATGTAATTATGGTTGTTTGCTGCAATGTTTTCAGGGTTAGACTGGACCGGACGATCAGACTGGGCCAGCCGTTAGCCGGTAAACAGAATGAGTCGACCCTGAGCTTTAGACAGCTTCAGTGATTGGGTGGCGTTGCGCCGTGCAAAACCGGGATTTAGGCCGGAAACTGAAATTAAACCGGGAGCCAGAGCGGCCTGTGAAAAGCCGGACGAGTTTTGGCACAAACTGAATCGAGAAGAAAAGAAAGGAGAGAGAGAAAGTGTGACACAGACATATCAGATTCTTGAGAAGACGAATAGGGGGGACGCAGTGAAAGAGTCGAGCAACATGCTGTGTCTTTACTCCATCTTCAACTACAGTGAGAGAATGAGTTGCAAACAAAGAGAGAGGAGATAATCTTATTTGAAAAGATGACGGAGGAAGAAAACGATGGGAGCAAGTTGTCGGAGAAATAAAAGGAAATGGAAAACCTTTGGCCACCAGTTAAAAAGGTGAACCGGCTAAAAGAGTAAAAAGTGAATAATAAATATGAAATTATTAAACTATGAATTGATGGAATAGAGTAGGGTGCAGACACGTTTTACTTTTATCAGTTTTATCTATCTACTCCTCCTTTTTGATTTATCGTGTTTTGTGCTTCCCAGTATCAAGATTTCTTTTTTTCCCACTTGACCTCGCCGTTTCTTTTACTCTCATCTATAATTTTTCTTTGCCTTTATCTTCCAAAACAAAACATCACTTTGTTTATATATTTAAAGTTAATTTCTTCTGTATTTACTTTTATTATTTTTTATCTAAAATTTTAAAATGTTAATTTAAATATATAAATAAAATTATGATATTAAAAATTTCATACATTATCATATTATTAGCGGTGACAATTAAACTTATTATGAGTTTATTTTTCATATATATATATATATATACATATTTATTTCTATTTAATTTTTATTTAATTATTATGTCACTGGCTCGACCGAACGATCTAACCGATCCAACCGTTTGAATCATAACCCGTTAGCTTCTCCGGCTCTACTTCTAATCCGGCTTTTAAAGCATTGCTACTGTGAAAACGTTGATATGAAAAAAAAAGTGTTGTTAATCCATGCAGATATAGTTGTTAATATAACTGTTGTGATTATTAGCACAGAACATGTACTATGTTTTTGGACAATATAATAGAGGGAATACTTTGTTTTTGGGCAAAGTAAGATAGGGATGACTTTGTTTTAAAGGGAAATGATTGAATATGATTGTAGTTTTTTTTATTACAAAATGTTGATATGATATTAAAAAAATGTTGTTAAAGTGTTGTTAATATGTATATTTGTATTTATTAATATTGTTGTGACAGTTGTTAATACGAAGTTCATGTTGCAGATTGTCATGAAATATGGGAACCAGTTCGGGGAAGAATATATCCTGTTTCTTACATATGGGGGGATATTTTTATATCGTGAAGAAGATAAAATACAATGACTCATATTGTTATAAATATAACTCATACAGTTGTAAAATAAGGTAAAAGAAGTTGTTAAAAATTAATTCAGCTATTGTGACAGACTCTATGAGAATAATTCATGCAGTTATGAAAATTAGAGTTGTGCAACTTGTTATTTCAGCCAATCATGAAACAGTTATAAAAATGACTTATGATGTTGTAAAATCAAGCATCACCATTTGTTAACAAAGCAATTTATAGTTGTGAAAGTTAGGGTTTTGAAACTTTATCATTTCAGTAATTCAGTCAGACATGAAAAAACAGTTGTAAAAACACGCATTATAAGTTGTAACTCAGCAACTTGCAGTGTTAAATTTGGAGATGTGAATAAAAGTAATTTCATTCACACACGAGAAATAAGTTATAAAAATGACTCAAAATATTATAAAAACACACATTAGAAGTTGTAAACTGAGCAACTTATATTGTCAAACTTGGAGATATGAACAAAGGTAATTTCATTCGCACATGAGAAATAAGTTGTAAAAATGACTCAATATGTTATAAAAACATGTTTAACTAGTTGTAAACTGAGGAATTTTTAGTGTTAAACTTGGAGATGTGTAAAAAGATAGTTTTATTCGGACATGAGAAAGAAGTTGTTAAAATAATTCAACATATTGTGAAAACACGCTTAACGAGTTGTAAACTAAGCAATTTGCAATTGTGAACACAAGAATAACCAGTTGTTAAACAAAGTATATGCAGTTGTCATATTTGGAGTTTTGGAAAGATCATTTCATTTAGGCAACAAAAAGAATGTGTAAAAAATCACTCAAGCAATTGTTATAACACGCAATCACAGATGTGAACATAGGGATTTGACAAACTTAAAATTAACTCATTACATAAAAATATATTGTGAAAATGACTGATGAAGTTGTCAACTATAAAATAACTGATGAATTAAGGGCAACTTTATCATTTGATTTTGAGAAATAATCAGAGACTTTTCTTAGATTTGATTTTTCAAAGGGATTTTGTTGTTGTTTTATTTGGTCCTTAAGATCTATATGTCATTTTCTCAAAACAAAATTGTATTTTAGCCCAAAAAAAAAACGAAAAAAGGAATGTACTCGAATTTATAAAGCGATCTAAATCGGGTCATTAAGTTGATTAACATACTCATAAATAAATATAAGAAATGAACTTTGATCAATACTCATAAATTGAAATATGACAACCAAAAAACTAAATTTAAAAAAATTTGAAGTCGATACAAATTTTGTTAATCCTGAAACGTAAATGGCAGTTCTTTTTCATTAGAATATTTTTGTTCGCCAGAAGTTCAAAAAAGTTTTTCTTTTTTTATTTCAAAATGTGTAGATTTGATAAATTAAGCTTGGTGAAAAGTATTTAGAATTTTATTATCGTAAAAATTTGGTATATTATTGAAAATTACTCCCTCTGTTCTTAATATAGCCTGTCTGTCTTTTTAAAAAAATTAAGGAAGTTAAATAAGTCACTTAATCATAACATATGTTGTGCATTATTAGATTATATAATAGTTTATAAGTCAGATAAATTAATTTGAAAAGAAATAATAAATATAAATATTTTAATATAACTTATTTAATCATTTTAATCTCTAAAAAAAAGTCATTTAACTTTTATATTAATGACGAGAGGTAGTACTTTACAAACACGCACACACACATATATATATAGTAATGCCTCATATCTTTTTTACAAGAACCTAAAATTTGAACTGTCTTAATTCTTTTTGTAATAGTCTGATAAAAGTTGTCTGAATATTTAACGAGTTTTTATTTTTATTTTTTTCTTTTATTAATTATATATAAAATATTAATTAAAAGTTTATTGATACCTATATTTATTCTAATTCTCCCTCTTAATTGTCCCTCATTAATAAAAACATACTTAAAAAAATTATTTTAAGCATATTTATTATTTTTAACTAATTTTAATTATTTTCTTAAATAAATCGCGTAATTCAGCTCTAGATTCTTAAAAAAAAAAAAAAAAAAAGCAGAGGGAGTGCGTAGGAATGAAGAGTCGTTGAGGGTTGACAAGAAGCGGGGCCAAGCTAGCTGTACTGTAACCTTCATTCATTCTCTTTCATCCTTTTTTGTGGAACTGGAAACACTAGCGTTGCTGTTTTGCAAGCTCCTATTATAATTCATAACTTCGTTTCATTCAAACTCCAAATTTTCACTAATTATCTTAATTAAGTGCTTTTCTTGCGAGCGTAGCTTAATTAAGGATTAATGAAGGATACGGACAGTAATTAATAAAATAAGGAGAAATTAAGGGTTCGCTTAATTTCTACTTCTTCGTAGCTTCATTTGACGGAAAACAAGGAAGAAAAGAATAACCCAAACACAGAAAAGAACCAAAAGCGTTAAGCAAACAGAAAAAGAAACTGAAACTCCCAATTCAGTATCAAAGTTATGTATCTATCTGCAAATCTTGTACAGTATAACTAATCATCCTGATAAATGAATGAATATGAACAAACCAGTCTGCAAAATTGATATCTTATATACAGAAAACTCAGCAGGTCCTAAGTGAAAGAAAATCAAATCAAAGTGGAAGAATCTTTCAGACACAGGAATTGCCGCCGCCGTCACAGGTGCAACCGCCGTCGCCGGAAATGGGATCGCCGCCGTCATGGCTGGGCTTGGTGCTGAGACAACAACACAAGAGACCCACCAACAACATGAAACCCCAAGCAGTGGCCAAAGCCTGTGCCCACCTCAAATATTCATCTCTCATTGTTATTTCATTCGGAAGTTTCCTCAGCCTCCTGCTTCATAAATAAATATCTCTTTTTCTTCTTCTTCTTCTTCTCTGCTCTTTTGTGTTCACACCTTATCAGCTGTTTTCACGTTTTTAAATTCCTTATCATTTTGCTTTTTCCCTCACAAGTTGACACATTTTGTATATAATTCGTGTATTATTATAAATAATCCCCCACCTTAATCAATTTAACTTTAAGTCAATCGTTAACTTGGTTGGCCTAAGAAATTAATCCTGAAAGCATCGCCTGGCACATTTGATTCTTACACGTTTTAGAAACGTTTTTATTTTGATCATTCAGTTGCTTGGGGAAACCTAGAAGGATCTGCTTTGACAAAAAAAAAATTTACTAATTTTATTATATATTTTATTTTCTGTTTTTAAAAATATTCACAAAATTTTTTAATAATAAGAGGACATTTATGTAAATAGAAATCTAGAAATTGGCCAAAAAAAAAATAGAAATCTAGAAAATATAAATAATGTACTATTTGTCTTCACAAAATATTTGTGTAAATTTTACCAATGAAAATAAAATTTGCATATTTTAAATATAACTCCAAGAAAACTTTTTGTAACTTGTTTTTTATTTTGTAAAATATTTAAATCAAGTTTCTTATATCCATCTCGTCGAGTTTTCCAATGATATGTGACCGTGTGTCCTATTTTTTAATTATTATTATTTAATTATATGCTCATAATTCAAAAATAAGACACGTAGTTACATATAATTGGAGAACTTTATGAAATGAATATAAAGAATTTGATATAAGTATGGTTTATTTATTTTTATAAAATATTTATAAGATATAAAAAAATGTATAATTTAACATTGAGATATAGGGTATAGAAAGAGCGAAAAAAGTCATATAATATAAACATGGGCAAAAGCACCCATTTAGTAATGAACTATTTTATTATGAGTACTAAATATAAATATCATTTGTTAGATTTAAAAATAGATATAAACATTTTTTAAGGTAGTATATATAACAACAGCGTTAATTCTAATCAATTTCTGTTACCTTTTGTACTGTGAGTCTTACCAATCTTACCACTCTATTATTTCAATGTACTCTTAAAAATATCTGTCTTTTTTATAAATATAAATAATTGGGATCTGCACATAACATGGAACACCGTGTGGCATGAGTGTATAAGGATAACTCTGACCCTTAAACGGTCCCCCTATGATTATATTTTCTTTTCATTTTAGAGCCAAATCTCACTTTTTCTCCTTTTTTTTAATATCACAATATAAAGAATATTAAAAGTGAAATACATAAATATTTTTTAAGAACCTATGGACTATAGTATAGTATAAACAAATTTGTATGTATTACCTCCGATCTTAAATATAAGATAAAATTGATTCTTTTTAGAGAATTTAAGGAAGCTAAATAAATTACTTAATGATATTATATGTTATAAATCATTAGATTATATATTAATTTATTATTTAAAATAATTAGTTTGAAGAAAAAAATAAAAATAAAAATACTCTAAAATAATTTAATTAGCTTCTTTAATTTCTCCAAAAAAAGTCAACTTTGTCTTATAATTAGAACCGGAGGGAGTACTTTGCAAGGTATTGAAACCCGACCGGCTAACCAGCTTCTGATGTGGTTGAAGTAGTAGGTTAAGGGTCAATGAATTAGATGAGAGTCAATCCCGGAGATAGACCGGAAAGGAATAAAAAAATTAAAAAATAATTTAAAGTTTTGTCATACCATCTAAATATTAAATATCAATTTAATTATTGACCAAAAAAAATTTAATAAACTAAATCACTAACAAAATAATCATATACTTATCTAATATGTTTTATAATTTCTTTAACAAATTGACATCATAGTTTCATTCTACCCTTCAATTACACTAAAATCAATAAGTACTAAATATCTTTAAAATAGTTGAAATAAAATTACAAAACATTCATATTTAACTATAGGATTTTTAATAAAATTAAAATTTAAAAATATTTTATTACATAAAAATATATATATATATATATAATATTGAAATAAAAAGAGTCCCACAAGTCTTTACTCCTTTTATACTAATTTTGTACACACACATGCATATAATATTAATACATACCCTTGGAGTCACAGAGTTATAAGCTGACAAGAGAATATACAATATAAATATATTTTTTATTCCCACGAGGACGAAGAGTGAAGGCAGAAAACAGAAGAAATTAAGTGGGTGTTTGGGAAAGCTTAAATAAGGGCTTATTTAAAAAATAAGCCCGAATCACGCAAGCCGAGAAAAAACTCCTCTCACATACTTACCTCGTATACTGTGAATCACGAATTATAAGCACGTTTTGGACAAAAATAAGCCATTCCAAACACACACTAATACTCCCTAGCTACAAGATACCACGTTATGTCGTCTGACATAAAGCGCGACGAAACATGTCAAGGACTTAAGGCCCTCTCTCTCTCTCTCTTTGTTTTTTTTTGGGTCAAGTTTGAATTTTTCGTCACTTAACTCTATTTTCCTGTCCCTCTCACAACTTGAACAGCAAACGTGGCACCTTCTATGCTTTCTGTTATGAAAAAACTTCTTCATTAAGAAATTATTTTATATGAATGTGTATCCAGCAACAAATATTTTTGAATGACAAATTCAGGGTCCTAAAAAAAAAAACTTTATGGGCAAATATTTTAGAAAATACTTCAAAATCATGTATAAAATCTTTCAGGATACTAGACAAGCATGAAAAAATACTTCAAAGTGTCAGATAAATTATATAATATTTTAGAATACCATATACATCTAAAAAATATTTGGTGTTAGATGCAACTTAATCAAAAATAATAAAGTCAGAGTGGAGAAATGGATTATCATGGGATAGGTTTTAATTAAAAGATAAATAAACTAAATCATTATAAATATATCAAAATTTATATTTAACTTAGTTCATGACTTCATATATTTAAATTTAAATTTATTGGGTTTAGGGTTTAAGAAAAATGTTTGGTTGAGGAGTAAATTAAAGTGAAAACGAGTGCTTCACTATTTTAAACTTCATTTTAGCTTAATAATTTTGAGTATAGTATGTTGATATATACTTTTAATCATGCAGGATTTTGGTAAAATATGTTATCCTTTGTAGCATCTTAGCAAAAAAAAAACCTCTCATATTCTATTTTCCTTCTCTCTTTTCTTCTTCTTTCTTTCTTCAGTGATCTTTTTTCTTCTTTTCCTAGATTTTGGTGTTTTTGGATCAAAATGAAGTAACCCAGTAATCCTCCCAACCCAGTGGGTTACTTAGGTCATGCCCGAGTCATGACTGTTCATAACGGGTTGCTTCGGCTCAAAACCCCTTCGGTTTTATCATCAACAAGATTGGACAATCGGATGAGTAACCTGTTTCCGATTCAACCCAGACGGTCCCATCCAGGTTTTAGTATTGTGATTGTTTGAAAGTTTGAATATATTATCCATATTTAGTTTGGTAAACCTCTAACTGATAATGTGTGTTTGGGGGCCCCGGGGGGGGGGGGGGGGGCGTTTGACCCCCCAATTGAGCATTTGAGCTCAAACGCTCAATAGCCAAACTGGAAAAAAAAATTGCAGTGTTTGGTTTCACCGGTGAACAATCGAGCTTAATTCTATCTTAATAGTTTTTGCCATGAGCTCCATTTCTTAGCTTTTACTGATTTAGCTTTTGGGGGAGTGAGAATGGTTAAAATATTTTTTTAATTGTGTCCAGTGTACTATTAAACTTATTGCAATTTTACCCTTAATATACTTTTTTTGCTACAAAAATTAATTTCAACTATTATTTGGTGCTTTTAACCCTTAAAATATTTTTTCAACTGTACCCAATGTGTTATCAGACTGATTGCAATTTTATCTTTAATGTACTTTTTCAGTTCCAAAAATTATTTTGAACTATTTTTTGGTGTTTTTAACCCTTTAAAATATTTTTCCACCCACTCTCTCTTACTATTATCACAAAAGTCACTTGTGTTTAATTGTGTGTTCTGATTAGTTTTTGGAGAATAACTTTTACAGTTTACGAGGTAAGTATGTGAGAGGAGTTTTGTCTCGATTTGCGGAAAAGTGCTTCTGAAACCATGGTTTTAAGGGTATAAGAACACACACTAAGTCAATCCAAGCAAGTTTTATTTTTACAAAATTCATTTTTCTCATCGTTGTTCCAAACATAAATCACATTACACAATCGAGCTTTTACCAAAACTAAAATTACCAAACGCTAAATTGAGAAACTCTATTTTTCCCCATCGCTCTTCCAAACACTCCCAATATTTATTTCACAATGGTAACGGTTATATTGATTTTGTGGGAGAACGTGTCATTAAAAATTTAGCATAAGCCAAGTTAGGTGTATCTTGCGAGGCTCAACTTCTTTTTCTTGGCAACTGGCAGAGAGATGGATTCATTTAACCGTTGATTTTTTATTCGATAAACTTAATTTATGAATAAAAAATTGGTTAATCAGCCTAAAATAAAATATGTTTTACAGACAAGATTAGGAATCCCTTTATGATGCACATGCCATATGTTCATATGATGCTGGCCTACTCCGATTGTTACTGGACAGGCCAAGGCAACTAACATACTTTAAAATCTAAATAAGCAATTTTTTTTTTTGGAGTAAGTACTGAATCAAAAATAAAAATCTAATGGTTTTGACTTTTTTATATAGACATTAGAGCCGGAGAAACGGGTTAAGCCCGTTTAGACCTTGAATTTATAAGGGTCGGGTCTCATATTTTTGCCTCAAAAATGAAAGTGAGTCTAAAAGGACCAGCTCTGTCGAACCAAAAGCCTAAAAAGGCTTGCCCTTTAGGGCATGTATATATTTTTTTATTTTTTTATTTTTTAAAATTATTTATATGATAATATTATTATTGATTTTTTATATTTTGTTAATGATGATGCAAATATTTAGTTGATATTCTCTTTTTTAAAATTAAGTTTTTTAATAATATCTTGTATTAATAATCTTAAAAATTAAAAACTTATAAAAAAATATTTCTTATTTCATAAGTTTTCTTACCAATTTTGTCTATTTTGACTTATTTTCTCGTTATTGTTTTATTTATATCTTGTGTTGTTTATTTTATTGACTACTTACACTTTTCAAGATATATTTATAAGAAGTATTTTTAATTTTGTTAAATCTTCTAATTAATTATTTGTAATTGTGATATGTAGATAATATTTTACCTTTGATTATGATTTAATGACCGTATTTGTTTGTTGGATAATGCATACCATTTACACTTTAATTTTGATAATATTTATGTGTTAAATTAGGAATTCTATTGTTGTAATTTTAAAAAAAAACTGGAAAAAAATAAAATTTATTTAATAGTGTGAAAATGGCTTCAGGCCCTACAGACTGACCCTGACCCTTATGCATTCATATCAGGCTTTTAAAAATAACAATTTTTCTTTTTTCGAATCCTTTAAGACCCTGACCCCTCAAAAATGGGTCCTGATTCCCAGCTTTAACAGACACGCAAGTACACAACACGCACATCATGTTTTTAAACAGAAAAGAAAATTTAAATGACTCGAAGAAAAAGTAAAGAAAGGAAACGACCGAGCCACCGAGGGACAAATTTGGAATGTCGCATCAATGAAAGATTAGTTGCTTGCAGGCCCATTCTATCATTCATTATTATTATTTCCTTCAAGATATGGGGATCCGACCGATTAATTGAGTTATTGCAGATTCACAAGGGGAGGGCCCCTATCTCTTTGTCTTTTGTTTTTCACGTCAATGATATTTATATTTCAAAATATCTGAAATAATTATTTTAATATAGAAGCATTTTAATAAAATTAAAATATTGGGGAAATTACTATAAAGCCCAAAAAAAAGGATCTATGAATCATGTAATGATAAGTTTAGGGTAAAAAATGACAGCACCCAACCTGTTATTAAAAAATTTCTTAATAATAAGTCTCTTCTTTACTCATCATAGTAATTTTCCTTAAAATATTTATAAATAAGATGGACTTCTACGGAAATTTCCCCACACACATTCTAAATGGTTTCGTGTAAGCCACAAGTAGTATATTCCAAGTATGATTTTGAGCACTTCTTTTCTTTTCTTTTCTTTTTGTTTTTTTTTTGGGAATAGATTGAGCATTTCAAATAACTTCTTTTTACTCTTCATTTAATATTTATTTCCAATCGCAAAATTTGGATAAAATTCTCTCCACATCTCTCAATGAATATGGACAAAACAAAAAGCCAACCGCATTAAAATTGTTTCCTCGTAGTGTTGTTGGATTAGCTTTTGGAAAATAATTTATAAAAAAAATGAAAAAAGTGATTTTAGAGAATAGATTCTGAGTAGAATAAATTTTGGGAAAAAAAGTGATTTTGATAAAATGATAGTATTTGGATATTGTGCATAGGAATCACTTTTTTCATGATCAAATTACTAAAAATAACATTACTTCCTCCGGTCCTAATTATAGGACAACATTTGAGAATTAATTTTGGTCCTAATTATAGGACAAAGTTTTAATTTTTATCAATTTCTTCTCAAAATACCCCTATTGATACTTTCTCAATAATAATGAAATACAATAATAATTTTATAATACATCTATATATTCTATATATCATTCCATTCTCATCATCAGTATATCTAAAAAATATCTTACGTTTAACATTAAAGTTGACCCCAAACTAGGTGGTTAATTTTTCAGAGGAGGGATATGAGTATAATTAATATATACAAAATTAAATTGAATGTTTCTGCAAAATTACCATGGCATCGAAAATCGATAAATCATCATAATTTTTGTTGGATGAGGGCAAGCCCAGTGCCAGTTCATGTCATTTATCGAACTGTTCAAAGTTCAATGTTTAATTTGATAGATTTATGTAGTATTCTTAAATCACCCTTAGTAAATAAGGGCATTTTTGAAAAATAAATAAAATTAACTAATTTAACTACTATTCTTAATTTCTCCAAAATTAGGTAAATATGTCTTATAATTAGGACCGGAGGGAGTAATTTTTTATAAGGACTTCTTTAAAAAAGTATGGGAAAACTGGAAAAGTTCCCTATTAACGGTGGATCCCACCTTCTCTCTCCTCAATTCAATATTTCGTCTTTTCATCCTATCTCGCCCAAGGTATTAAAACTCGGATCGGATATTGAACTGGTCGGGGTACTGGGTTAAGGGTCGGTAGGTCAGACCGGGGCCAAACCGGAGCTAAACCGGGACCAAACCGGTGAGAAATTAAAAATTTTAGGTTTATAGTATAAAATTCCAAAGAAAAAATATAATTTTTTTTTAAATATTGAAACCCGGATTCGACCGAGAACAGGACCAGTTAACCAGCTTGTTCATCGGTTTCCGAGTCGGACCGGCCTGTCCAGTCCGGGTTCCTGAACCTGGCTCTCGCCCCAACATCAATAATGAAGACAAGAAAGGGAAAAAGGATAGCAAAAGAGAAAAAAAAAAGGTTGTTCAATACAAGGACCGTTTTTTCCTTTATGTGACTGTCGGATTGAGATCTTAATGGTTTAGATTTAATATATTTTTAATATATTAATATAATAATAATACTTTTATAATATATTAAATCTAAACCGTTAATATCTCAATCCGACGGCCCATGAGAAAAAAGGACGGTCCGAAGCTGGGTTCATAAAAAACCATGATTTTGGTACAAAATTGGATTCTACATTTTTATTTGATGTTTTGGGTATTTTTTAGCAAAACCATGGTTTTCTTCTCAAAGTACTTTTTTTTTTACTCATCCAAACACACTCAATTAAATCACTTTTTGGGTTTGGGAACACTTTTAAAATCATAGTTTAGCCTAAATCATAATTTTAAAATTGAAGTAGTCAAAATATCTCTTTAAAACCCAAAATAGCTTCCCATCTTCAAAAGCGTGGTTGGGGTTAACCTACCACACTAATCAAACTCTCAAAACTATCATGATTTTGTGTGTGTGGGGGGGGGGGGGGGGGGGTGGGTGTTTTAAACAAGGCTTTTCATAAACTATTTTTTCTACCTTCCAGAAGTTATTTTTCAAAACCTATTCTCTAAAATCTTTTTTTTTTTTTTGCTTTTTCTACAAAAACTATTATTTAAAACTAATCTAAACATACCCGGATGCGCGTGTTTTGAGAAAGTTTTTGAAACCATGGTATTGGCTCAAACCATAGTTTTAAAAGTGAAATAGTCAAACACTCGTTTGAAACCCAAAATAGTTTCAGACCCTCAAAATCATAATTTAGGGCAAACTACCCAAATACTTAACAAACTTTCAAAAACATAGTTTGGGGTTGAAAACTATATAGTTTTCCAAAAGTTGTTTTTTCCTACCTTTTCAGAAGTTATTTTCTAAAATATATTTCCCCCCTCCTTTCCAGGGGAAGCTATTATCTAAAAACTAATACAAAAAGATTAATGAACAGCCATATAGAAATGCAATAACAAAAAACTAAAAATAAATAAAACTCGTATCAGGTAATGAAAATAAAGTATTTGCATATATTTTTAATTTTTAATATAAATAACACTGTTTAATATGTAATATTTTCAATCCTATAAAATTAAAAAATGGATATTTAATCATCATTGGTTCAATCACAATAATACAACTAATAATCATAAATAAGTTCATCTTGAAATTTTTCAAAGATTAGTAAAATGCGACGGGCAACCATATTGATAATTTTACTTAACCCTACAACTGGCGACACATTAGAGTGAGCAAAGGGCAAAGCAGACAAAACCGTAGCATGAAATTTAAGACCCAATATGGTAAGAATTTCAAGAGGACAGCATGTAAACCGTTGAAAAGCATCCTCTCGATCGAGTCAACAACCAGAATAGTGTAATTTACATGAACAAGATCTCGGACCATATACATTCTGTTTTTAACCAGCAATGGTTGATATATTGCCCCAGACAGTCCCATTTTCATTTCCAGTCACCAGAGATTACTTTAATTGAAATAGAGGCGACACCTAAATCAATAATAATACCAGAAAAGCTCTATCAATATTGCAAATAACATCGTGATTACAAAAATAAAGGAAAATGTAGGAATTCTAAAACAAGATTTTCTATTTTGGGGGCATAGTTCATTTTCATATTAGTTCTGCTGCTATTTATAGAAATGTGCCATCGCATACTTACAGAATAATTAGAAATGTGCCATCACATTGAGTCCAATTTAATGGTGGATACATCTCATGGATCATATTCAAAATGTAATTTATCGCAATTCATATTTCAGTCCCGGATAAAAATGCAACAGCATACTCACAAGTATTATGGACCACAAAATGAAAGGAGAAGCAAAACTCAAGCTGGCCAATATGCATTATGTTACTTAAAACTTAGGTTTTGGATATAATAGATCAACTGACCAAAAAACTTTACCATAATTTCATATCTCAGGCATTACTAAAAATGGGGCAATATAATAGGCTGCTTCTCCGTTTTAAAACACACAAAGCCACTGATCTGCTTCTTAATCACTTCTAGATGGATTTGTGCTACATATAATTCATATCCTGAGCCAAAATCACTAAGTAGATAAATGCATGCTAATGCAAAAGCAGGCAGCATTGACATACCCAGTAAACACAGCGTAAGCTACAGCTCACTATAATTGCGCCACACTGCACGAAATTCTTCCCGGAATGTGTTTAGACGCGCCTTCAAGTTAGGTGTTCTAAAGCTTGCATGTAGGATGGTAGCTGCAAAATGTTGGGGAGGTTAATCAACTTAAAAAAAGAAAGAATATATGTGTGTGTTAACAAGAAGGATTAAAATTTATCAATATGTGATATACCAAGAAGACCAATTGCAAGCGCCCATAACACAGTTAGAAGACCAGCAGAGACAAACCAAAGGATGAAACTTACTGCACAGAGAGCAGAGTGAAAATATTACTACTCTACTATCATATGTTAGAAGATGAATCGCAATGATTCAAATTTATCCCCCAAAATATTGTTATAACAAAAAGGAGGATACATGTTGGAATAACTCAATTACCAAATGATGACATCAGGACAAAGACCCAACGAGGTTGACCACAAATATATATTGCTCTCTTAGCTGATGGGCGTCCACGAATAACAGGCCTGGAATATGAATAACTTATTTTATAATAATTAGAGGAAAAAAAGAGGCAGCAATACTCGAAGTAACACAGAAATAATAAAAAGCAGACACACTGACGTAGGAGGAGGTCTCATCTTGGCTGCTAAACGTGGTGAAAATTGCCTAACTGTTCGTGTTACTTTCTCACTAAAGGTTCCTGCAAAGCTGCCAAAGATTACAGATTAAATCAATGCACAGGAAATATCAAAGATTAAACCCTTATGATACAATGGGTTAACAATTCAATAAGGCAGAAAAAATTGTTTTTCTAAGCCATCTAAAGTGCCTGGTCCAAGATCCTAAAATCAAGTTTAGCAAAAACTCCTTGCACTTTAATTGAAAATTTTAAGATGCCTAAGTTTTTCATACTCAACGGTTATGTATCTTTGTGCATCTCCAAAAGAAAAAAAGAAACGCTCACAGACACATGCATACATAATCGGATACACAATCAATTAACTGTCATATATAACACCAACATTTTTTTCACACATGAGCAGCTATGTACCTAAGTTAAGCAAAAACTCCTTGCACTTAATTGAAAATTTTATGATGCCTAAGGTTTTCATACTCAAAGGCTATGTATCTTTGTGCATCTCCGGAAAAAAAAAACAAAAGGAACGCTCACACACACAAACGCATAAATGATTAGATACACAAGCTATTAACTGTCATATATAACACCAAAATACCATAGCCTATGAAGCCGTGGAACAATGCTTGTTTTGATATCAGAAGCAAAAAGTCTGATGACCAATGCCTAATACGGCAGCAATATCCTAAATGATTTAAGAAATACTCTTCCCAGACAGTAGTACAATAACATTAGACCAAAATATTCATGAAATCAGAATATCAAAAAACTATTCATGAAATCAAGTGAACAATGATGATGTAATAAGAGAGGCAGTTATTTTACAAACCTGTCATTTAGAAAAGCAAGGCTAAGTGCTGTTAGAAATGCAGCTACAATAGCTAGTGGCCTCCGAATAAAGCCCAATACTACAATTCAAAGCATAAAAGTTTGAGTAGGGAAGGTATATATCAAGTGGAAATGGGGAAAAATATTCATTATGTTTACTTACTGAGAACAGAAACAATTAAAAGGAAGTAGTTGGTCCGGTAGCTGCAAATTCATGCATAATCATCATTATTTACTAAATAACATTATAAAAATTAGTAAGAGTAATTATACCGCTTGTCAACGGAAATAATTCTAAAACAAAGAATTAAGTATTACCTAAATGTAAAAGGGGGAAGGGGAAGGGGAAGAAAGCAAAAATGAATACCCCAGTTTGGCTGTGGAAAGTTATCTAAATTATTAAGTCCATAAACTCAAAATTAGCATAAAACTTACAAAAAAATTAGCTACAAATAAGCAGTTAAACAAGCAAAGGAGAAGATGATAATTTAAGTTGGAGCAGACATAACATCATCAATTATGTGAAGAAGAATATAGGATATGATACAGAAGGAAGCAAAGGGGTAAAAGGGAAGATAGGGCTGTGAGAAAGCTCCCTCTGTGGGCGCAAGAGTACAATTGAATAAGGACTTGAGGTTGGTTGGAAGGTGAGCAGAGAGGAAAACAAATCTACCAGCCAATTAAGTCAGTATTCTCTTTAACAGAGGGAGTATACTGCCGGAATGCAAGAGAGGTATGGAAAAAGCTTGTCAAGCAGCAAGAATCATTGTGGGGTTTGATGAAACTTGCAAAAATAAAATATTATTAACCCAGTTTTCCGATTGACGGGGAAAAATTAACATAGAATAAAAAAAGGTATCCAAAAATCGTTGGGTCAAAAATCACCATCATCAAAGGACTATCCGGTATAATTTACAGAAACCGTAGTCTAAAAGGACGGTAATATCTTTCAGCTACGGTACAATATGATAAATTGAAGTATTGAACCCAAAACCAAATGATTTTGGAAGAGAACTACAAAGCCCAGAATGGAAATCGTACTAGTACAGGTTGCATTTGAGGCGGCTATTCCATTTAGAGTAGGATCTCGGTACGGTGAATCTCGAGAAGAATTCAGAGAGGGGACGCGGCGGTGAAGACCAGTCCACTTCGCGGAGGGCATCGATCAGATCTTCAGCTGTCACATTTCCCCAATCCATGACTCCGATTCCTCTCGTGTGCGCAGGAAAAACCCTAGGAATAAGCGGAATTCAGTGTAACCTACACGGAATTCGAAGCAAAGGACGGAGGTAGGAACTTGGAGGTATATTTTGAATTCAACGAAGTGGTCATTGATGGAAGAAAGGTAAGAAAAGCACGGTTGCTTACGTGTGCGTTTGTTTTACCGTTTAGAGGCCAATCGAACGTTTGAGTGGGTTAATCGGTTGTACACAGTATATATTCAAAAGTTAATATTTGGTAGGGCGATGAATTTTAAGAAAAAAGTTAACAAAAGTGCCGATAGATACATTCAAAAGTTAAACTCAGAAGAATTGAAGCTTAAAATTATTTAGGAATGGGCCCTTAAGATATGATTTCTGTTTTAAGGATTTTTAGGGATCAATGAGGTATTCAAAATCACTTCTAATCATAAAACTTCTTTTATGAAACATGTTCTAAATAATTTTCTCTTTCTTTATATAGTAATCTTCTACTAATTAGAGAATACTTTGGGATAAGAATTTAGAAAAGTTTTAAGTTTTGTCAATATATAACTGTAGAAATGTAGAGAATAATTAATAATTAATTTTAATTAGTTTAGATTTATTATTTAGTTGTTTTATGATTTTATAATCAATTTCTTTTATAAACATGTCATAAATTAGTTTCTATATAGTGTTTTTATAGATTAAATTTAGTTTAAATAATTTATTTATATTATTGGAGGTATTATTGAGGTTTTAATTTGTTTATTTTATTAGATTTTGAGCTATGTGAAAATATGAGTTAGGATTTAATATTTAAATTAGAGTTTAATATAATTTATAAAATTTAAACTTGAGGTGCACAATAGAAAGGACTTTTGGAGTGTGGTAAACTAAGTTTGAAATATTACAAAAAATGCGTAAGTACAGCTTCAACCAAATTACACGGGACTTTTGATCTAATTAGTTCTGTTATATTTTATTTTATCAAAAACCTTAAGTTAATTTTTTCACTTTTCATAATTTTAAAATTTTTTCTTTTAAATATCACAAAAGCCACTAATATAAAAACCAAACCAAACATCGTTCACTTTTACATAAGTCACTTATCTAATCGTCAATCCAAATATTCATTATTTTATTCAATCTTAATTTTTTCCAATCTTAAGATTTCATAAGTCAAAGTAAAAATAAGTCACTTATCCAATCACTAATCCAAACATACTCGCACATTTATGACGAAGAAGAATATGTAATTTCAGAAATTGGAAATTAAATTTTAAAATAAAAGAAGAGAAAAGGGAAACTAAATTTAAGAAATAATGGAAAAAACGTAAAAGAATGTCTGAGCCCGGGTTCGAACCGGGGACCTCTAGTGTGTGAGACTAGCGTGATAACCAACTACACCACCCAGACAATTGAACAAGGTTTTATAGAGTAATTATTAATGCAAATAAACGTAAATGGAAGTAAAATTTCAAAACAAAAATGGCTTAAAAAAACAGTATTTGAGCCTTGTTTACAATTAGGGACCTATATTGTGTGAGGCTAGCATGATAACCAACTACACCACTCAGACAATTTTTGTTCGACAAAATTAATCACACTAAATCGATTTCATAAACAGAATATTATTCTCATTTTGGCATCCACCGTACAGCAGAACAAAGGTTTATCTTGTCATTAACCTTGTATGCCAATGACAAAAGAGCTATCCTCATGTTCGATTATACTTATAACATTAAGTCGTAAGTGTTTGCACTTTTAAAATAGGGGAGAAATAAACAAAAGTCGCCTTCATCAGAAATGCCCAATGGTCACATTGGATGATTAACACCATTGTCTCTAAGAAGAATATTAATTGCTTCAAGTGAATCTGAAAAAACCTATGTGTTCGTTTGGAATAGCTTATTTTTGAGCAATAAGTGTTTATAAATCGTGATTCACAGTATACGAGGTAAGTATGTGAGAGGAGTTTTATTTCGGCTTGCGTAATAAGGATTTATTTTTTAAGAAATCGTGATCCCAAATATACCTATATATATCTCCTTCAAATTAAGGTGTGGGTAAACCTCATCTCTGCAAGGGTACTTGGGATGAATCCGAGCGTCTTCTTGAAGCCCATAATCCACCGACCTTCTTTGTAACATGTGTGATGAGCAGTTTGTCAAAAGGTGCCCAATGATCCCACCAAAACTTGGTTCTTTGCCTGGCCCCTCTCTGTTTAAAGTTAAAAGCTAAAACGGAAGAAGAATTGGGTATTCAACTCCAATGAAGCCTCACTTGCTTAGACCCAAAAAAACTCAAATGAAACCATTACTGGCCCTAAAAAAAAAGACAAATAAAGCCCAGATGTATACTTTTCCTATTAAAATTTGATTTTTTTAATTATTTGAGACGAATCATAAATTATTTAGGGTTAAAGGATAAATTTACCAACAAAGTTTTAAGGAAGAAGCGTTTGGCACAATTCTATTTTAAAGGGGGCAAAAATACACATAAGGAATTAAAAGTGGAGCATCCAGCACAAAACCGTTAAATTTAACCTAACGCTGTTAGGGGTTTTCTTCTCTTATAATTTAACGCTTTTAGGTCAAATTTAACGGTTTTGTGCTGGATGCTCCATTTTTAATTTTTTCTGTGTATTTTTACCCCCTTTAAAACATAATTATACCAGACGTTCCTATCTTAAAACTTTATTGATAAATTTACTCCTTAACTCTACTATTTTTGATTTGTGTATTATGTGAATTATATAAATATAATATAGTGATCTATAAATATTGATATCATGATATGTACTTTAGGAAAAATGCCCAATTTTTTCCGTCACTTTCTCTGGATAGAAGATGACCCAAAATCATAGAGGAAAGAGAGTGAGTACATAGTCTTATCTGATCAGGTGCCTCGTATTTGTGGTCATAACTTATTAATTTTAGCTTATAAATACTTTTAGATCGTGATTTATGGTTATCGAAGTAAGTATGTAAGAAGAGTTTTATCTCGATTAATGTGAAAAACACTTATAAATAAAAAAAACTATCCCAAACATACCTTTAGTCTTTCAGTGTTAGTGATATTTTTTTTTGCTTTTTTTTTGGGAGGGGGGAATCGCATTTTATGTATTTTTCACAAGCTTGGTTATTAAAGGTATTTCTTAATTTAATCAAACACTGTTTAATGAAAACCTTTTGCTTTGCTGCTTCTAGCCAAAAATAATTAAACTAAAGAAAACCACTTTTTTGCTTTTATTATTATTAATTGAATAGGCACATTCAGATGGCATTTTTGCTACGAAAAGGGTTACCAAAATGTGCTAACTAAATCCTAATTAATGCCATATATTAAGAGGTAGAATGGAATAGTAACAAACTTTGGTCCTATTAAAAAGAGTTTAAACACTTTTTGAGAGAGTTATCTTTAATTGGATCAAATATTCAAATTTGACTCGGTCATATAGTAATTATGTAAGACTATTAGAGGAAAAATAGAAATAATTTTTTGTGAAATATTTTATATAAACACTCATTTATTCTATTAATCGGCCATATCTAGCATTTTTCATTGAAACAAAAGAAAACATTAAAATTTATCAACTCTATATAACAACTTTAAAATTCATAACTCATTTTATGAAAATTACCTTATTGATAAAGTAACAATGAGACTTAACAAACAATTTATAACTCATTTTATGAAAAATACTTGATTTATGATTTTACAATTGCAACATTTTTTTTCCTTTCATTCTCCCAAAGTTTTTTATTTTATCCATATTACATATTTATAGAATAATTTTGTTTTTTGACCTTGAAACAAAAAGAATGATGAAAGTTTTTAAATATTCTATAAATAAGGCTGGAGGGAGAATTTAACACGCGACGTTCGATCCAGATGGTTCGCGGAAGAAGCAAAACATGGGGAGGCTTGGATGGTTAAAGAGGGAAAGGAGGGAAGTGTAATAGATGAAGCTTGGGAAGCCTTGTCACGTTGGGGGAACCACAAGTTGACAACATGCGATGCCATCATTGAAGCTGACCCCACCACATGAAAAACCATAACCAATCACAAAGTCCCAGTACCCATTTGTCAATCAGACTTTGCACAACAATTTCACACATCTTTCAAGTTTTTATTCATCTTTTTCACTCATCATCCTCTTCATTGGATTCAGCTTCAAAATTCAACATATTACTAATAAATAATGTGTCACTTCAATTACTTCATCTGAGCCAAAAAAAAAAAAAAGTTAACTTATTAAGCTCGTCTTAGTTTAGAAAAAAAAGTCCAACTTTACTCATAATAAATGAAGTTTTGAAGGAGTGAGAAAAATATCAGGAGTCAAATTTAAACATTAATTATAGAGACAAAATTGACAGATAAGTATTGATTGCTCTCAAAATGACTTACTCCCCCGAGTCTATTTATAAGTCATCATTTCTAGTATGTTTCATACAAACCAACAAAAACCTTTTTTTTTTTAATAAATCTAGAATCACTATCTTAACAGGGATATTACATCAAAACCTATCTAAGGAAACCTAACCTTTATCAACATCCACCTCTTGGATAAAAGGAGGAGGTTGATCAAGGTAATAAAAATTTTCTTCCATGCTATGAGAGAATTTAGCTAACTTATCGGCAATAGTTATGGCCTCTCTTTACTATGGGTGACCAGAACTTGCCATCTCCATGAAGTAACAACCTAACCTCATCCACAAATGTCTTTAAAAGGGTGGTCCCTATCACACCCTCTCAAGATATAATTTATAATCTCTATACAATTAATGAACAAGAGAATCTTTCAATAACCTTTGGACCAACACAATTTTATATCCTGAATACAACCAATTAATTCCGCAATCACTGACAGGACACTAAGTAATTTGCAGCTGAAACCACCCAACCATTTGTCATTGTGGTCTCGAATATATCCTTCACACCCACTTCTTCCATCTACTAAGATAGAGCCATCAACCTCCAATTTAATTACATCCTCTTCTTGGTGATGCCGATTAGTCCAAACATTCTTGACCCTCTTATCTACAGCACATGTCCTGAGAATATCTTTATTTGAACAGGCTCTAAAAAACCAATGGTTTGCTTCTAGCCCCACATTACAATTTTCACTATCAAAAAGCTTATTACAACATGAGACCATTGCATCTTAGCATAAATAACCAAACAAAGTTGACCAAGGAACCTTCTTAGTATAGTTCCTTCCAATCTCATGAGTCAGGTTCCATTTGATCCAATCTGTACCTTATAAAGAAAAGAACATAGCCCACTTTTCCTGTTTAATTACCAATTTCCAACAGTTCCAAAAATTGGAGCAATCCCTCAACATATGTATCAAGCTTTCTTCTATCTCACAACCAAAGGGATAAGTAACATATGCCTGCATCCTCAGCTTAGTCGTGTGAGCTTTCCCATGAGCAGCTAGCCACAAGAAAGTTTTAATCTTCTTTGAGACAGACCATCTCCATAGGATCTTCCATATGTTGTTTACCTCTGGTTGAGTACTTGAAAAGAGAAAATGATATGAAGATTTTATAGAAAAACAAACATTAGTGGATAGTTTCCAGTATATTTTATCCCCTCTTTTCTCTTCATGGGGTGGGTGCACACAAATAATTTGATCAATAACTTGCTGAGGAAACCAAAATTCCATCTTCCATTTATTCCACTTTTCACTTCCCAAGACATAGTCAGCCATACACTCATTTTGGTCAATGAGATCTTCATAACCCAGAACAATATCAACAAGAGGGATGTTCATTTCAGACCAATTGTCAATCTAGACAGACGACAATCGACTACTCCCAATATTCCTACCAATCCTTGATTTGAATTTTCTCTAAACAACATTGATTCCTTCCCAAGTAAGTGATATATTTCTTTGCTTCTTAACATCAGGCATATCAGAATCACCACATTTGTATTTGACCCTAAGCACTTTAACTTACAGAGCCTCTTTGTTGCATATAAGACCCCCAACAAAGTTTCATGATAAAGGCCCTATTTTGCTTCCGTAAGCCCCTAGCCCCCCTGCTTTTTTCTCTTGCAAGACTTGATCCCATGAGATTAAATGTAACGTCCTGCTTCCTTTAGTCTCTTTCCAGGAAAAACCTCTACTACTTTGCTCCATCTCCTTCACAATGCGTTTTGGGAACAAAATAATCTACATGCAATATGTGGGTAGTGTTAATAACACAGCTTTGATGAGTGTAGCCCTACCAACAAGATTAAGACATCCCTGTTTTCATTCAAATAGCCTCTTTTTAGTTCTCTCAATAATAGGTGCAAACATGAGGTAAAAGGCTCTTTTGTGGATGAGGGGAATTCTCATATACTTTCCTAAGTCACCTATTAATCCCACCCCCATTTTTTTGTTTAGTTCTCTTTTTAGTTCTCTCAATAATAGATGCAAACATTAGGTAAAAGGCTCTTTTGTGGATGAGGGGAATTCCCATATACTTTCCCAAGTCACCTATTAATCCCACCCCCATCTTTCTGTTTAGCTCTAATGTTCTTGAAGAATACACATTCTGAGAAAAATATATCTTTGTCTTTTCTCGATTCATTTTTTGTCTTGATACACTAGAAAAGAGATCCAAGCATGCAAGCATTGTATCAACTTGCAAGCTTGATGCTTCTCCGAATTAAATCAAGTCATCAGCAAAGAAAAGATGAGATATTGGTGGCCCTCTTGAATAAAGGCGAATGGGACTCCAAGATCTATCCTCTATTGCATCCCTTATGATATGATATAGTCGTTCTATGCATAGAGTAAAAATGTATGAGGACATAGGGTTATCCTGTCTAATCCCCTTGGATGGTCAAAATGAGTCTATAGATTCTCCATTCCAAAGCACTCATAGGGAGGGTGAGGATATGCATGCCATAATGAGATCATATAACTTGTTGTCAATACCAACTACCCTTAGAGTATCTTCGATAAAAGACCATTCTAACCTGTTGTAGGCTTTTTTCAAGTCAACTTTCACAACTACCCAACTGGAGGTGCCCTTCTTAATCTTCATGAAATGGTTCACTTTCTGTGCTATAATGATATTATCACTACTTTGTCTATTTGCAATGAAGCTGCTATGATGATTACCCATCACCTTCCCCATGATCAAATGGAGCCTTTTGCTCAGCACTTTAGTTATCACTTTGTAGCTTACATTACACAAAGATATAGGTATGAAATCTCGAATGAGCTCAGGGATATCGATCTTCGAGATAAGGGCAATATTTGTATCATTAATCCCTACCACTTTTGAAGGATCATCATAAATTTCTCTCACCATTTTATATAAATATTCACTAATAATACGCCAATACTCATAGTAGAAAAAAGCTTGAATCCTATCAGGATTCGAAGCCTTAAAAGCACTAATATCAAAGACTGCTTGCTTAACTTCCTTCAAGTTAATTTCCACAGACATCATAGAAAGTTCTTATGAAGAGATGTGAGGAATCCTTGTCAGGTGTTACACCTTCTCCTATGTGTCATATCTCTGTAGTACATGTTTTTATAATAATCCAAAGCCATATTCTTGAGCTCCTTTTGGTTAAAAACCCATTTCGCTTTAGAATTTTCAAGCCCATCAATCGAGTTCTTCCTTTTCCTAACTATGGTAGATGCATGAAAGAATTTATTGTTCCTGTCTCCCCAATTAAGACAATTACATCTAGATTTCTAGAACCGCAGAAGCTCTTCCTGCGCTAATACCTTATTGTACTCATTCCACAACTCCTTTTTAGTTTGCATTAAATGTTGGTTGTCACTTTGAGCTCTTACCCTTTCAACCCCTTCAATCATTTGTAGTAGAGATTTCTTTTTTGCCAGCACATTCCTAACTCTAGTCATATTCCAATCCTTTGCTTTTTCTGTAAGGGATGAAATATTTTCTTCCCATCTTTGATGACTCCAACCTTGTTGCATAATGCTAATGAAGTCTACCTCAAATAACCATGCCGCTTGGCATTTAAAATGCGGAGGTAGTGGCCGATAACTTCTATACTGATCAATCTTCACAAATAGTGGCCTAGGATCTAAACCATATTTACATAAGTGAAATCCTTTGGCACACGGAAAAGTCAAGTTTCACAGATCATTGGCAAACACCCAATCAAGCTTCACCTTCATGAGCTTCCTTTCTTATGTGTACCTTGACCACTCCACTTCAATTAACTGAGAATGATGCACGTACTCCCTAAATTGTCTCATAAAACTAATATTAGGTTGAGCACCTCCTTTGTTATCATTACAAGATAGATAAGCATTAAAGTCTCCCAACAAAAGCAAAGGGTTAACCATTCCTTAACTAATAGAAAACACATCAGTCCATAAATTCCACCTAAGGTTACAACAAGGCTCAGCGTAAACACAAGTTAGCAGGAATTTTTGAGACGCATTCAAGGCCTTTACTTGAACATGCAACAATTAGGTGGTTGAAGAAACATATGATATAGATGCACACTCATCCTGCCAAAGAACCAAAATACCACCCGCATAACCTGTATCTTCTGAGCGAATCCAATGACTATACCTGAGTTTCCTAACAATCCTATTAGCTTTCACACCATTAACCCTTGTTTCAAGCATAATAAAAATGTTTACATCTTCACCCCAAATTAAATATCTAATTTTGCTTGGAAACAACTTAGAAGCAGTACCACAACAATTCCACGACATGATGTTCATAATAATTAAATTGAAAATTAGAGAAGGAATCATGTACTACTTATAATGAAGATGGAACTATTTCCATATCTTCTCCGTCACCTTGGCTACAACATTGACCTTGACTTGGGTGTCACTCTAAAGTGCTTTGTGTGCTTGATTATTTGACTCCTCGAAGACAAACTCAGTCAAATTTATTTTTTCCAGAGGTTCGAGTTTGGTTTGCAAAGAGACATGCTTAGAACTCCCAGAAAGAGGCGCAATGATTTCCTCTGGCTCATTCCATTATGTAGATTGTGTTTTACTATGCTTGGTATTTTCCTCCACATTTTTCATTGGTTTATCACAGGCCAAAGAAAATTCGCCATGATTAACCCCCCAAGAACAACTTGATGAGTCTGACTGCACTTTTCTTCTTAAGAATAGAAGGTAAATTATTGGTCTTTGACTGTAGGACTTTTTCTTAGTCTTCATCCTTTTTCCTCACGCTAGGCAAGGGAGAAGTAAAAAGGCCTGAAGAGGATAGGCCTGAAATAACAGTTTGTTTTTTTAAACCTTTTTCTGTCGGCATGGTTTTTTCACTGGGCAAGTTATTAGGTAATGGGCTTGACACATGGCACCGGCCCAATAGGTTGATATTTGACCCATCGTATGTCCCATTAACTCTAATCCTCCTCACCAACATGTTTGATGCCTCCTTCCTCATCACTTTCACTACTCGAGCTGTTTCAGAGACGTGGCTACTTTTCCCAATTTCAAAGCTTGATTTCTCTCTCCCCTTTCTCTTCAAAGTTACCCTTCCCTTTCTCATTTAATGAAAACATACACCCTTATTTCCTTCTCAACTTTTTTACAGGTCCCTTCTTCAAGTTTTAATGTTCAAAGCCCCCCGAAATGACTAGAGCTGGGAATCAGGGTCAACCTTTGACTGGCCAGGGCCTAAAAGAGCAGGCCCTTTTAGGCCTAGGGTCAGAAAAATTGCCGTTTGTCAAGGCCCCGCCCGATAGCATGCAGGCCAGGGCCAGCCCACAGGGCCAGGGAGTCATTTTTACAATATTTAATTATTTTTCCCATATTTTTTGCCAGAGAGATATAATTAGAAAAATAACAATATTAAAGTTCTAATTTAACACATAAATGTTGTTAACATTAAGGTTTAAACAACACGTCTCATGCAACAAACAAACACAGTTACTAATGTATAATCAAAGGTAAAATCATATCCATAAATAACTCACACAAGGTCAAAGCATAAGAAGGCAAGAATCTAAACACTCTAACCTCTAAGCAATGAGTATGACAATTATCATTTTTATCTTCTACGCCACTATCATATCAAGGGCATTTGATTGTGCTTCACTTTGAGTAGTAGGCTCAAGTAATCAAATAATCATAACCTCCATAAAAAATCATACTCCATTAGGTAAAATAGTATACAATATGATTTTATTCTAAATAGATAGAACAATATAATCAAAAATCATATTCAAAAATCACAATATGATTCAATTAGGTAAAATAGTATATTCAAAAATCATACTCTAGATAATATGAGGACAGAGTGACATAAAAATTCAATAAAGCAATTCAAAAAGGCAACATGGTTTTCCTTTCCAAGCAAAAAAAACATAAATGAGCTTAACGAGCCGGACCTACAAGGTCGGCCCTTTTAGGCCCGACTTCATTTAGAGGCTCGATTTGTAAGCCCGGGCTAATGGGCTCGACCCGTTTTCCCGGCTCTAGAAACGACAGGTCTAGCTTTGTCCTATGGCATGCTAAAAATTGTACTTGATGATTTCATATCTTTCCTATTTGTCCTATGCCTGTACTTGATGATCTCATATCTTTCTTATTTGTCCTATGCCCCCTTATGTGCTTATTGCTCCATCTTCCTTGTCTCAGAGCTTTGATTCTTGGGCTTAAAGGTCTTTTTAACTATCATCAAAGAGCCATATTCGCTCTTTGAGTTGACCCTAGGCACCCCAAAGAAGGCTATTTTCAGAGTAAGACTTTTTCCTTGGTTCTCTGTTCCTTCATCTATATTAACTGCCGGCGAAGTCCTTTCCAGCAAGGGCTTGAATTAGCAGCAAGAGGACATTTTTCAAGTGCATGTCCATATTTTCCACACTTGAAACAAATGGATTCAAGTCCTTCATACTCCACAGTGTAAATCTTTGATCCGATTACAAAACAGGATTTCAAAAGTTGATTTAAATCCACTTCTACACTAACTTTGGTAAACTTCCTTCTTTCCATTGCTAAGGTCTGGTCTTTACATAGAGCTAAAGCATCCACATCGACCTTAAGGGCCCTTCCTATCATGTTCCCTACTTCAAGAAAAATTTTTTTAGAATACACATGCATGGGAAGAGTAGGGACTTGTACCCATATAGCTACCTTGCAAACTTTATTGCAATAGGAGTTGAAATTAGCACTCCATCTCTGCACCGCCAAGTAGTGCCCTTGTATCAATCATGACCCATTAAACAATGACCTCAAACTCAGCTCTTTGTTGTCTGTTCTAAAAACAAAGTAATTGTTTGGTAGGTCAGTAATTTCAAAGTTGTTTGATTTCAGAATCCAAGTGACCCTATCCTTCAACATTCTCAAAGATACAGATTTTTCAAGCAAAGTCAAAATCAAAGCATCCTTCCATGGTCGGAAAAGGTCATCTACTCTCTCATATAGCATAGTCAGCTTTGGTAAAGAATCTAGAAGTTGTTTTTGCTCATCTATGAGAATCGATGCAATTTCCTTTTCTTCTTGAAGCCACTCTCTCAATTAACAAAAACGTTAAACTTCATTAACTTTGTCTTGAAATTCAACAACTTTTCTATTTTACCCCTGTTAATATACATTATATCTCATAAGAACAAAGTCAATACAATAATAAATGAAAGGCAAAATTTTATGTTCATATGAAAAATTTATCCCCCAACCATATAGTGTGTATTTATATTAGCAATAGAAGTTGTTTTTCCAATAAGTTTTATGACTTTTATCTTGGCTTACGTGAACGAGCTTTTCTAACACGAATCCAAATAGGCATGTAAATGGAGCAAAAAAATTACTTCCTATAAATATGACTAGAAGAGTATATTGTAGATCAAGTCATTCTTCTACGAACAACTTATATTATAGGAAGTAAATTGTTATTTTTAAGAGTAACATAAATTTATTAAATACTACTCCGATTTCTATTATAAATCACTTGTAATTCATTCTCATATGTTAAGGGAATGAAACTTAAGTCATTAAACAAGTCTCCATAAACTGATATGTGAGCTTAGGTAAGTAAAAGAGCTACAAAGAAGAGGGTGTTATTACCCACAGTGGCCCAGCGCAGATTGAAATTTGTAGCTTTCCCTCCCTTTACATGTTGAGTTTTCGATCTCCTCTCTTCCTCAATTCTACGTCTTCAACTTTTTGAGCATGACTCATACCATAATTTCTACTCCTACCTACCCCAACAAATAATTGGCAACTGGTATAGATTTTAAATCAGCTTATTAAAAAACGTGTTAATTAAAGTAGAGCTGCAGCACGCGTTTTTTACCTGGTGGCTGATGCTTTTATTAGCTTGCGTATCGAATACTTCATTTAATCCTTAATATAAGATATATTTAAAAAGTTGATCTATGTCTTAAATATAATATATAGTTTTTATATTTTTCAACTTTTTCATAATTTATTTCTACTAATGCTCCTTTAACAACAATTAAGGAGGAGAGAAAAGAAGGGAATTAAGGAAGATGAGTAGGGTATTTTAAAAAATATATGTTATATTAACTAACTCAACTGACTTCCTTAATCTAATCAAACTAGGTAAATATGTCTTATATTAAAAATCAGAGAGCTATATATATCTAAGTTTGATAGCATAAAATTTGCCCATATTTAAATCTAAATAATACATACTAGGTTAAGACCTCCATCAATGAAGAATAAAATTTGATAGCATAAAAAATATATAAACGTAGGAATCAGAATTCTTAATTTAATATTTCAGAATTTTATCTAAACAAGAATGCATCTAGCCGTGCACCTATATGAGGTATTACAAGATTTTAATAATAATATTTAATATTCAATTAATTCATAGCTGGGAAAACAATTCCGAATGGGCATAGAGAGAATATGAATTTGACGCAATAAAAACGAATTGATTATTATAAGATCTTAAGAAGGAAGAATCCTAATTAAATCTAGTTAAAATACTTAAATCCATACTCAAACCTATATTTTTAACAAATCCTTAATCAGGTCAAGATATTTAATTAGAGATTTTTGAATCTTTTTATATGATCATATTGCTCTACAATTTTTTTTTCCATAAAAAAAAAACCACGCGTCTTGATCCCTGCCCATCTCTTATTGTCATATTGTTCCTCAGTCTGACCAACCCCGTCTTCTTTAATCATTTCAAAATCCGCCATTGAAGCTCTTCACGTGCTCCTTCTTTTTTTTAAAGGGAGAATGACAGTGATGTGTTAAGGACAAAAAAAAAAAAATCAGTAAAGCCCCTGGAAAGAAATAGTAATTCGTTAAGTATGTTTGATAACTCAACATGTTATAAAAATAACTCAACGAGTTGTTATTTTTTTGGGGCAATTACAATGAAGTCCCACACAAGAGAAAAAATGAAGAAATGGTCTCTGAAGTTGTCAGTTTAAGCTCCTCGACTTGTTAATGGACGCTCCTCGACTTGTCATTAACAACTTCAGGGACCATTTTTTCATTTTTTCTCTTATGTGGGATTTCATTATAATTGTCCCTATTTTTTTTTACAGGAACTTTATTGATATTTTGTTCGATCTCTGGGATCTTATTGTCATTCTCCTTTTTTTTTTTTATAACATCTGTGTTTCTCTTATCCTTGTACCTATAGGTCTATAACTCAATTCCACCAGCCTCATCCATTAGTTTATCCATTTTATCACCCCCTCTCTTCTCAGACGTTACTCTATTCATGGGTGTGAGAGAGAGGGGAGTTAAACAATGACATTAATTCTACCTCCCTTTTGTCTTGCTCAATTTTCATGTCCTCTTTATTTTTTTCACTAGCATCATCTAAGGTGTATAAGAAACAAACCTGCTCATCACCTGCCAAGTTTGCTTTTTTCCAATGAATTAAAAACCGGACCGGACCGGCCGGTTCAACAAGAAAACCGGTGAACCGGTCTGATGTTCAGTCTGGTTTG
Source organism: Inga leiocalycina (assembly GCA_963242795.1). NCBI lineage: Eukaryota > Viridiplantae > Streptophyta > Magnoliopsida > Fabales > Fabaceae > Inga > Inga leiocalycina. Next base: position 63,086,568 of record OY725328.1, on the reverse strand, counting down.
ATGCACTACCGGAAAGCCGGTGGAACCAGTCAAAAACCGGTTGAACCGGTTAAAACCGTTTGAATGGTTCAATTGATTTGTTGTTTTTCTTTTTTTTTTTTTTTTTGAAAAATGAGATATCTGGTTCAATTAAGAGGCTAAAAAAGAAAGAAAATCATAAATTTAGACCGATATACATACAATCTATAATATTTGAATAAATTATAAGAACAAATTTTAATTTCAAGGCCATGAAAATTTTAAAAACAAAAAGAATAAATGAAAAAATATTATATATTATATACATATAATATATAATATTATTCTATTAATTTGATATGATTCAGGTAATCAAATCTAATATAATCAATTAATTTTATCTATAGAAGTTTAAAAATATTTATATATATTATTACTAATAAATTGTAATATTTTAATATGATCGGGTTCAACCACCGGTTAGATTCCAGTTGACCTATTAACCCTTAAACCTATTTCATAATCGTTTCATTGCTCGATTTGGTTTTTTGTTTCTTGCTTTTTTCCCCCTCTTAAGCTATTGTCTTGGTTCCCTGCAATAATTCGCTTAGTTGGGAATTTGGAGCCTTTTTGTCTTCTTTAGTTTTGTTGTTTTGCAATCTTCTTTTGCCAGTCATCATCTTATGAGTTTTTAGCACTTCAAAAATGGTGACAACAATTTCCGTGGGTTCTCGTGGCGCTATGTGTTGCAGTAAGTGTAAAACCCAATGATTTGAAGTAATCTCTCTCGGTTTATTTGTAGTAGGCAAATAGTTAATTGGATCCATAGAATAAGTTGAATTGTGGAGACCATACGATTTTTTTCAGGCATAAACAAAACGTGGGGAACCGGAATAGCCAAATAAATTGTTATTAATTTATGCAATTTAAATGTAACTGTTGACTTGTGTGTTCTGATTAGTTTTTGGAGAATAGCTTTTACAGTTTACGAGGTAAGTATGTGAGAAGAGTTTTGTCTCAATTTGCGGAAAAGTGCTTCTGAAACCATGGAGAATAGATTTTGAGTAGAATAGCTTATAGAAAATAGATTATGAGGAGAATAGATTTTAGAGAATAGATTCTGAAGAAAAAGTGGAGAATAGCTTCTGAAGAATAGATTTTGAGTAGAATAGCTTCTGGAGAATAGATTATGAGTAGAATAATGATTTAGGAAAATTGTGAAAAAATCCCTCATTGCCAACTTATTTGCCAAATGGGACCTTCGTGTGCAGATTAACTAATTTTTCTAATATAATCAAATTAGATAAATAGGTTTTATAAGATAAAAGGGAGTATTAAAATTTTAAAATTCTTAAAAAAAAAGGGATTAAAGGAAAATTGGTGAAATTCAAAAAAAAGAAAAAAGAAAAAGAAGAGAGAGAGAGTGTGGTGTGGGGTCCACATTAATAAAAAGGACCAATTAGAGTGAGATAGTGAGGTCCACATATGGAAAAAAGTAAAAAAAAAATAGATTTTCTCAAAACTATGATTTGAGCTCAAAACCTTTTGAGATAGTGGGGTCCACTATTAGTTTGGGAAAATTTGAGGTGTTTGGATTATTTTTGTAAAACCATGGTTTGGGAAAATTTTTGAGTGTTTGAATGATTTTTTCCCAAACCATGGTTTAGGCTTAAAATAACTTTTTTTAAATGCATCCAAACACACTCAAGCTATCCTCAAGGAAGGTTATGATTATTTTGATGGGGAAAAAAATGAAGGTAATGATTGTAGAGCATATGACAGTGCTTAAATCAACAATTAAGAGGTGTGCTTTGAAGTTGGCAAAAAAAAGAGGTGTGCTTTGAAAAAACAGAAAAGAATGAGGGGCAATGGTCATACTAAGATTCAGAGATTCATAATTAGGTGTATTGACTTTATTAAAAGTGTTGGCTTAAATTCAGATTTAAATGTTTCAGTAGGATTTAATTGGAACTTTCTCTTTTAAGAATAAGATACATTGTTATTATTTTAAAAAATTAAATCTAATATATCTAGATTTGAGCATGTTTCATGGACGTTAATATATTTTTTTTCCAACTATCAACATTAAAATTTCAATGTAAGTATTTTGTTAATAAAATTAGCAAAATCAGAAAACGAAAATTCTTATAAAATTTTTGATCAGATTTGAAACCGTATAATTTATTGTTTTCTATAAGTTGTTTTTTGGCAGAAAAGATATCACTGCATGAATAAAAAAATTTTCAAGTACAGATTTGTCAAATTGTGGTGACTCGAAATTAATTAAATGCGAGTAATGCATAACAATAACCTTTGACCCGTTAATTAATATAGTACTGAATTAACCAGGAGCCTAATATGCAGATAAAGCTGATCAGCTGGCCCAAAAAAGAAAAAAAAAGATGCAGCTTATCAACTTCAATCATAAGATTTGTGTATCTTGCTTTCCCCTTTTTGTCATCGTCACCACTTCGCCTTCAAACCTCCCTCTCTCCCTGTAAATTTTGGCCATAATACTTAACCAAAAAAAATTACATAAACTGAATTTTTTTAATATTTCAAATATCAAATCAGAAAAATAATTTATCAAACAGGGTTCCATAATCTATCCATCTACCCCAAAGTTTTTCGTCATTATTTACTAGGATATTTCGACGAAGAAGCAGGATCTTCAAAAGTGTTTTGCTTCGAGTTGTCGAAAGATCCAATTCCGTCGTCGAGATTAGGATTTTGGCATTCGGAGTTCCGTTTCTAGGGTTCTCGTTCATGGCTCAGTCGTCCGGTCGGGTCGGTTTGGTGGGAGACTACATCATCGGGAAGCAAATTGGGTCCGGGTCTTTCTCGGTGGTATGGCTTGGGAGGCACCGAGTCCATGGAACTGAGGTTGCCATTAAAGAGATCGCCACCGGTCGGCTTAACCAGAAGTTGCAGGAAAGTCTCATGTCTGAGATTTGTATCTTGAAGCGGATTAACCATCCTAATATAATTCGTTTGTACGATATAATTGAGGTAGGCTATTTGTTTCTCTTGTTATCTATCTCCCCAACGGCATTTTTGCATTTAATTCGGTTAAAGAGGAATCACGGTGGTCGTTAGGAGGTGCCAAGGTGGAGAGCTTTAGTGGAATCTCCCACCTTCCCCCTAGATTATCCATGTTTTCTTGGATATCTAATACAGCTGTTTGATTTGGCTGTAGAAGATTGAAGAGCAAAAAATAAAGAAAAATAGTGAGTAAAACAAAAGAGCTTCTGAAAAACAAAGGTGTTTGATGCTTGATTTATTTCTCGCTGATATTGTCTGATGAAGTTTGCAGAAACTTATAAACTAATTCTCCCTCGTGTAAAGACCTTTTTTTTTTCGGTAATCGCTTTCTTAGTTTGATTTTTCAGTATACATGCACTTTGGACTCAACAGATGCTACATTCAGTTGATTATTTTACTTGGCGAAATTCACATGTGGGGTAACAAGCTTAAGGTTTTAGCTACTAGCCAATTGTAGGACTTAAGAGTCAGCAGGTTCAGGGTATTCCATTTCTGTTGACCCTGATTCGAAGTCACCTTTATCATTTACATTAATATATTGATATTGATAGCCTTCCAGATTCTCCTGCCAAGAAATGTAATCTGCCATATTTGATGAGATGAGCAGCCTGCCATATGTTCTGAGATTCTGAATTCATTTGTCCTGATGGCTGATGAGATATGATTCTTGTCATTGGTAAAGTACTAGGTTTAACACATAATTCTAGTACCTTTTATCTTGTGAAATGGGTTAGTCTGGCTAGTAAGATCGGTTGTGGTAGGTGTAATACCGAATTGAATTTGCATTGCTGAGGTCTATCAATGAAGTGTCTTCCATATTGTTGATTAATGTCTTAGATTTGCTTAATTTAGGTTCCTGGGAAGATACATCTTGTGTTAGAGTACTGTAGAGGGGGTGATCTCTCTATGTATGTACAGCGCCATGGAAGAGTCCCAGAAGGAACTGCAAAGCATTTTATGCAGCAGCTAGGTATGTGAAGCTGAATTTAATGGTGAAATTGTACAAACTCACTCAGTGACCTGATATCCTAATGCTTAATCAAGTCCAGAACAACAAAAACCCCAAATGGAATTTAAACACTATCCAGGGAGAAGTTTAAGATTTTTCACAATGAAACACCTCATTAAACATCACAAAATTTATTTAAAACCCTAAACATTAAACTTAAATCCCAATGAAATGAAACAAAATCCTAATTATGGGCGTTTGCATCCTGCATCAGTATGTTTGAGCTATATACAATTTGTTATATACTTATATTACTTACAAGGTAATAGTGGAGAGAACTGTTTGTGTTACAGCTGCTGGCCTACAGGTTCTTCGAAATAATGATGTTATTCATAGAGATTTGAAACCACAGGTTTGGCTATGCTTACCCTCTTAACCAAGTTGGTTAGGTGCTTATCTATGGGTTTATTACTTGCATGGGTCAAAATTACAGCTCGTATCTTTTTATTAATTCATGACTTGCATTTGACGGACTAGCATGAAAGAAAGAGTGTGTGCGTTAAGTGATAATTTAATTTGATTGAGTCTTTGTTTAAAGATGTTGATAAAGGTTAATACATTTATAGTAGTGGGGAAATATATTTCATTGTTTAAAGATATTAATAAAGGTTAGTACATCTATAGTAATGGAGAAATATATCTCATATCTGTAGGGTGCATCAGATAAATGACAAGTCTAAAGATTGTTTACTGTACAAATATTTGTATTTGTTTAAAAGCTTGTGTAGGTATTTTGTATGGAGTGATAAGTATAACTTTTGGCGCAGAATCTTCTCCTCACCAGAATGGATGACAAGTCAGATCTGAAGATCGCTGATTTTGGATTTGCAAGGTATCCTAACTATTTTTACATCATTCACATTCATATTTACTACTCCCTTCGGTCCTAAATATAAGACAAAGTTGATTTTTTTGGAGAGATTAAGGAAGTTAATTGAATTACTTTAGAATATTTTTATTTTTATTTTTTTCTCAAAACTAATTAGTTTGACTAATGAACTAATATATAATCTAAGGATACACAATATATGATATAATTAAGTAACTTATTTAGCTTTCTTAATCTCTTAAAAAAAAGTCAACTCTGTCTTATATTTAGGACCGAAGGGAGTATTGACTTTTCCTAACTACTTCTAGAAGGTATTGTTGGTCCTTTTTATAAGATGTTTTGATAGTTTTAATGGCCATTGAATATTTTTTTCCATATATGCCTATATTTAATAAAGGTAGTGAGAGAGTAGAAATTAACATGATTTAGTGTGTTTAGTAAGGATAATATTGGAAATCACTTTAATTTCATAACAAATTTAATGCTTTTAATTGTTTTTATTGGTATGTGTGAATTAGTTAGAAACATCTTATAAAATGGACTGGATGGAGTATAACTATCCTTTGACTGACAGATTTAACATATTTCTGCTTTATTCTATGATCGCTCTGTTCATCTTCCTTTGTCCTTGTGGTGTAAGTCAAATGGAACATGTTGAGACTTGAGATCGTTTGAATATTTTCCTTAACTTGGAATTCATTAAATGCTGAACTAATTCTCAGTGTAATACTTTCATTCTATTAAAATATGCCTGTATACTTTAATTTTATTAACTTGACACTCCATAGCTGTTTTATGATATCAATGAGGAAAACATGTTAAGTTCTGCATAAATCTTGTTTGTTTGGATTTTCAACACGGACTATTCCTATATGACATTGTGGAGAAAATGACCAAGGTCTTGTGAAAGCCCAATTGTCCATGAATGTGCTACTCTCCATGTATGGCTCTTTTGCTCACTTGGTAAAAAATGTAATAATGTATAGTTAAAATTAGATCAGTAAATGAATGCTATTATGGTGGTTTTGGAAGTAGTTTGAGCTCGATTTTCCCTTGAATTATTAAATCTTGTGTTGTTGATTCGACCACTTTGCTCAGGCACTGTCTTTTACAAAGCCAGGCATCTAGTTAAGAAAGGTTCTGTCTAGTTTCTACACATTTATCTAAACTAGTTGTTAAAACACAGTTATCCGTTTTTTCAGATCTCTGAAACCTAGGGGTCTTGCAGAAACCTTGTGTGGTTCACCCCTCTACATGGCTCCAGAAATTATGCAACAACAGAAGTATGACGCTAAGGTGATTTTTACTCTAATATAGTGGGCACTTTAATTATTTCATGATAATTCTTCCTACTAACTTCGATCAAACACGCAGGCAGACCTCTGGAGTGTGGGTGTGATCTTATTTCAGCTTGTTACAGGAAGAACACCATTTACTGGGAGTAATCAAATGCAGGTTTATGATTATGCTTCCTCACCTATTCTTGGATTTTCTTTTCAACTAAAACAGATTATTTTGTTGCTGCTTAATATTTTAATTTTACATCCTTGACATATCTATAGTGGTCATTCGCTAACTGATAGTGATTCCTCTTCTTTCCATTGATAATTTATTTTTACTATGATGTGTTCTGCAGTTACAACAGAACATTATAAAATCAACTGAACTGCAGTTCCCATCTGATAATCTAATTCTGAGTTCTGAGTGTAAAGATTTATGTCAGAAATTGCTGCGACGTAGTCCAGGTATAGTTGAAATATATCAAAGATTACAATTGAGATAATGAAAACTCTGGCCTGTTTAAGATATTTAATAGTGCACATGTATTTATTGTTGGATATAGTGAAGACTGGCGTGAGCATCCCTGAAATATTTCTATGATTAGCTGTCCGGAATAAAAAAAGTTTAGTTGAAAAGCTATGCTGTGGGGAAGAGAGATTTTAAATTGTAATTCCATCTGATGATGTCAAATCACATTTGCTGAGGTTGCCATCAGTATGGGAGCCATTATATCCCACTAATCATGCTTAGAAGAATTAAGAAGGGATAATATGTATTTGTTTTTCCTGCTAATGCATATGACTTGAGAGTCAGGAGATGCTTACTTTGGGATATTGTGTGACATTTTATTATTTTTGTCTTATAATTAAGGAACAATGCATCCCCCTCTTTTACTTTGGGCCACTTGCAGATTGCCCTATGAATTCATTAAAAAACAAATTGCCCTGTGTACTTTTAAAACTGGAAATTGCAGTTTAGGAAATAGGCCCTTCTGTCTTTTCTGCCCTTAGTGCCACTGCCTCATATGCTACTTTAAACCTCTCTTTAATTGACGTTATGATCTCCTATTTCCCGCAATGTCACCTCATCTAGTATTCTGGTAATAAAAGAAGTTGAGTTAGTTGAGATATTAGTTTGTTATACTTATATGGTGTAAGGCAGTTATAGAGTGTCATGTTTTTTTTAGTGATCTAATTGCTTATAAGCTGTTTTTCACGTAAATTGAGACACAACTCCTCTCACATACTTACCTCGTATACCGTAAATCATGATTGAAAAGCTGCTTTTAAGCATTCCAATTGCTAATTCAAACGAGCACTATAAATAAGGCATTGGGGTTACTCTCTGCGGTGTTGTGTTGTGTTGTGTTGTATTGCGATCTCTTTTCTCTCGGTTCCTCTCTCTCATCTAGCTCTTCTCATTCGGTCTACTTCCCTATATTTCCTCTGTTTCCTTTTTCTCCCTCTTTTCCTCTCATTCCATTTCACAATACTAAGCTACCATTACGAAATGGATTCTATCTTGGAACAACTGGATAACATGGTTCGACAGCTAGAAGAAATAAGGGATATCTTATTCTTTTTTTTTTTTGGCCAGAGATAATATCTTATTCTAATCCATATTCTTTTATCATTTCTAATTTGCAGTCGAACGGCTAACTTTTGAAGAATATTTTAATCATCCATTTCTTTGTCAGAAGCAACCAGAACAGGATAAATCATTGAGGTGAAAGGAAGATTCTCAAAATTTGAATCATGTTATATACGACTTCAAAGTGTTCAAATATAAATTCCTTCTGGTTTGCAGACCCGGGAGTTCTTCAAGGATGGTAGGTGGAATTTTCTTAACAGAGCCCAATCCTTTGAGAAGGGCCAAGGAAAGTCATCAAGAGGACTGCTTACCTTTCTTTTTGGATGATGATTCTTGTCCTGGGGGAAGCCAATCCTTTTCAAGGAAGACATCCTCAATAAAGTCTACGTATGGATTTGAGCTTAATGCACAGAAAGATAGAGCAGGCTCAGCATTTGCTTCTTCTAGTAATGTAAATTTAACTCCCCTAAAGCAACCTGAAAACAGTGCTATAAGGTTGGACAGCCATAGAACCTCAGCAAGAAATCTCACTGATCCACTGAATCTCACTGAATCTCTAGAACAGGGATTAGCAAACACTAGTTTAAGAGGTATCAATTAACTAATTGTGATTTTTCTTCCTCATTCAGCTTATAATGTTCAAAACTAAGATATGTCTTTCTAACATTTCGTAATGTTTTTAATATTGGGTGCATGAATTTGGCAGTTGCAGACTCACTAGAGAATATTGATCAAGATTATGTTCTTGTGTCTGGACCTCCTATGGATGTCTCATCATCTTCAGTGAGCGCACCAAAGCCAAGCCCTTTTCCATATAGATCAGGTGTTTCCCTACAGGAGTCTTCTAATGTAATTGATAAAGTAAGTTCTCCAATGCCAATAAGTGGCGCTGCTACCAGTAGCACATATCAAATTGGAAGTTTAGAAAGTCAGGACTCTGGTCCAGGGACTTCACATGCGTCAATGGATATGGGAGATGAGCAGGCATCAGCTGACTGCATGACCAGGATAAAATCATTGCAACAGTGTGCATCCGCCATAACTGAAGTAGTTCACGAAAAGGTAAATTCACCTCTAAGCTTTGCCCTGTCTTTTTTAGTTTTCTCACTGAAATTTTTTAGCGTAATTTCATGTAATGGTTATTCTATGTGGAAGAGTTATAGATTGAATATTATGTGAAAATAATCTGTTCACTATTTCCCTTTCTACTAAACCCTCCAAAAGATTACAATTTACTGCCCCTTTTCTAGATAAAATATTGTGCCGTCAAACACAGTATGTTCCTCAAAAGGATACAGACATTTGAATTATAGAATGGGTTGGTCAAGTATTTCTCTACTGCTCATCATATGTGTAATGAATCAAAAGGCCAAGTATTGATGTTCAATTCATACAGGATGGTGGTAAGACCTTGAAATTACTAGAGTGGAAAGCTGTATGGTGTGATAATAACTAATTAACCCAAACCTATTTGAACTTCTCTGTGGAATTAGCAGAATTTATTTTGATTATTTGGAGACCGTAAACCAGTTGTGTCATTTAAATATACTTAATGAAATATTTGACTGAAGAATTGTCTTGAAGGAGGAATCTTCCCTTGGTGGGAATGATTCAATATTGGTAATTGAGCATGCTTGTGGCATTGACATTCCTACTGTAGCTTATTATATTTATGGATGGCTTATTCAAAGAATTCAAATTAAATCATTTCCTTTCTTAGCCATTAAATATTGTATAACATTTGGTGTAATACCAGTGCATAATTTATCTGAACATCTTCATTTGAGGCTTCCTCGAGGAGTAGCTCATGCTACTAGTTATTACTTTAAGCGGTTCATTAAAGAAGTTATTCAATTTTTTTATTTAAAAATTCATGACACTTTTCCTTTTGCCCCTCTTTCCCCACCTGCAATAATTAAAAGATGGATACTAGAAAGCTGCTGGAAGCATTCCCCGTTCAGCTTGTTATTCTTGCAATTTGGAAGCATGCACTACACATATGCCATGCACAGGCTGCCTCTGCCATGGAAGGCAGTCCAAGTCAAGAAAGGTCTAGATGTAGGAGGAGCGCCAACATGAAGGATGGCAGTTCTGATTCAGAAGAATGCCTTGATGGAAATGTGCAGGGGCCAAAGGTTATTCTATCTCAAATTGGAAGTGAATTTCTAAGGGAACTGAAGTTTGCTGAAGAACTTGCTAAGGATCTTGAGGGTGTTGATCGTGGTATGACTTTGATATTTGATTTATCAGCTTAATGTCTTGGTTTCCTGCGTCTCACTTTTTTTTATGTAGCCATCATTGGCATAATTTTCTATGCTTATTATGTAAAGAAATGTATGATGAATTTGACTAATTAAACTTTAGGATCCTGAGAGCAATGTGGTACTGTCTGTGTACTTGTGCTTTCTTCTATAAGTGAAATATCTTGAATACTTTTATTTGTCATAAATTTATAATCTCTAGCACAATCATCACCCAAAAGTCTTTTTGGCTTAAGTGCAAATAACGCTCAAGGCAGGAGGCTACCATGCATTGTGCTGGAAAGACGGAACTCTTTAAGTATTGGCCATAAAGGCTTTAATATGAAGTTGAGAAAGACTTCAACTTGAAAAATGTTAAATGAAAACCTATTGAATAGTTTTATCATAATCTCTGAATGGTCTGAGCCACTGATTACAATGAAACAATTTATACAATGCAATGATTTATGCCCGTGTTTCAATCTGCTCAAGAGACGAAGAGTGGTAACTCTTGTAGCTCATCTGTATGTTGTGAGGATGTAAATTACTGATTCATTGGGTCCTGTTTTGCAGAAACAACGATGCCAGATGCAATGGAGACAATATTTCAGTCTGCCCTTGCTTTTGGGAGACGTGGGGCTGTAAGTATTTCCTTCCAGTTCTCATATCTTGCATTTTTTACATGCTTTTGCTTTACTCTTCCCGTTATATGGGGCTTTAGATGCGCTGCATCAGTTGGCGTGGAAGATCATATCCCTGCACTTTATTTCACCTTGTGATAACTAATTGGCGCTTTGTAGGCTCCTTACATAAGCTTCGCACTTCAAAAGGTGTCTGTAAGATTGAGAATGCCTATAATTTCTGCACCTTTTAAGTTTTTGGAAAGTTAAAATTGAGATAAAATGCCACTACCGATATAATTAGAAAAATTATAGCTGTTTTAGGCCTTGCTCTGTGTGCAACGTGTTGTGGATGGCAAGAATGTTTCATCATGATTAATTATAATAGACAATTAAGAAGGTCTTCTAGATTTTGTGAATAATATGAGCTATGAACCATAGATGCAAAGTTTGACATGGATATGAAAATTTTTAAAATACACGATGCGATATTTTTAAGATTGGTTAGGAAAAATATGCGAAAATATACATTTAGATGTTTAAATCTGATTGCCCAAATCCCGGGGCGAAGTAGTGAACTGTTGCTTCCTTTTTTCCCAGAATGCATGCATTTGCCTTTGACTAGAAGATTTACATGAACATAACTGAGAATTGTTAGCTCATGTACTGTTGGCAGGTAGAAGAGCTCATGGGTGATTTGGACAGTGCAGTTGCAGTGTATTCAATAGCTGTGCAACTACTGGCATTCCTTATAGTTGAAGCTCCATCCCTCATTGTAAACCCTCCATTTTCACTGACTAACACGGATCGATACAGGCTTCAGTCTTACATCAATGATATAAACATCAGGAAAGACTACGTCAGGTCTCAGTTGCTGCTGAGGCGTGATGAAGCTGAAGGTGGCCCTTAGAACAGGTTTTAGCTATGGTTCTTTCATTGGATCTCTTTTTTAGATTAACATCATTCATTTGTACAGTTATTCTTCGAGGGAGGGGGATATTGGGGATGCTGATTATGGGAGCCACCACCTCAAGCTAGGCTCTTGTGCAGTTGACGTTTCTTTTATTAGATTCATTAGAATGATGATCAAGTGTACATTTGATTTTATATGATTTCTCCTGATATTTGTACCCGAAACCTGTGTAAGGAAGTGCTGATGTTTGAATTTGCCTAGTCTTGGCCAAACAATGAACAAACTAACAATATGCAAAGTTAATTTGCACGGAGTTTAAAAAAAAATATTAGTGAGCTTATTGTTTTTTAAATAAGTATTATTTTGGGGCCAACACATGACCTTTGTGTACAATTGGTCATAATCTTGAGAAAACATTTGGTACTTCTTGGCATATGCCTTGTGCTTTGTAGGGGAAAAGTGGAGGAAAGAAAAAAGGAGGAAAAATATGGAGAAAAATGCATTTTCTCCTCTTATCTAAGGATAGGGGTGTCCAAATCCCGGGACGGGACTGGGATCACCCATTCTTGGTTCCAGTCCTGGGTGGTAGCCGGGACCGGGAATTCATTCCCGGTCCCGGCCCAGTCCCGGTCTCGGGAAATTCCCTGTATAACCGGGACTGGGAATTCCCGTTTCAATAATATAATTATATTAGTTAAATTTTTTATAATTTAGTGTTTGAAGTGATTATTTAACACCTAATAAGGTCATAAAAATCACAAAAATTGAGCTAGAATTGAAGAATAATATATTATTATTATTATTATTATTATTATCATTACTACATTCATCATTTTTGTTATTATCTTTATATATTATATAATTAGGATTAATATCACGATATATACGATTTAACTCTAACTAAATATGTGATATATATTTTATCAAATGATAACTTAATTTATGGGGTAAAAAATACAAATATAAAAGAATAACTTATTTTTTAAGGGAGAAAAAAAAACCGGGACCGGGAATTCCCGAGATCACAAGGTGTGGTTCAGGTCCTGATTTTCCTGGTCCCGGTCCTTGCGGGGACGGGAGGTCCTGATTTTCCCGGTCCCGGTCCTTGCGGGGACGGAAAATTCCCGGGATAAAATGTTCAGGACCGGGCTGTGACACTTTGAACACCCCTATCTAAGGAGAGAAATTAGGAGGAAAATAACATGTAGCCTGTAGGATCCGCCTATTTTCTCCTCAATTTTCAAATTTGTCAATTAATTTTTTATTCTATATCTTTAATTTTAGAATATTTTAAATTTTTTTATAAAAATAATAATGTAATTGTTGTGCGTGTGTGTGAGAGAGAGAGATTAACATATTTTCTTTTTGCCTCGTTAGACATATTAAAGGAAATGAAAGATTGGAGGCTGTCATTTTTTCATTCCAATTTTATCGGATCTCCCGGAAGGGCCTCGAGGGTTGTGAATTCATTCGTATTATGTAATGCAACTAACTATAGTTGTCACGATATACAAAAAATATATAAAAATACTCTAACTGCTGAATACCTTCCCTAACAAACGGCGGAAAAGATGAGAGCAAAAAAACGGAAGCTTGGAGTTGGAGATGGATGGTACTTTTTGGCCTTTTGCTCCTCATAAATCAAAAGGTTCTAATTAAGTAGGATTTTCAAATTCACTTTTTTGATAACAACCCATAATAGATTCCACTTCTCTTCCTCTAAAAAGGAACCAATGATGAAGTCAATTTGCATTAGCTCGCTATTCAAAAGCCCATTTAGAAAATATCTTCCCTAATAATAATTCCCTTCTGATCCTGATCCTGATCCTGATTCTTGGGTTATATGCACCAATCAGGTTTCCCTTCTTTCTCATTCTTTTTTTTTCTTTAATCTAGAATGTTAGATTAAGATTTTAATAGTTCATATTTTTTTATTATTATAAAAATAATAATATTATTATAAAATATAATAATAATAATAATATTTTTATAAAATATTAAATCTGGGCCGTTGAATTTTTAATTTAACAATTTAGATTGAAAAAATAGAAGAAAAGAAGAGGAAGGGAAAAGGAGGAAACCGAATCCAAGACGGCCCGCAACCAAAACCGAGCTTCTTACACTCTTTGTTGTCTGTCTCCGCAGACACGCTGGTCGCTTCTTCTTTCTTGTTATGCTTGTGTCACTGCCAGTACTATAGGATCAGTAACTTGAAAACTCTCAGCGTTTTCCTTAGCCCCTACAAAGGTAGATTCAGAATGTTTTACTTGCGCCTTTTCATTTTTGAGCTATTTTCCTTTCTCATTTCCTGAAGACTTGTAGCTTAAAGTTAACGCTTACATTGCTATAAAAGTTTAGCTACCTGTAAAAGCAATTCTAGAAACATGCATTTATTAGTTTAGTACAGTGTCCTGCGCTGGTTTGGCGTACTGTTTGTTTTATTGTTTCTTTTTCCTCTCTTTTTTGGGTGTCCTACTTTCTCGTGTATCCTTCCCATCTCTGTAGGATCAGCTTGATCGCTCTCAGCATTGTTTTCAGTCCCAACAGAAACATTTACGGAATTTCTTTCTGCCCTTTCCATTTTCTGGGGCTTTTTCCTCTCATTCACTAAAAAATTTTGGCCGTTGCTGATTTAAAAACATTTCTAAAGGCGTAAATTTATTTGGTTGAATGCTATACCTTCATGTTGATTTGCTTGTCATGTTTTGTTTGTTTTTTGCTGGTTAGGAAGCTCACAGCTGATAGTTTCCTGTGGTTGGTTTTGCGAGAAACTAAAACTTTGTCCATTTATCTGAGCAGTTCTGTTGTTAGAGAAGTTACAGAGCTAGAACATAATGACGGGCAGCTGTTCAAATTTTGGTGTGTCGCACGTTGTTAGTGTGAGTAAAGAAACTGTTTTCAGGAGGCTGGGAAATCGAAGTCTAAGTTCAAATAACTTGAGTTTCAGGGATATATTGAAGTGTGCCACTTTTCCTGTCTTTTGTGGAAATGAGTGCCATGGGTTTGTTGCCCTGCAAAAGACTGAAAGAATTGTGATAATGAATATGTCACACCAACCAGCTGAGTCCCAATTCAATGTAACTACAATAAAAGTTTCAGAAGGGGGAGGTGAAAATGTCTTGGAAAATGGCCATAAAGGTTGGGCTAATGAATCTGACTCCAAAATTGATGGATATGAGAATAATGGAATCATGTATGAAGGTGATGGTGGTAATGGGATCTATGGAAGTGGTGGTGGTGGAGGAGGAGGAGGTAGTAGTGGTGGGGGTGGTAGTAGTGGTGATGAAGAAGAGGAGGAGTTTGGGCCAATGTTGAAATATGATGAGGTAATGAGAGAGACGGAAGCGCGTGGGGCTACTCTTCCTTCGGATATGTTAGAGGCTGCCAAGAGTGTAGGGATTCGCAAGGTGCTTCTCCTTAGATATTTGGATCTGCAGGTATAGTTTCACTAGAGTCGATGCATTTATTTTCCTTTTCTTGTAATCTTGTGTCTAATCTGTAATGAATTATGGGTACCAACTCATGTGTATCAAGATTTCTTTTATTTTTGGCTTTGAGTATTGATAATTATTAATTAATGATATTTGAATTGCAGGGATCTATCTGGCCTCTAGGCTTTGCTATGAAATCATGTTCTATGCTTCGAAATAGAATGCTGGCTGATCCATCTTTTCTATTTAAAATTTTTTCAGAGGTTGGTTGGGCTATGAAATCATTTTCTATGTCTTCATTGGTTTTTTGTAATTGCCATTCCATATTAAGCTAACAGCATTCCTGTAATCTTGGTTGCTGAAAATTTGAAAAAAAATTAAAATTATGGCCTTGATTTTTCTCTTCTATGTATACAGATAGTCATTGATTCTACTTGTGCCACTGTTGCTGAAGTTCAAAAGAGGGGCAAAGATTTTTGGTCCGAATTTGAGTTGTATGTTGCAGATCTTCTGGTTGGGACAGTGGTTAATGTTGCTTTGGTCGGTATGTTGGCACCCTATGCTCGAATTGGGAGACCATCTATATCTAAGGGACTACTTGGAAGAATGCAGCAAGCTTATGCAGCTTTACCTAGCAGGTTTTTCACTCATGTCACATAAGTGGCCTAGTTTTTCACATAAATTTGTTTTAACAAATGTTTCTTCCGTGTATTGAGATATCAAAATTGGCTGTATGAAGACATGGAAGTCACACTTCTTGTGTCCCAAATGCTTACATCAGAGCATGAAGAGGACTAATTAAGTCTCTATATACTGCTAATTTTGTGCAGTGTATTTGAAGCAGAAAGGCCAGGATGTAAATTTTCTGTACAACAGAGACTTGGAACATACTTCTTTAAGGTGTGGTCTGTGAAGTCATCTCACAAATTGAACAAATTGTGAGGGGTTTTGAATTATTTATGCATAATGATATTTCAGGGCATAATGTATGGAGCTGTGGGATTTGGATGTGGTATTATAGGTCAAGGCATTGCAAATATGATCATGACTGCAAAGCGGTATGATTTCTTGTTTCATTTGGTTCATAGCATCCTTCTATAAGCATGTTTGGGATAACGATTGGGGATCTCAAAAGTGTTTATGCGTGTAAGTCGAGAAACACTCCTCTTACATAATTACCTTGTATACCGTAAATCATGATTGAAATGCTGTTTTTGAAGGCTCCAATCGCTATTCCAAACAAGCACTATATCAACATTGGTTCATTTTATTTAGAGAGTACTTCAAGGGATAAAATCCTGAAAACACAAGAGGAGTCTGCCCTTAAAATTGTGTGAGTGGAGTTGACCTCGACAAAGTCCTGGGATATCCCTAATTGTACCAACAAAAGAGATATTTACTTAGATATGGATGCTTCAGCCTAAGGAACTTCTAACGTATAACAACTTCAATTAAGGGGAAAGTGACTGAAAAGCTAGCAAAACTTGGCTAATGGTAGTTTTCCATTAATCAGTGTCTTTGTATCTTCTGTATTAATTTGGAAATATTTTCTCTCCTAATAAATTGATATATATAAGTTGTGTTCATCATGGAAAAAATAAAAATGGTGTAGGCTGTTGTATGGGTCTTCAGCTTTTGGACAGCATGATTTCTCATACTGTTTCTTCTGTATACCAGGAGCATAAGGAAATCAGAAGAGGACATACCTGTGCCACCTCTTGTGAAAAGCGCAGCTCTTTGGGGTATGGAATACTTTGTTGGACTTGATGTTTTCATATTTTCTGAATTTTCAAATTCAATGCCATTATATATGCCTAGTATGTTCTGGTTCATAGAAACTAGATCGGTCACTTGGTATGCCTATATACCCATTATAAGGTAATTGAAAACAAATCAGGAGAGGTTATATAGAGAGAATTTGAAAACGTGACTTGGAAGAAATTCCTTTTCCATATAGAACTATCCTTCTTTCTGTCTGTATTATGCTATACACTCACGTTTTGGAAAGGTGTCAAATGTGTTCAAGCTCATCTCTTCTATTCAATTGGAAAAACAACCTTTGTTTCTATGCATTATCAGGAAAAGTGCTCTTCTACTAGTTTCTTTGGTCGGTGTTAGATGGATTTTCCACGTTTTCTTGAGTGATCTGACTCTTCTACCTGTGCAATCAATTTTTTCTTGGTTGTTTTGTCATGATGTACCTGTTACATGAAGCAATTTCTAATAATCATGTACAACCTTTCAAAACTATATTCGAGTGAATCAAATTGAAAAGGACCCAACATGATATTGTCTGTTAACTGTCAAGGTCAACTACAGCTGAAGCATGTGCGGTTGCTTTGGTGGTATGAAGAAAACAGTATATTGATAATTGACACTGATACCAAGTAATTGATCTCACTTATATACGCATATTAGTTACAACTAACTGTAGTTAACACTCCCCTTAAATTGGGAACCTACAAGTCCATGACTCCCAATTTGGACAATAAAACATGATGTTGTAACCTTCCTAAAGCTTCTGTCAACATGTCTGCAAGCTAATATGTAGTTCTGACATGATTGGTTCTGATAAGCCTGGTCTGCACCTTCTCCCTTATAAAGTGGCAATCAATTCTATGCGCTTTGTTCTCTCATGGAACACAGGATTAATGGCAATGTACATAGTATTAGTAGCCCTGCGGTCACAAAATAAATCCACTGGTTTCAGATTTTTAATACCCAAATCTCCAAGTAAACCAAGCAACTATATTATCTCAGCAGCAGCCAAACTCAATGATGTATTCTTAGCCTCAAAAAGGCCTTGAAACTGTGTTCAGCTAATCTGTTTCTTTGACTTCCAAGAGATAAAAAAATTCCCATGACTAAATATTCACTCACTGATCTTCTAGTGGTTGCACACGATGCTCAGTCGAATCACAAAAAAAATGCAGGTTTAATTTGTTTGCTGAAGACATGAGAAAATCCAATCCAAGACTGCTTTTCAGATATCTTACCACCCTAAATGCAGCTTCCATATGAGATTGCTTTACTGAATTCATAAATTGACTCAAAGCCCTTTGGCCAAAAAGAAGACGACTCAAAGTCTGAACTGGAAAGCTATTATATGGCCTAGTCATTGTTAAATATATAAACTTTCCTATTAATATTCCACTATCTTGATGCTCACTTTAATCTATACAAGTATTTGTTACCTGTCCTCCCCTTGGCTGTCAAATTCTTGTGGAGGTTGCATGCACACCTCCTCAAATATATCTCCTTTTAAGAATTGTAGACTTCCATCTGCACGACATTCCAGTCATAAATTGCAGCAAAAACTATCACTGCCCTAACAGTTACTGGTGAAAAGGTTTCATATGGTAGTCAATTCCCTTCTTTTGTTGTATCTCCTTTTAACCAGGTGAGTCTTGTACCTTTCAATTGACCTATCAACTCTATACTTCACTTTATAGACCCTTTTACTTCCAATGAGAATCTTGCCTACTGGTAATGTCACTACTACACCTCACGCATGATCAGATTCTAATGCTGCTATCTCAGCTTTGATGGCTCCAACGCACAGAATATGTTGCTGCTTCTTTGAAGGACTTAGGTTCAGGCACCCAGTTTATAGCAGACAAAAAACATTGATGAGATTGAGATATATTACAATAAGATGCATAATTACTGATATGATACAAATTATGATGCTTTGCACCCAAATAAGACTCAGCCTGATTGATAATTGGCTAAACTCAGTCTTGCTCCATACTGGTGGTCTATGCTGCCTAGTAGGTCAAATCTTAACAACCGAAGGAATAGTAGATGAATCAGCAACTGAAGGAAGGTCCTCTAATGAGTCATGACTTTCCCTGTCTTCAACAAGTTCCTGAACCAATTGAGGTGCGCCAATACATGATGATGGACAAATAAACGAATCTGTTTGGTCATCTTTGTGAAAATCGTATATTGATGTAAAATTCCCATCATGCTGCTGCTCCTGTAGAGGATGATCTGATGCAACTAGAAACGATTGCTCATGAAACACAACATCTTTGCTAATCAGGAACCTCTTGGTGCATTATCGAACAATATATATCCCATCTGTATTGCAGAATATCCTATAAAAACAAAAACTATTGCTGTTGAAGCCAATTCATCAGTTTGCTGCAGATTTTTCTTGTCAGTCTGGTAGACAATACTGGCAAATTATTGATAAAGGAAGACTATTATACATGGCTACATATGGTGTCTTGTAATTCAACTACTTGGTAAAGAGTTCTATTGATTAGGTATGCTGCAGCCTTCAGCCCTTCACCCCAAAATAGGACTGAACTCTAGCTTCTATTAATAAAGGTCTAGTCACCTCTAGCAAGTGTTGATGCTTCCTTTTCATTTCCATTCTGTTGTGGTGTACAAGGACAAGAACTCTCATGAATATTACCCTTTCGAGCTAGAAACAGCATGAATTCATAGTAAAAGAACTCTGCCCCATTGTCGATTCTCACCTTCTGCACCAGATTCTGAAATTAAGTGCCAACATAAGCTAGAAAGTGTTTAATATGGCTAATTGTCTCACTCTTGTATCATAATAAATGCCGGCAGCCTGAGAATGATCATCTCCATCGGACAAAAGCAGCTATGGCCAACATGTGTTTGAGCTCCATGGGGACCCCAAATGTCCGTATGGAGATGTTGGAAAGGCCATAACGCCGTGGAATCACTATGGGAAAATGGCAGATGTGTTTGCTTATATTGAGGCAGATAGCACAAGTAGAAGATGAAAAATGCACATAACATCATATTATTCTGGAATATCGGTCCAGAATGAAATTACATTGATTCATATCAGTATGCAAATTGATTTATTCTTGCTGTCTAACTTTTCTCTCCTTGGTGCAAGCTTGATGAATCTGCAAATTGGACTGCCACACGTATAAGCCTTAACTGTTTTCACCAATTCCCTTTATCGTTCCATTCCAGATGTCCTGAAAAATACAAAAAAAAAAAAAAAAAAAAACACAAGGCAGTGATTTTCCCCAGTTGACTTGCCAAAAGCAGAATTAAACTGAATTTCAGGAGCATATAAAGCATTATGATGCCTGAGATTCTTTGTAACTTGTATGCAATAACCTGATGCCATCAAATCATTTTTCAGCCTGTTTATACATGTATCTCAGAAATTTCTGCTCATGCATATTTTGATGTTTTCAGAATTGCTTTTATATCTATTGAACATTCCTTGGTCATGTTCTGAACGGAATATGAAATTTCATTTTTTTCTCTCTGAACTTGCAGGCGTGTTTCTCAGTGTTTCTTCGAATACCAGATATCAGATTGTTAATGGGCTGGAGCGTATAGTGGAAGCATCTCCAATGGCGAAGAAGGTTCCCCCAGTTGCTTTGGCATTCACAGTTGGGGTGAGATTTGCCAACAATGTCTATGGAGGCATGCAGTTTGTGGACTGGGCTAGGTGGAGTGGGGTGCAATAATAGCTGTATTATTATATCTTGTTCTTCATAGTTTCAGATGTACCATTTTTAACCATCAGATTTGAATCAGTGATAGTTCACAAGCATATCTGAACTGGAAAACATCCATAAAGCTAGAATCTTTGTAGGTGTTCTTCACATGGATCCTCTTGTTCTTCATTCAGCATTGATCCGTTAATAAATCTTGTAGCCGTTTTTTCTTTGGGCCTACTACAAATTTTGAAGCCGAGAAACTAAAAAGTTTTTAGAGAAAGGATTGTTATTATAAATGAAATATAAAAATTCTACTCAATATGATGGTTTTCAGGGGCTAGTAACACCTGAGCTATTACCAGTCTACCGGGGGATCATGTCATATCAAAATGTCCCAGTTCTTGCTGGAGAATCACAAGACCATTATGAGTTAAACACAGTTCCTTGAGAATTTCCCGTCCTACTGTACATCAAATTAAAATTTATTATGATGGCCTTTTCGGTATTTCAAGATATCCTATTTAGTTGATAAGATTATTATTTTCAAATTAAAATTACTTTATAATATAATAGCCTTTTAAAATTCAAATCATAACATGTATGAATATTAATATATGATATCAAATTATAATAAATCAATTTTATTTCCTAAATTCTGTGCAATATGGGAACAAATATGCCTAATTTACATAACTTATAATATTTGGATTCTCTTTATTTAAAACAAGAAACAACACCCTACATAATAAAATAAAAATGTATAAATTTACATGAGCATTAAAAATTGGTCATTGTAAGAAATTTCCTGTATTATGATGTTATGTTTTAAGAATAAAATATGTTCTTTGTTTTTACCAAAAAAAAAATATTTTTTTTTGTTATAACTCCAAATATACTAGCTGCCCCATATGGATATTGTATATATACATTCTAGCTACTCTAAACAAGTTTAATAATTAATTTAAATTTATTAAGAATAAATTTTATCATGAATAAAAGTTTCAACTGTTAGAATTTATTACACTTTAGGGAAAATTCTAAAAAAAATAAGCTGGAATATAGGAAAGGACAAATTAGAGCCGTGAAATTCCAAAATCTCAAGTCAGTTCGGAGGAGGAATTTGGGAATATGAAATCTCGGCGAAAAGACGCACTTGCCCTTCAGCTCCCCCCTCTCAACTTGGAATACCAACATGGGTCTCTTTATTAACAATACCACATTTTACATTAACAACTTCACTTTCTTCTGTCATAACTTCGTATCTCAAATATGGTGTTGTTAATGTAAAATATGATGTTGTTAATAAAAAGAGATGTGTTGTTATCGACCTGAAAATTAAATTATGAAGTTTTGAAACAAGAAAGTTGAATTATTAATGTAGAATGTATGTTGTTATTATAGAGACCGGTTTTGTTATTGTAAAATAAAAAAGTCGAATTGTTAATGTAAAATATGGTGTTGTTAATAAAAAGATCGATGTTATTACTGTGAAAGAAGAAAATAGAGTTGTTAGTGTAGACTTTGGTGTTGTTATTCTGAGTTGAGAGGAAGGGTGAAATGCAGGTGCGTCTTTTCGTTGAAATTTCATAACCTCAGATTTTTCGACCGTACTGACACCGAATTGACTTGAGATTTTGGAATTCTGGTTTGTCCTTTTACATATTCCGGTGTACTTTTTTTGAAAATTTCCCTAGAATTTATTTGATAAGAATTAATTTTTCAATTGAGGGAAAATCTGAACTCCATTTTATAGCTGGCGGGAACATCTGTGGGCGTTTATTGCAGATGGTGAAGATCTTTCTACGTGGAATCTGCTGCGACTATCGCCAAATGATCCTCTGCCACAAGTGAATGTGCCCCCGTTTGGTCCATGCAATTCTGAACCGGTAAAATAGTCGTCAAGGGCTTAAGCCGTACAAGACAAGAAGAACTCTTCTCTTGTTAGTCTAAAATACTTAATACTCGTTAGTCTCATGTTTCAGATTTTTATTCTAGTTGCTACAATACTGTTCACACTTTATCTATATCTCAATATTCTCGGGGGGATGATATTTAGAATGCTCTTAGTTATTTTGGACTTGGAAGGAAATAATATCTTCCGGGAAAGATATTTTTGTTACAACTGTCCGGACTGTGACATCTCCTAATATGGATTGAGATTCATTTTCCATGAGGAAAGAAATCAGAAAAACAGAGACTCTTGAGACCAAAACAAAAGAGAGAAGAAAGAGGACAACGTGGATGGAAAAATATCCAATTGGTTCTCAAAACCTCTACCACACCGAAGTCCTTGCTTATGTAAGCAAAACGTGCTTCTAGTTTGCAGTTTATGGTTCATATAAGCTGTATAGCTACTGCTAGCCAATTCACCATATATGCCTTTAAAGTGTTTGTGATATTGCCACAGTGAAGTAGCTCATTGCCCCTGAAGATGTTGGAGGGAAAAGCTGTGGTGCGTGAGACAGACATGCCAGAAGTGATTCAGAACCATGTTATGGAGTTGGCTTACCAAGCTCTTGATGCTCATGAAGTCAGTGATTGCCAATCCATTGCCTATTATATCAAACAGGTCTGTTATTAACTACTATCTCCGTGGCACACAAACTAGAGCTTATATTAAGAATAAGAGGTATTATTTGTATTAAATGCTATGAATTGTGTTAATTGGCTTATGCTTGTAGTCACAATTAGTGACGCAGGATAAAACATATGAAGATCTTGAACGATGCAATTCACGTTTTTCTTTATTCTTTCTGATCTTTTGAAAATACATTTCCGGGGAAGCACATGGAATATCTGATTGTCAATCTATTGCTTATTTCATCAAACGGATCTGTTCTTCCATCCCGTCAATTAAATGTCTTCCTATTTGTAACTCATAAATTATCTTGTGTTAGAAGAGAACATATTTCATCAACTCTGTTGAAACATGCTGATTGCCACACACACACACATACAGTCAGTTAGATTCATAGTAAGATATTAGTTTCGTTAATAAAGAGAGATAACATTCTGATGGAGCCCAAGCCTCCATCACTTCTTTTTATCAATATAGGTTTAATTATTTAGATAAACTATTTCTTGAATTTTTATTTTGTACTAAGTACTTGCAAAAACTATAAGGATATTTTGATCAAACTAGGGATCACTGTAACTTTCTTTTTGTGAAGAAGAAGTTAATATAACATTTAGTTTGATTTCAGATGAAAAGAGTGTAATTTTTTCTGTTTTTCAAAAACAAAAGAGATCCATGTAATATGGCCGTTTCAAATAAACAACTATTTACCCTGCATTTTATTATTTGCTCTTGTCTTTCAGCGGGACAAAAGTATAGATGGTGGGACAAGGAGAAAGATGATTTTATCTCTTGGGAGTGTGGGAAAAAGAATTGCTGTTGAGAATTACTTTATTCTGTTGCCATAATTAGCAAGTCTAATCCTGGATCTGATATCTGCTTTAATTATGGAGAGCAAAAATAGTTTAATTTAAAGGAGTATCATATTCCATGCTTTTCCCCAAGATTTTCCAGTCTCTGCTTTCTGACAAGCGAGAATTTCATGATTAAGCATGCTTCAATCATATCTATTAATGAGATTGGAAAAGAAAAGTTCATGAAAAGACTGAAGCAAAATACTGAGTTACCCTTTGCTTAAAAGTAATACTCCTTCCGGTCTTTAATATAAGATTCAGTTAACTTTTGTTTGTGAGATTAATGAAACTAAATAAGTTAGATTTGAGTATTTATAGTTATTATTTTCTTCCAAGCTAATTTTCCTGACTTATAAACTGATATATAATCTAATGATACACAGTATATGCTATGATTAAGTAATTTATTTTGCTTCCTTGATCTCTCCAAAGAAAAGTCAATTGTCTCTTATATTAAGGATATGAGGTAAAAGAAAAGAATCTCTCTCAACCACTTTGAGGTGGCTTCAGCTACCCCTTAGGCTCCTAAGAATTTCACTTTTCAAGACTTTCATCCGAAACATTTGATACAGTCAGGGCAGAAATAAACACAAATATCCGTTCTTTTATTAAAGAATGACTTAAATAGTTCCAACTCTAATATAATGGCTTAAAAAATGTTTAACTTCAAGCATCTTGAATCAAAATCGGCCGCTCTTATCTATGACTGCTATACTCATGCCTATGATTTAGTTGATATGCAAAACTAGGCGTGTTAACTAAACTTGAAAGTGTTGTGCTTTATAGTGTGCTGGTTCTTATTACCTTTTCATGTTGGAAAAGATCTCAGATTAGTAACTTGTTGGACAGAAACTTGATGAAGCATATGGACCTGGTTGGAACTCAGTAGTTGGAAAAGACTTTGGTTCTTGCATTACACATTTATGTGGAAGTTTCATATTCTTCCGTGTGGAGATGATGGAGTTTCTGATCTTCAAAGATGGGAAGGACTTCAGTGAAAACAGAGAAGAAGCTATTGGAGTGCAGCAGAAATCCAAAAATTGATTGTTAAATCATTAAAGTCATTAAGGACTTAAGTTATATCATACCATCATAGTAAAGTCATCAGGTCAATTATCTCTAATTTACCTTTCATGAACCGATCTATTCTTTTGAGGAAGATTACATAAATAGATAGTGTGCTGCACTGTTTTCTGTAACTTTATAGAATACAATTATTCCTGTGTCTACATATACTATATTCTAGGCACTAAACAAATAAGTGCAAACAGGAGTGCAACATCATGTCTAATGCTCTTAAAACATTGTATTTTTCCAGTACCAATCTTGAGAAAACCCTGTTGTTAAACGTCATTTTGTAGAAAATGGACCTATACCTTTGCAGCAAAAACCGGTTCATAGAAGCAGAATCTTAAAAAATAAAAAAATCATTCTTTGAAAAAGAAATGGAGGCATATTGTCTCAGAAACGAGTGTTGGGCACAATAAAACACCTCAAATTTTATTTAAAAGGCCATGCATATTTTCTCAGTGTGTATATAGTGTTGTATCCCATATCAAAGTCAGTTGGCTTCGTAGCTCGAAAGTCTTATATTCTTTGCAGCAATAAGAACTAGCCTAACCTCAGAAGAGCACCAAGGGAAGTGGCTGTGCAAACCAATACAGCTACATAGTATGCAATTCAAAGTACAAAAATGTTAGCCATAACAACATAAAAATGTAAGTTGGTGTCCAGGAAAAAGGTAATCTGCATCCTGAGGGCTAGATACAGTATTGTTCTAAACCTCAGGATGCAGATTACCTGATCCTGACCCAATGCTCACTCTTCCAAGGAAATTGAGCCAATGGAAGTAGAAGAGAGAACAAAAGAGAAATAATTTATGAGTACATTCTACATCAATGATGCAAGGGATTTATAGTTGTTCTAAAAGTTACTGGTATATTTTTGAGATGTTAATTTGATGATGGGGGCTCAGAGAACATATACTGTTAGTTCTACCCAAAAAGGCAAAAATGTTTTTTCTGTGATGAAGGATCGTCCACAACTTCATGTTCTTCTTTGGCCAGTCATGTGGCAGGGCATCACCTCTATGAAAGGCATTTTATTGACCGCTTTGCATTAATATAATCTCTTGTCTCTCAAGTTACTTTAATTTTTGTTTTAGTCCCTCAAGTTTGAAATTATAGGTTTTGGTCCCTCAAAGTTCATTTCCTTTATAAAATATTGGTCCCTATAACTCAATAAATACTTAAACTATTTTGCCTCTAGAGAGACCAAAACCAATGGTTTTAAATTTGAGGGACCAAAATCAAAATGAGTGTAAATTTAAGGGACCAAAGATGATTAACTTTACCGCTTTTTTAAAAGGACGCCTAGATGCTTAGGTCTTCTTCATTCTGACGAAATATTGATTCCAGATTATCTGATATATTCATGAATGGTAATGTTTGAGTGTGCTTGAAGTTTACTACTCTGTAATTTAAGAATCTCAAGCTTTATTACAAACTCTTCCTTATGGAATTCTCTAGCTATATCTTCCCAAAAGATGACGATGACTGAAAAAGAAAGACACCCCATTTGGTCATTGATAGCTAGTTTTTGGGATTAAAGTTCTTATAGGCCTATGTTGCAGCATGACAAAATTTGAAGTATCTACTAACAATATAAACAATTACATCATGTAAAACATATTTAGTCCTTTTATAAAAGTCCCTGTGCTTCATAAGCTAGCATCAACATGTAGGCAAGGAGGATGCAAATTGATCTGGGTGGTAGAAAACAGAACGCCTGCTTGCTTTGGTTCTGGTTTAATACTAATGTAGGAGGCTTAGCTAGCTTCAGAATTTAAGCATATGGACCATCTTATCGTTGTTCCTTTTACGCTTGCACTTTCTGTTTTCCTCATAGGAATAAATTCTGCCACAAGGGCTACATCAGCTTGCATGGTGTACCAATAAAAGATCTGCTTAGCTTCTTGGTCACACTTGTTGTCTGTTGTACGGTTAACAAAAAAAAGGGGAAAATGACAGAAAAAGAAGTTTGAAACTATAAAATCTCAAATTAGGTTTGTTACTTAGTGTATAAGGCTCCCACTAGGTGGGGTTTAAAGAGGGATAGGTGTATGCAATCTTACCTCTGTAAGGGGGCAAGCTATTTTTATAATTTGAACTTGTAACCTCTATGTCACTTAGCAGCTACTTTACCGTTGCTATGAGACTTTCCCTCTTATTGTAAAATTCATTGAAGAATAAGTCACAAACTCATCTTGCATATCCCAATTTATTCATAAGAATTTCAGTTATGCAAGAACAAACGTTAAAATAATAGTGTGTGTGGAAGAGTTTCTACTCTCTTTCTTGACTTGTTTCTAATGTTAAATTTCTGGGGATTTTCTAGCTTGCCTGGAATGAGAGTGAAGATGTTTTTCCCTGTTAAGCAAGGGTGCTTTTTTGGTCTGGCAGCATAATTATTAGATTGAAAAAAATGACGTACTGATGAAATGAAATTTGGTCTGTTTACTTAGTCTGCTGCCGGGTACTGTTTTGTAACCGAAGTACTGCTTATAATTCTTCTCATTGAATGAAATTTCTCTCACTCAAACCAAAAGAGAAAAAAGCATGAGATAATGTTTAAGCATATGGACCCCAAATGAGATCACATATATTCTTATAAGGACATGGACTAATGTTACTATGAAAGATTTTGAATGTTACCGGTAGGTGTTAGCTGTTTAAGTATGAGGTCTTGAATTCAAGTTTGTATAAATGCAAAAAAGGCCATTAGAAGAGTTACCCTAATTAGGCTTAACATGATCGAATCTAATCCAATTAGATAGCTATAAAAAACTAAGATTGGTTTTAAGAGTTAGTGGGATAGCATTTCAAACATAAAACCAATAATACACTCTTGAGCATTCAAATTAAATCACAGTT
Source organism: Inga leiocalycina (assembly GCA_963242795.1). Taxonomy (NCBI): domain Eukaryota; kingdom Viridiplantae; phylum Streptophyta; class Magnoliopsida; order Fabales; family Fabaceae; genus Inga; species Inga leiocalycina. The sequence goes on along the minus strand of OY725328.1, from coordinate 63,058,850 downwards.
GTGAGTTGTCCAGTATTTGTGTTTTTAAGAGCATGTGTACCTAAGGACCATGAGAAAGTTATTCTTGAAGGGGATAGATTCCCAATTTGATAATGAAAAGCATGAGATAATGTTTAAGCATAAATTGAAAAAGCAATATGGTTGGCCTATTGCAGTAGAGGACCATTTCTCAGTCAAGTAGAGCAAATTCGTGGCTTCCAAACACCCACCTTTTATTGAAGCCTAATCATATATTGAACGTATACCATATATCTTTGAAAGCGTGGTGCAATAGCTTTTTGCACTTTGTAGTTTTCATGTTGTCTTTTTTGATATTATCTTTTTTTTTTGGTTTTGCTTTCACATATTCCAATATTATCAAACAAAAGAATAGTTTTCTCAATTAATTTTTTTACCCATAACATTCTAATCTAAATGAAATTATTTAAGAAAATTGATTTTTTATTCGACCCAATTATTTGTAGTATTTTACATATCATAATAATGTGAGAAATTCTAATTTATTGTGAAAATTTTAATTTTAAAATTATTATGAAATATAATTATGTTCTTAAAAAATTATGAATCAATTTTTTAAGAAATATTAAAATTATTACCTCCATAAAAAAACAAAAAAAATTGTTACCTATATCTTTTAAAAGTATAATATCACTTTGTTATATTATAATAGATATTTTTCATATCTATTTTTTGTTTTTTTTTTGAGTGACATTATCATTAGATATTATGGCAAGGTCCCAGAGAAGTAACGGGGTACTGTAGGTGGACCTTTGGGTCCTTAAATATGATCGCAATCATGTTACGTTATCTTTGGTCACATGAAATGAAATGATGTGAATCCAAACCAATGAATTCTTATGATTCCATATCCCTCACAAAGAAAAGGGAATAAATGCTTATACACTTGATTGGTAATGTGCGTGTGAAGGGAATACGTGTGTATATATCAAACCAGCTTGCGTAGGTATATAACTGTGTATGCCGAACAAATTAACTATCATTTATTTTTTTTATAAGCAATGTAGTTGAATTATTAGCTGCTCTTGATAAAATAATTTGCTTCCTTATATTTTGGGTTAAAGGCCATTTTTGCCCCGGAAGTATTCACTAGGAGTTAATTTTATCCCGAAAGTTTTTTGAAGACCAATTTTGCCGCAAAAGTGTCAAATTTGAAGCAATTTTGCCTTGACCATTATCCTTATTAAGTTTAATCATTAGTTGACCAAATTTTGGAGCAAATTTGCTCTTGGGTGAAAACTTCTAGGAAAAATTTACATCTAAATAAAAATGACATGGACAAAAAAATTGTTCTGGAAGTTTTAACTTGGAGCGACTCCAGGCTATATTTCACCCCCAAAAAACCAAACTCTGCCTTACGTAAAGTTGTCAGAGTACGCTTAACCTCTGGATTTGAAATCACTGCTTATATACCTGGTATTGGCCATAATTTACAAGAACATTCTGTAGTCTTAGTAAGAGGGGGAAGGGTTAAGGATTTACCCGGTGTGAGATATCACATTGTTCGAGGAACCCTAGATGCTGTCGGAGTAAAGGATTAAATTTTGAAAATTGAAAACTAAGATTTTTAATCAATTTTTTTCTACTTGTTCCTGAAGTAAAAAGAGTTCCATCTGTTCCTGAATAGCTTCTTTCAAAAGGGCTTCTGCTTCCCGAGTGAATGTCTTGGTAGAAGATATGATTTCTTGGAATTGAGGTTTATTCGTTTTTAAGTAAGCCCGTAACTCAACAAGAAATTTCCTTACCTGTCCAATTTCTACATTTAGGATAAGGGGGAGAGAGAAAGAGAGAGTAACTTTTTAAGGTAAAGCCATGCTCGCTTTACTTTTGAAAAATAATATCTACAGCTTTTCACACACTAAGTGTACATAATTGTTGTACACCTATTATGGAAATTCTTAAAAATAATCCTCAGATATATTAATTAACAGAAGCTAATTATTGGTACGTAATTGGTGGTAAGGAGGAGGTAGTCTGCATCCCAAGGACTAGATACAACTTCATAATAATGAATCATTGTCCTATACCTCAGGATGCAGATTACCCATTCCTAACCCAACGCAATAATGAAGTTCAAGAAATTTCTGAGATTTTCAAAAAAATTGGAAGAAGAAGCTATATATATAGCCCCATATATGTGGGATTTCTTCATAAAAGCTTTAACTTGTGAATTGTTGATAAGGAAGAGGTAATCTGTATCCCAAGGGCTAGATACAATATAATGAATTATTGTCCTAAACCTCAGGATGCAGGTTACCCGTTCCTAGCCAATGTACTGATAAATAATTCTTGATGAACAATTATTATTGATGCTTATAGCTAGAAGCTTTATTTTTTTGGCTCAAATATAGCTAGAAGCTTTATCAGTGTCACGAATTTATAATGTTTTGAATATGGGGGTCCACAGAAAAAAGCTAAGGTGATGCTTATAGATAGATATTGATCAAGAACCTATCTCTTCTGATGATACATTTCTTGGTTTAACAAATCATTTGTAGGGTATATAGCTATCTATCTCATTCCGTTAGATTATGTATTCTTTTTTCTTGATTCATTTCATTTGGAATATTTTAAAATGAAGGGATGTGTTTTTTTTAAAGATCATGTTCTTATAAATTAAGGGATTTATACAAAGAGTTGTGTGAGAAATTATAACATTAAGAGTCACTAAGTTTATGTCTCTTTAGTTCCTAAAGACACATATGTGGTAACTATCACTTGGTGAAATGTTATGTTATGTTTATAAGAAAACTCTATATAATATAAATATATAACTTTTCATATGTCTGTTCATAAATCAACAAATTGGATTCATGAATCTAACAAAGAGCTTGTTTGGGATGGCGCTCTACCATCCCAAATGTTGATTTTTCTTTAAAAAAGCAAGGTGGTGTTTGAGTTTTTGAAAACTAGGGTGTTTGGGTTAGCGTTTTAGTAACTAGGCTTTCCCCCCCCCCAAAAGTAGTTTATGAGAAGAAGCTTAAAAGTTTGGCTTTTTGAGAAAAAGTCACTTCTGTCACCGTTAATCCAAACACAAATCACATTTATAATATAACTTTTATCCCATTTTAAGTTTATAAAAGTTAGATTGAAAAAAACCATTTCTGCCACCGCTAACCCAAACAAGCCCAAATTGTTATAACTTTTAATTGAAGAGGTGTTGCTTCAAGAGGCACCACTTCATAGCCTATAAATACCCATCACCATTAGTCCATTCACACATCACATCACACCACACAACAATAAGAGATTAAACTTATTGCCTTTGTCATTTAGTGTACACAGAGATAGAGTCAAATTATCACTTTGTAAAAGGTATTGTTGTCTTAACTTGAGTGTTGGGAGTGCAATCCATACTCAATGATCTTTATTATGTCATGTAGAAAATTTGTCATTCAATCCAAATTTCACCCTATAAGTTACGTATAGATGTTGGCGAATAAAGTCTAAAAGAAAGTGCTCTCATGCCTTAAAGACATTGTGTACTACTTTCTCCTTCGTATCTTCTTCTTGTACTCCTTAGGGACCAGTCTCACCAACATTTCAAAAGCACATCGAATAAAATCTTTCGTCTTAGTCTGATGTAAAAATATATCCTTTACAGGTCATATTGACAATTAAGTAAATGAAGTGCCACGTGGAACTTCTATCTCGATGATCAGCTCGCACTCTTGTTCCTTTTCTGGCATATAAAAGATGAATCTGATTTGAAAGAAAAGGAAATGAAGGGTCCCCATAAATACTTGCTTTTCATTAGCAGTATAATAGCTCATTCTCATTCTATTCCCTTGTCACTAGTTTGATTGCAAATCTATCTTTAAAGCACGTAGACAATTATTGCATCGAGTCTTTAAACTATTGGGTTATATATATTTACATTAAAATTAACGAAAACTTTAGGTTGATAACTCATATATATGATCGATTATTATCTTAGCACACCTTTATTTTAAGCAGACAACAAAACACATTCAAAACTAAGGTTGCTAGTATAACTACAGTACATAATGCATACATTTAGCGCGTTCATAATTTAACAAATTGACGATAGAAGTTTGAATGAATGAAGAGTGGACTTACAATATAACTTGGCCATTACAATTTTACATTTTCATGCCATGGTGATAATAGTTAGAGAGTTAGAATGAAACTTCAAGAAATTTCCGTTCGTTAGGTTGGGGAGTAATCGATCTCCTATTTTCTTAAATATTAATTTATCGACTTTAATTTAGTAGCAATACTTGTTGTAGTTCTGAAGTTGATATGATCTTAGGCGAACGTTCTGCAGATTATATTTCAGAATTGTGGGATATTGATTAGGTTGATTATTTAAATGAAAAATAAAGATAATATTTTTGGGCCGGTAATTCTTTTTTAAATGTTGCCATGCCGTTAAAAGACAAATTAACTTGAATCTATCCTCATATGACATGACTAAGTTAATTAGCCACAACGAATCAAACAAAAACTTGAGAAACTGTACTTGCCATATATCCTGATTATTTTTGTCAGATAAAAAGAAAATTAATGTTTGTTGAAAGTTGAAACGGAACAAATTAAAAGTGGTCTAGTCAATACTCGTATTATTTATTACTTTCCTTAAAATAGTGTATAAGCATATCTGCAAAATATTGCAAGAGGTCTCGTATAGTATATAATTCTGGTGGTCATTAAAGACTGGTAGTGGTGCTAGGAATTTGCTTTATTTGTCTGAAACGTACAAGTGTGGTTGGCACAAAATTATGGCCCTCTGAACCTCTACTTTGGCATACCAATGCATGCACGTCTCTCACTATATACCCTTTCAATTTCAGTTCAAGAATATCATGCTCATATATATGGTCCTCAAGTGCATTAAAAAGGTCCCATATTGTAGTAAAATAGACTAGGTTCTTGTTCCTAGCAATCCAGATCATATTTTCTTCCCATGAATCCTTATTATTGAAGTGTTTTCGTGAAGCTAATAACTGATCTTTTGAACGCTATCGACAGTCTCATTGGAAGAACAGAATGTTCGAGCTTGGAAGATCTACAAAGAAAAGGAAGAGATAAGTCCCTATGATTCGTTCCCACCGCAAAGTTATCACTAAAGATTAAGCTAAAACTAAAGCATGCATCGTTAAGCTGTAAAAAATGAAAATTTTGCTTCCACTTTCACATTATGTCTGTTGACATGTTATTAATTGGATGAATTATAATTTATCATGTTTTAGTTAATAAAACTGACTTGGAAAAATTTTATGATTGTGTGGCAAGACACGCAGTTTGGAAAGCCTTGGAAAAGAAATATATGCATGTTGCATATATCAAAGTCACTTAAGACAGACAGACAGACAGACACACACACACACACACAAGGGGATAACAACTAGTGTTAGAATAATTGGTGGTGAAACAAAGAACTTTCTTATAAAGATTGGCCTACATTAGGATCATCTTTAAGCCCTTATTTATTTAATCTAGTTTAAGACATTCTTGCTGGGATTATCAAAAATAAAAAATCCCTAAATGTATGTTTTTGGCAATGATACAGTTTTTTGGTTGAATTAAGAGAAGAGATTAACTCAAAACATGAGTTATATATGAAAAAAGACTCTGGAGTCTAAGGTTTTTCACCTTAGTAGATGAAGTAATGCATTGCAGTTTTTATAAGAGACAAGTTAGAAGTGATTTATAGGTTAAATTGGGAAATCAAAGCATCCCTCAAGTGAAAATGTTTATACACTTGGGATCTATTATACAAGAAGATGGTAAAATTGACGGGGATGATAATCATAGAATCCAACATGAATGGTATAAATGGAAAAAAAAAAGCTATTGGTGTTATCTATGATCACAAAGCACCTAACAAGGTAAAAGGAAAATTTTATTGCATTGCTATAAGACCAACAATGCTTTATGGTAGCGAATGTTAGGTTTTAAAAGGACACTATGAGCATAAAGTGGGGGCAGCCAAGATGAAGATGCTGAGATGGATGTGTGGTCACATAAGAAAAGATAAGGTTCATAGCATATTCATAGAAGAGTTGAGGTGGTATCTATTGAAGATAAAATGATAAAAAATTGTTTGAAGTGATTTAGACACATCCAAAGACGGTCATTGGATGCATCGATGGGAAGGTTGATCAAGCAGTATAAAATCCTCTAAAATGGAGTAGAGGAAGACTGAAGAGAACATATAATGAAGTTATATATTGAGCAAGATCTTTTTGTTAACAATGTATCTAAAGAGTTAGTTATTAATAAAATACAATGGTATCATATGATTCATATAGCCATCCCAGCTAGTGACTTTGTTGTTGATGGTGGTGTTAACTAAGACTGTGTCAAACATATATCTTGCCAAAACAAGTTTAAGTGTGTTTGGTTTCATGTTGATTGCGGTCTGGGTCAATATAAAAGTAACTTTTTGAAAGCTACAAAATGATGTTAGTAACTGACAACCAAACACATGCACTTTAATCATAGACTATGAAAATGTCGGAGTAACCATTTGTCTTATAAATATATTTATATAAAAAAAATCCACGTGGAACAAGAGGAGGTCCGAGTACCCCACCAATGTTATATCAAAGAATATAGGTGATGTTATATCAAAGAATATAGGTGCCTCTATAAATTCCCAGCATTTCATACAAAAGGAACTCATCATCAACCCAGACCTTCAACAATATATCATTCTTCTAAATAAATTATTACCTCATTTTTCACTTATTCTTCTTCCATTTCCTTGGAAGAGTGAGAGTATATTGGGTCAGGATCGGATAATCTGCATCCTGAGGTCTAGAACAATATTTTGCTCAGTTTGTGTCTAGGCCTCAAGATGCAGATTACCTCTTCCTTGCACCAATTTAATTAACATCCATTCCATAAGGCTCTCTTTTTTACTTCACACTAACGTACTTTTTGCTCCTGAATTAATATATTTCATTATCATTGCTGTTATTGTTATGATCATCTCAGTCACGTACTAATTAATGACCACTAAAAACCGACACTAATTTATTGGCAGATGAGCGACATTTTTGTTCACAGGAGGTAGCTTTTAATTTGTGTTTTGTAAATATTAAATTCATATGTTATTTTCAGAAATTTGTTTCCTATCATTTAGAAGAGGCATTCATTTCTCTCTCTTTGAGGATTATTTTTGTTTCTGGTAAGATAATTTCAACTGCACCATGTAATGGAACATGTGGAAAATATTTGAAGTCATTCCTACAAAGCAGGCTTGACAAAACAGTGGTGTATGGAGGAGAGCTTCTTTCCAAAATGTTTATGTGTTGAGTATTCAATTTCTCTCTTAGCAGGGAGTTAATAAAGGGAAATATTTCGACAAACCCGACTAGCTGATGACCATCTCAAAGCTGGAAGTATAGTTGTTAATTACTACTCCTCTGGTACTTAATGTAAGACTTAATTAATTAATTTGATTAGATTAAGGAAGTTTGTTAGGTTATTAGATGGTGCTTTTCAACCAGCCTTATTCCTCCATCTACTGCTTCTCCAAGACTTGTGTAATGATAGCTAATTTGATGATTAGTAACAAGTGATAAGACAAAGATAAGTGATAACGTTGTAGCTCGTGCGTGGTAGATCTATGATATGAGGGGAAGTGGTTTATTTAATTAATTAAAAATAATTAGAAATATCACAAATTCAAACTTGTGGAGCGTAAAATTAAAAAGGGTAAAGGTGCATTCATCACCTCGATCTATTTTTGTAGGTGCAATCATCATCCTAAAGTATTTAAGGGTGCAATCAGCACCTTAAAGCATTTTTGGAAGTGCAGCCAGCACCCTAATGTATTTTTGGAGGTGCAATGTAATCAGCACCCTAATATATTAAAAGTGGAGCAATTACACCCTTTCACTAATAAAATACTAACTTCGTTTGCTGACTCTTTCGTTTCCTCTTTCATTTCATCAATCTTCAATATGTTCATCACTTCTTTACCCTTTTCATTATTTCAACAGGTTCCCCTTTCCTTGTGAGAACTCCTTATCACAACTATTTTAACTTCGTCTTCTTCACTTCATTGCAGAAATGATAAGGGAACTATGATGGGAAAGATAAACCCCAAACTTTGAGTTATATTTTGTTAGTGAAAAGATGCAATTGCTCTATTTTTAATACATTAGGGGTAAAATTGAACCCTTATATAAAAAAAGAAGGGATGGACATGTTGAAGATTGATGAAAGAGGAAAGGAAAGAGTGTGTTACCAAACGGAGTTAGTGTTCTGTTAGAAAAGGGTGTAATTGCTCCACTTTTAATATATTAGGGTATTAATTGCATCTCCAAAAATAGTTTTGGATGCTGATTGCACCCTTAAATACTTTAGGTGATGATTGCACCTCCAAAAATATTTTAGGGTGCTGATTGCACCCTTAAATACTTTAAGGTACTGATTATACCTCTAAAAATAGATCGGGGTGGTGGATGCACCTTTACCCAATTAAAAATGCAGATTGACAAAAAAGTATAAAAGTAAAATTATCTCACGTAATGAAAACAATTCCTAAACTTATCCATAATTAAAAATTTTTTTTAATATGATTAAAATAAGAAATATTTTAGGGAAAACTTCATTAAGCCCCCAAAGATGTAACATAATTTCAATCAACCCTCAAAACTTTCTGAAACTTCACTGCACCCCCTTGGGTCAAAATGAAATTAAGTTTTGGGATGAAAAGACAATGATTTTCTTACTTTTTTTTGCCTTGTAAATTGTGTTATTTGTCTTGTAAATTGTCTTATTTGTCCTGTAAATGCCCATATTTATCTTAAGAATTTTCATATTTGTCTTATAAATGGTCAAAATATTTTTAATTCCCCAAATTCTTTTGAATCCCTTTATTTTTCTTGTAAATGCTCATATTTATGTTGTGAATTTCCATATTTGTCTTGTAAATGGCCAAAATATTTTTAATTCCCTAGGTTCTTTTGAATCCCTTTATTTGTCTTACAATAATATTCTTATTTGTCTTGTAAATGCTCTTCTGAAAAAAATATAAAAATAAAAAATGGCATCATTGTCTTATTACCCATAAAACTTAATTTCATTTTGTCCCATGGGGGTACAATAAAGTTTCAGAAAGTTTTGGGAGTTGACTGAAATTATGTCACATCCTCGGGGCTCAATGAAATTTTCCCAATATTTTTTCTATAGGATATGTTTTGAATAAATTTTTCATTAATTTCATGAGTCAATATAAACATAAAATGAAGCGGACAAGCCCAGATATAAATGACGCAGTTTGTTTAAAAAAATTGAAAATTGTGTCCAAAAGCAGGCATCGCAAGAATGGAAATCAGACAAACAAAACCTCAAACATGGTGTACAATGAGTTATTTTATAATTAATTTGGTACTATGATGTTAATGACAATTAGTTTTGTTGTCTTATGTGATTATATATTGTAATATTCATGTTGCCATAGATTCATAACAAATCAAACGTTTAACAGGGAGTCACCTGCGCATCGCAGGGATCTACAATATGATTCAATACAGTTGCGTTATATTATACAGTTGCGTCAACTTTAATTTTCTCTCTTTATTGTTCGTCCCCTTTTTGACTACTGTATGTTTCATATATATATATATATATATAGTCACTTTTTTTCGATGGTAAAATAAGTGGATTGGATATTTTAGTTTTATGATTGATCGAATGCCAGACTGCACAATGAAAAAGGTAGTTCCTATTATATTGTGACTAGCAATCCTATGCCCTTATGATTATAGAACATAAAATAATAGAGAAATGGCTCTGTATATATAATATCTCAAAAGATGACATTGTCATTTTCTAAAATGGAAAAGCAAAAAATATGGTGGAGATCGACAACGATGTTTGTAATCCGGGCATTAAGCTTAATTATTATTATTATTTCGACAGCGACTACTTTTTAATTCTCTTCCATTTCAAAGGTTAATTAACAAATTGTACGGGCAACCCTGATTGATGGTGATATCTCTAAATTTAAACTTAAAGTGTGCTAGCTGTAAAATGTTTTTAGCTGATAATTTATTTAATTATTTAATCAAACTATGAAGCAATATATAGATTCAGTTTAACCTTATAAATTATACCAAAATAGCTTGTAAGCTGCTCGGTTAGACATTCGTTAAGCTTGTATATCTTTGATGTACCTTCTAAACATTTGAAGGACTTTGTGTATATATACTATAATATATATAATTAACTCGTTATTAATCTGATTGAAAAGGTAATGAGTCGAAAATTAATTTATACAGAAATATATTAAAATCTCAAAACAAATTTAATGGAAGGAAATAAATTAGTCTCCTTGGACCATAAATTCTTTCCCTTTTTTTTTTTAAAAAAACGAAGATTCCCAAAAAGGCTTAAATTATCGTTCTTTCCTTCTTCTTCTATCAGCAAAGAAACATATATAATAGATGCACTTTGTGCCTTAATTAACAATGAATATCTATGTCGACGTCCATGTACGATTCTGTTTGCGTGATCATCACATCACGCTAATGAAGTGAATATATACGAATAATGGGAATCCCAATTTGTGAAGAATAAGTCCATTTTTTTGTGAGTCATATTCAAACATGGTTGGACTGGCATGTCATATATAGTAGAGGACCATTTTGTGTCAATAACTATATCCTCCAGCCATTTTCTTTCAAAACACAATCAAACACAGACACACATCAAACAAGACAAAACCAGTTGGGTTTAATTAGGTCATTATACTGCTTATGATATTTTTATTTTAATGAGAAAACTCAATGATACACTTCAAGATCTCTTTTTGTATTGAGGTGAATATATTATTAATTGACTGATGAAAACTTTCTATATTATATCATGTGTTAAATAATGACGAAGAGTACATATATATGAATATATATACATGTAAGTAGATGAAGAAATATAATATTATCATCTGGTATCTAGTTTATGGCTGCCCCTTCCAACTTAAGTATCTCTTCTGGGACTCGAACTTAAGACCCAGAGGGATTTAGCAAGGCCTTACATTATTACACCAACTCTATGTTGGTAATATATTGCTAAGTTTTTCAAGCATAGCATATAATTCCATTCTCCTTTAATTTGTCGTATAATTAATAATTAACTTCATATAGTAGCATGGTATGACTGTCATCGACACAATATATGGTGAATTCCAACGACATGGTCATTAATTTATTACCATGATTATATGAGTGCCGTTATAGAATCATCTATTTGAAGATTTGCTAACTAATTAACCTTTTCCTTTTAGTTTTGGATCTCTCTTTTGCTTTAATGATGTAGTTTCTCAAGAATAACTTTGAGTTTTTGCTCAATAAATTTAAAATATTATTGATTTACAATGATGATATATTACCTGCAAGAGTGCATATCTATATGCGAGCTGGTATCTAACTTGAAGCCTCTCAAAATTTCATTTAGTGCACGCTGTAGACTTAGATTGAATATAGAGAGACAACAAGAAAATAATAAAGAAAACATATTCATTAACCATGGAGTAACAACATGGTTATCAACAATTAACTAATTAACTTTTCATTGAGGCCTTTGTGCTTCAAGCCTGGAGAGGGAAACCCATCATCAAATCCAAAGAAAAAAAAAAAACCCCTTTTCATTGAGGCAGATGAACAAACCAATCCCCAAGAAGCCCTTGAGGTGACATGGTGAGGAGGGAGAAACATTTTTCAATCTCCCTTTACACCACTTAACTCACCGTATTCAACTTGGCAACACAATTTATAAGGGACGTGATGAAGTGAATTCAACCAAAACAACTTCAATCCACAAAACAACATCATGAAGGTATTTACCCGACACTCTTCTATACTACAAAAAACTAGTGAATTATCAATGCAATTTAGGATGAAATTCCATCACTGAGTAATTAGTGACAGTCTATTTGATGTTGAAATCATCAAATTTCATAACTAATCCACTTGTTGATTCACTTCTGACATGCTTCAATATGTAATCTTAAAAAATGGTTTCCATTTGACTCACTTATGGGAGTGCCACCCTAGCATTGATCGTATTTCTTTCTCGAAAGCAAATCAATATCAATCAAACTGTAAGCCTTTACAATGGAACAAAGAAAATCAACATAAAGTCCAGTTCTTGCCATTAGCTCATGCTGCCAAAGTTAATCCTTTGCTATATATCAAACTTTTGCTGGGAATGTCTATATGCCAATGATCCTTACACTAGCGGCAACAATTAGCCAGACAGTTCCAAGGCCACAAATAGCTACAACTGAACGTGATTCAACCTTTACATTGTTCCAGACAAATGGAGAGGACAAGGCACATGAAGAAATGGAAGAAGAATAAGACATGGCAAAGGGAGCAGTAGAAAGAAACTGGTTCTAACCCTCATTAATGTCACGCCCTAGCAAACCCGCACGAAGTGCAAGGTAACCTCTCTTCGTAAGCCCAATAAACATAATTGTCTAATTTCAATAAGTAAAGCACACCGTGTTGATATAATGTTAAAACATTTATTCAATTTTATTTTTAGGGCTATTACAATCAACATCTAATTCGCCCCTTCAAGCAACCAATTAATAAAAAGGACTATTGCCCCAAAACTTGCTAATACCTTTTACACATTAAATTCTTGGCAAATAACCTCGACTATGGGAGAGGAGAGAGATTAAACAGAATGAGTGCAGCGGACAACGAAGAGATTAAGAACCATGAATAAGTGATGTGAAACACAGAGGGGAAGGGGAAAGAGATGAGAAAAAAGGGAGAAGGGAAGGGAAGAAAAGAAGATAGGATTCAGAGAGAAGAGAGAAACCAGAGAAATGGAACTGTAATCTGAAATTCAAATCATCCAAGTCTGCATAACTGAAGTCCTATATTTAACGTACATAATAAATAATTGAATAAAATAAATAAAATCCAAGAGATGGTTACAATGATAAAAAACAAATTAAAATTAAATAATCATTTAATCAATAAGCTTATTGAGGCCAGTCATGTAAGACATGCATGAGTCCTTCAAACTTGAAAGACGGTGGTCTGTGGTGGTGGGTTGTGACGACTTGATTCTTAGCAGTGTCTTATAAGAGGCTAGAACCTTTCGTTCATTCTCCCGTTCCAGGCACAAATTAAAATTAGAAAGAGGGAAAAAAAAAATCCTCAGATCCTCAGATCTGAGGTCTCCCTCCTAACAAACAGATCAACGATATAGAAGAAAGATAAGAGAAAACTTGCAATTTACGCGAACTTGAGGCTGAATTCATGGGCGGCGGTTACAGACAATCTTGAAAAACGAGCTTCCAGCGGCGACGGCTTCGATCAAAGAAGGTTCAAAACGAATTCGACAATCAGAGAAAAACTGGATCTGGATCTGGATCTGTATCATTGATAGACTGAACACAGAGAGATAACAAGAAAAACATATCCATATATTAACCAAGTAAGTAAGATCGATCCTAACCAAGTAATACGATATATCATATCACCAACATGATCAAACCATGCTTTCCTTGTCGACTAACGAAGGAGGTTCATACGAATGGTGCAAGGAAGAGGCCATCTGCATCGTGAGGCATAGAAACATATTCAGCAGAGTATTGTTGGATCTATACCTCAGGATGCAGATTTTCTCATCCTCACCCAATAATCACTCTTCCCATAAGAACAGAACAACACAAGAGAAACATGAAAACAAGATTATTAGATCGGCGCCTTCCCTTTGGAGATGAGAAGTGGGCCGTATTTATAAGGGTTCCTTGATATTCATGTATATCAGAAAATAATGCTGGGACAACACGTAACGCACGGCTAGCCTATACACGTAAGCCCTCACCCCATGTGTGCCAGTTTATATGAGAAATACTTACATATTTCAGGAGGTCACTTTATATGTATTCTAACTAATTAACATATAATAAATTATCTTATTTTAATCCCATATGGTTGATGAGTTATTTGAAAAAATTCAAATTTTATGATTTTAAAACACATAAACTTGATAATTTGGAAAAACAAAAAACGCAATTATCTCATTTGAGTTGTTATTTTCAAATCATAAAATTTAAATTTCTTCAAATAACTCATGAGTCATGTGGGATTAAAATAAGATAAGTTGTTGTAATTTAATTAGTCAGAATACAAATGAGGTAGCGCTCCTAGAGCATGTAAGTATTATTTTAATGCTCTAGGTGATTCACCTCATCTGTATTCTGACTAATTAAAATACAACAATTTATCTTATTTTAATCTTATATAGTATAAGAGTCAAATGAGATAATTGCGTTTTTTGTTTTTCCAAATTATCAAGTTTATGTGTTTTAAAATCATAAAATTTGAATTTTTTCAAATAACTCATCAACCATATGGGATTAAAATAAGATGAGTTATTATATTTTAATTAGTCAGAGTACAGATGAGGTGATGCTCCTGAAGTATATAAGTATTTCTCAGTTTATATATAAAATTATATAAGGTTAAGATGCATCCTACACCACCCTTAGTATATTTTCAAATGCAAGTGATGCCCTAAAGTGTTTTTTCAAGTGCATTCAGCACACTGAAGTATTTTTTTTCATGGGAGTCTTGCACCATAAAGTGTCCATACGCACCCTTAATTATTTTTTTAGTGCATCTAATACCTTGAAGTATTTTTTTTAGGTATATCCAATACCCTAAACTGTTTTTTTGCCTGAAAATACCCTAAACTGTTAAGTGCAAAATTGCATACAAAAAGTACTTTAGGGTGATTAATGCACTTGAAAAATTACTTCAGGATGTTGGATGCGACACAAAATACTTTAGAGCAATGAATACACCTCAAAAAATACTTCAGGATACTAGATGCACATTAACCCAATTATAAATTACACTCCCTTTTTATAAGATAGAATTAATCAAAATACCTAGTAAAAATATGGTTAAAATTGATTAAATGTAATAAATATGTTAAAAATTTAAATAATCTCCAAAAAAAATCTCTATCTTTCTCATGTTTAAGTAAAGATTCAGACTCACGTCAATAATTAATGGAGTTTAATTTGACTAAATAATATTAATATATTAAATCAACGGAAGAAAAATAAAAATTAAATGATAATAAATATTTTAAATAGGTTGTTGGAGTTTGTTATAATTAAATAGGAAAAAAATCCTTCCAATTTGATTTTTTTTATGAGTCCAATTTGCTGTTTTTAGTTGACTAAGGGTATCCAAATCACTTTGAATTTGAGACTAATATGTTTCAAAATTCGAAATGCAAAGAATTTTTGTCACTCCCAAACGACAAAAGGAAGTATGAAATTACAATTGTTTTAGCTTGAGCATAAAATCTTGAGGGACGAACGGATATAGAAAACGAATCACAAGATATGGCTAATGGCTAGGCACCTGACGAGGACATCATCAACAGCACCTTCAAGGAAGTCCATATTCTTTTTTTTTTTGTTGGTTGAAAACTAGAACCATTCTCTCAATAGAGACATTACAACAAACCCGATTAGCTTGCCTAACCTTCATTAATGTTCGCCTCTTGGATAAAAGGAGGATGTTGATCAAGAAAACCATAGTTTCCATCTATCCTATGGGAGTATTTAGCTAATCGATCAGCACTGGTTATGGTTTCCCTGAAACTATGGTTAACCACAACTTGCCAATTCCTATGAAATAATAGTCTAACATCTTCCACAATGTCCTTAAAGGGGTGATCCCAACATGCCTTCTCAACATATAGTTTATAGCCTCTATACAATTAGTGAACAAAATAATTTTCCTATACCCTTTTAACCAACACAAGTATAGGTCTTGAATACCACCAATCAATTTTGCAAATGCTGAAGGAACATTCACTAATTTGCAACTGAAACCCTCAATTCATCTATCATTCTAGTCTCTAATGTATCCTTCGCATCCACTTCTTCCATTCTCCAATACCGAGCCATCACCTTCAAGTTTGAAGACCTCCTCGCTATGTTGGTCTAGAGTAGTATGAGGAGGAATAAACCTCTTATCTGTAGCACATGTTCTGAGAAAATCTTTATCTGAGTAGGCTCTAAAGAAGCTATGGTTTATATTCAGCCCCATATTTACATTCTCGCTATTAAAGAGCTTGTTACAACGTGAAACACATACATCCCAGCATAGATAACCAAACAGAGTTAACCATTGTGACCTTCTTAATGTGGCTCCTTCCAATCTCATGAGTCAGGTTCCACTTGATCCAATCTACACCCTGCAAGGAAAACAACATATCCCATTTCTCTTGTTTAACCACTGATTTCCAACAATCCTTGACATTTGAGCAATCCCTCAGCATGTGCATCAAATCTTCTTCCTTCTCAAGGCCAAAGGGGCAAATAGCAGACGCCTCCAATCCTTGCTGCATTCTCAATTTTGATGTATGAGCCCTCCCATGAATTGCAAGCCACATGAAAGTTTTGATCTTTTCTAGAATGGACCATCTCCATAGAATCTTTGATATGCTATTTTCCTCTAGCTGAGTACCTAAAAAGAGAAAATGATATGTGGATTTTGCAAAAGAACCAACCATGAATAGATAGTTTCTAAACTCTCCTCTCTCCTCACGGGGTAGGTGCACACTAACAATTCAATCCATGATTTGTGGAGGAAGCTAGAATTCCATCTTCCTTCTATTCCACTCATCATTATCCAAGAAGTACTCAGCCACACTCTCATTCCTGTCAAATGAGATCTTCATATCATGATATCATATCTATTAGAGCGATGTTCACATTAGACCAATTATCTATCCAAAAGAAAGTAGATCTACCATTCCCAATTCTCTTGCCAAGCCCTATTTTGAATTTTCCCCAAACCTTGCTGATGCTTCTCCATGTAAGAGATGAGTTCCTTTTCCTCTTAACATCAGGCATCTCATTTTCTCCACATTGATATTGTGCCTTAAGAACCTTCACCCACAAAGCCTCTATCTTGCATAGTAAACCCCAACAAAGCTTCATAATAAAAGCTTTATTATGCTTTTGTACGTTCTTGATCCCTAACCCTCCTGCCTTCTTCTCTTGCAAAACCTGTTCCCATGAGATTAAGTGTAACTTCAGGCTCTCTTCAGTATCCCCCCACAAGAAACCTCTACTGCTTTGCTCTAACTCCTTGACTATACGCTTTGGGAGTAGAATAGTCTGCATGTAATAAGTGGGTAATGTAGATAGCATTGCTTTGATAAGAGTAGCCTTGCCAGCAAGATTAAGGCATCCTTGCTTCCATCCAAATAACCTCTTTTTTGTTTTTTCAATGATGGGTGCAAAAGTCAAGTAAGAAGCTCTTTTATGGATTAATGAGATTTCCAAGTATTTTCCCAAGTCATCTGATAACCCTACCCTCGTTTTCCTGCTCAACTCCATAGTTCTTGACACATGCACATTCCGAGAAAAGCATTTTTTTGTCTTTGCTCTGTTCATTTTCTATCCTGATACACTACAGAAGAGATCCAAGCATGCAATCATAGAGTCAACTTGCAAACTTGATGCTTATCCAAATAGTATCAAATCTTCAGCAAAGAAAAGATGAGAAAGTTGTGGCCCTCTTGTGTTGAGTCTGATGGGAGTCCAACAACTAGCATCTACCACATCTTCAATGATATGATGAAGATGCTCCATGCAGAGGGTAAAAATATAGGGAGATAAAGGGTCACCTTGTCTAATCCCCCTAGATGGTCTAAAAGAGTGTGTAGATTCACCATTCCATAGAACTCGGAGGGATGAAGAAGATATACATGCCATAATGAGGTCATATATCTTGCGTTCAATGCCCACTGCCCTCAGAGTATCATGAATGAAGGACTATTCCAATCTATCATAAGCTTTCTCCAAATCTACCTTTACAACTAGCCAACCTGCAGCGCCTTTTTAACTCTTCATTAAATGAATCACCTCCTGAGCAATGATGATATTATCCATGCTCTGTCTGCCTGCAATGAAATCACATTGATGACTATCAACCACCTTATCCATGAGCATTCGTAACCTCGTGCTCAGCACCTTAGAGATTACTTCATAGCTAACATTGCACAATGAAATCAGTTTGAAATCTCTAATTGTCTCAAGGTTGTCAACCTTCGGAATAAAAACGATTTTAGTATCGTTAGTTGCCTCAATTTTAGACTGATCATCGTAAATGTCTTTCACCATTCTGCATAAGGATTCCCCAATAAGGTTCCAATACTCATGGTAGAAAAAAGCTTGAATTCCATCAGGTCCCTGAGCCTTAAAAGCACCCAAATCAAAGGGTGCTTGTTTAACTTCCTTAGTACTTATTTCAGCTGAAAGCATTGATATTTCCTGTATAGCAATGCTAGGAAAACTTTGCCGAGATTGACACCCTCTCTCTATAGTCAGTTCACTGCAATAAATATTTTGATAAAATTCTAAAGCCATCTTCTTATTCATCTCTCAATAGATTCCATCTGAAAAAAAAATAAATATGAACCTTGAGCTATTTATTTCTTATTATGTAAATATATACACATAAAACATTTGTAATGGATTGTTCTGTTTACAAGTGATAAATAATACAATTGTTTTTCAAACTCCATTGAATTATATATAATATTTGTGTAGCTTGCTTTAATCTATTTAATTTGCTTTAGCCAAAATAATGGTGGAATAATTATTTTTAAAAACAAGAATGAATAATTTTTTTAAGAAATATTAAAATTATTACCTATATCTTTTAAAGGTGTAATATTATGGTAAGGACCTAGAGAAGTGACTGTGGACCTTGGGAGTTGGGATTCCTTTAATATAATGGTGGCAATCATGTTACGTTGTCTTATATCACATGAAATGAAATGATGTGAATCAAAACCAATGAATTCCTATGATTCTATCTGTCACAGAAAGAAAATGGAATAAATGCTTATCCACTTGATTGATATTTTCAGTTGTTCAAGTATTTTTAAATATAGAACTTCCTATTTTTTTACCAGAAATATACAACTTCCTATATGTTTTTATATTTAAATTAAATATATGACCAAGTAAATATGACTTAGTATATCATCATAAACCAACACCCAACTGGATCTTATTCAAAATATGATAAACTATAGTCTTTAACACTTTTCCTCTGGGACCAATTTATACATTTACGGAGGCATAACCATTCTTCCATAAGTATATTTTTAAAATTTTTGTATTACTAACAAACTGATTAACATTTGTTTTACCAAGAAATTTAATTTAATTTTTTTTTTGTCATAACTCATTAACCTATTATACCTTCCACCATAACCTCACGATTAAATGAGGTGTTTGTCATCATTTGGAATGCAAGGTTTCGACAAGCAGTAGACCTGAATTATTAGCAAAAAGGAGTTGCTCTTGGAAAAATAATTTGCTTCCTCTTCTTGTGTTTTTTAATGTAAACTGAGGGTTTTTAAAGAAGATAATGGTGGTTTCATCGAAAAAAAAGAGAGAGAAGATAATGGTGGTAGAATATGCGGAAATAAAAAAACAAATGTGGCCTTAAAAGTTTCCATTATTGGTGGAATGTTATCACAACATTTTCTATATATAGGTTGGTTGTCCACTTGAATTATGCAATGGGACAAAAATAGCTCGGGAGCCTATTTTAGGCCTTAGGCTTAATTAAAACAATCCTAGCACGCATAATTTATTAATTTGGTAACACTGTAGATTGAACTGAAAAGCATATATGGTACAATAATTGGTCAAAAAAATATGTAGACCATGGTATTCCAATTTGTTTCCAACATTGATAGTAACAGATTCTTGATTATTGTTAGGGTTAATATAATTTTTGGTCCCTGAAGTTTGATCTAATTTTGGTTTTGGTCCCTCAAGTTTGAAATATGTGGTTTTGGTCCCTGAAGTTTCACCCGATTTTGGTTTTGGTCCCTGAAGTTTGAAATCGGTGGTTTTGGTCCCTGAAGTTTCACTCGATTTTGGTTTTGGTTCCTTAAGTTTGAAAAGGACTTGGTGACCCAATTAAAAAACCCGACCCGACCCAGAAAAAAAAACCAAGTCATTTTCAAACTTAAGGGACCAAAACCAAAATTGGGTGAAACTTCAGGGACCAAAACCACCGATTTCAAACTTCAGGGACCAAAACCAAAATTGGGTGAAACTTCAGGGACTAAAACCACATATTTCAAACTTGAGGGACCAAAACCAAAATTGGATCAAACTTCAGGGACCAAAAGTTATATTAACCCTTATTGTTATAAAGGTTTTCCTTTAATGACGTGGGAGAGTCAGGACTATATATTAGATAGCGCCACAATTTTTTTTAATAGAAATTTTATTTATTTATTTTTAAACTATGGCATATTTTCTTATATTTTCAAAATTGAGTTAACATTATTGAATCTAGAATTTCCCCTAAATATCACTGATCGAGCATTTTTTATCCTGAGACAGTGTATGTAGTAGTTTTTGGTTCTTAAGGGCTCTCCAGCATTTATGTTGGATTTTCAATCTTTGGATCCTTTTACACTTCTATTTCCTAAATTAGAGAGTTTGATAACCAATTTATACATAGGTTAAAGTATATTTTTAGTCCTTTTATGTATGTATCAGGTTTCATTTTAATCCTTTAAGTTTAAAAAGTGTGTTTTTAATCCTTTTATGTTAACACTGTTACTTACCGTTAATTGAAAATGCTGACTCATGTAACTTAATAGTCCGGCCAATAAAAATATACCACATCACTAAACTTAATCAGATGGGTATGCTTATTTGCCATTTCTTTTAAAGAAAATTGTGCCTATCTTTTTCACTTTCATTACTCTCCTTGTCCGTCATTTTTCTCTTCATCTCTTCACTCAAACTCTCTCTCCTTTCTCTCTACTGCCAAGAGCCACCATGTTTTGCTACCAACAAAAAAGGAAAACCACCGTATTTCTTGGACCCTTCCATCAGTCACTCATTCTTATACACCAATGTCTCCCACTTCAACTCATGCACTTCTTTTTTTCCCTCTTTGAGCAAAAAAAAATCTGGCTGGTTCCAATTTCAGATCTAAAGTCATGAGGGAAAAGTTGATCTTCTTTAACCTGAATCCAAGGTCTCAAATTTACGTTTGGTTTGCTATTTTTGTATCCAAGGTCTGAAATTTATGTTTGGTTAGCTATTTTTGTTTGTGCTGGGCAAAGGAAGGAAGGTATTAGACAGAGGAAAAGGAGATATTCCATGGAGGGGATTTTTTCCTTCTTTCAACCAAGATCCAAATAAATAAGCGAAGAGTAAATCAATTTGCGGTGCCAATAGTTCTGGGAGTAATCTTTTCTGGTTACCTCGTTTGACAGCAAACAAACGAGAAAAAAATGAGAGCACAAAATTACGAGATTTGTTTGAGAAAATTACTTAGATCTCTGCCTCATCTTTTTGCGTTTCCTCTTTAGCCTCCTCATATGCTTCTTCTTCTACTTGGATCTCATGATGCGCAGAAATGGACGTCCTCTCCCTTCCTTGCCTTGTGCCTTTCAGGACGAGAGCATGGAGTACAAGATGGGTTCTTGTTTGCAGGTAGGAGATGTCGGTGGCTGGGATGAATACAAGGGATAAAACCTAAACCTATTTTACGTCCACAGTTTTTATTATAAATACTTTTTAAATTTACCCAATTTAAAATATAAAAATATTATATTACAAAGTAAAAACGTAAACGCTTTGTCCGCCTGCCTTTGATTGCGCAGTTATCGTATACATTTGATGAGCCAGTGTTTTCCGTTAATTGTGACTAACAGTGTTAAGATTGAAGGACTAAAAATGTACTTTTTAAACATAAAGAATTAAAATGAAACATGATGCAAACACAAAGGATTAAATGTATATTTTATCCTTATAAATAATAAGAAAATTAGTTAAGCTATTGATTATTTATTACAACGAAATCTACCACATTGATATGAAAACCTAGCTCCTTTAATTAATATAAGCAAACAATAGGAATAGTTTGAGGAAAAAATATAAATTTGGGAGAAAAAATACCGACAGCTTTTCACACACTAAGGGTTTGTTTGGGAACACGGTAGGAAGAGTAAAAGCCCAATGCACAGTAGAAAAAGCTCAGTGGAGAAAAATGAACCATTTGGGATAGTTTTTCACTTTGATGGGCTTATTTAAAAAAAGTGGCTTCTGATAGAAGCCACTTTTTTCAGCTTCTAGTGTCAGTTAGAGATGGAGCATTGCACTGTTTTTTTTTATTTTTTAATAATAATTTAACTTTTTTTAAAAAATTATCACATAATATACAACTAATATATATATAGTATTCAATAAAATTCATGCTCTTTTCAATCATTTTCCATCTCAACTAACTTTGCTACCGCCAATCCGAACACAAATCACATTTGACTTTGATCCTACCTGACTTTTGCAAAAGTCAGATTGCAAAAAAAGTTGTTTCTCCACCGCTAATCCAAATGGGCACTAAGTGTACATGATTGTTATATGCCTAAGGAGCTAAATTATGGAAAGCAAAACCTATCATTTTGTCTGCATATACGTGGTTAGCTTTAACACGCCTTCCAATTATGCAGCATGTGTTTCGAGTTCCATATCAGGAAATCTTACAAGTGGAGAGAGGTTTACAAGTTTAAGGGGTTCTCCTTTCCAATAGGCTAATCTTTTAGGATTGGGCTCTTTCTTTGTGCTTATGATCATTACAGCCTGCAGCTCATGGCAAATATTTGTGATCTGCATTGAACTGTACATGGATAAAAATTGATTAATGGAAGCCTGCAGGAAGTAACAAGAAATGGAAATTCATACAAATTAAATCCTCAGATTAGTCCCCAGAAGCTTAATTGGTGAATATTGGTGGTAAGGAGGTAATCTGCATCCCAAGGACTAGACAGAACTTCATAATAATGAATCAATGTCTTGGACCTCAGGATTCAGATTACCCATTCCTAACCCAACGCCTCTATATATGTGTGGCTCATTGAAGTGAAAACATAATCTATACACTTTGGAATGAATAAGTTTTGTGAAATTTCTGAGATCTTCAAGAATATTATTGGAAGAAGAGAGGCTATACATATAGATCCAGAAAAGCTATAACTTGTGAATTGGTGGTAAGGAAGAGGTAATCTGCATCCCAAGGGCTAGATATATACAATATTAATGAATTATTGTCCTAAACCTCAGATGCAGATTACCCGATCCTACCCCAATATGTACTGACGAACAATTATTGATGCTTATAGCTAGAAGCTTTATCAGTGTCAGAAATTTATATTGTTTTGAACATAGCGGTCCACAGAGAAAAAGCTAATGTGATACTCTATAGATAGATATTGATCAAGAACCTATTTCTTCTGATTCATTTCTTGGTTTAACAAATTAAATCATTGGTAGGGTATTTAGCTGTCGAACTCATTCCGTGGATTATGTATTCTTTTTCTTGATTCTTTTCCAAAGCAAAACGATAAAATCTTTCTGTTTAGTCTCATGTAAAGATATATTATTCTTTAATAAAGGTCATGTATGACAGCGTAGTAATGGCTAGCTATGAGGAGAATTTTTAGCTTTAGAATAAATCATTGAGGTGCCACGTGGAACATTAAGCTCGATATCTTGCATTCTTGATTTCTTGTTCCAGCTCTGGCCCTAAAAGATGAATCTGAAATGAAAGAAAAGAAAATCATGGATCCCCATAAATACTGGCTTTAAATTAGCAGTATAATAACTCATTCTAATTCTATTTTGATTGCGATTTGCGCGTATATCATTATCAAACAATTAGACATTTATTGCATTGAATGAATCCCTTCACTATTTTTTCTTTTTGGTCAACTATAAATCCCTTAACTATTGGGTTATATATATAGGTTAATATTAACGAAAACTTTGATTTGATGAACTTATATGATCTATTAGTATTTTAGTACAAGTTTATTTTAAGCAGCCAAAACACATTCAATTCATGATCCATTAGTATTTTAGTTTAATTACAGGTATAATGTTAGTCATTACAATTTTACGTCTTCAAGTCATGGTGATAACTACAGTTAGAGTTAGAATGAAACTTGTTCAAGATATTTCCGTTAAGTTGGAAAGTAATTAATTTATCGAATTCAATTTATTAGTAATACTTGTACCTGTGAAGTGATATTTATGGGCCAGTAAGCTTTTTTTAAACTGTTACCTCGTCAATAACATACAAATTAGCTTGAATCTATCCTCATAACAGGAAAAAGTAAAAGTTAATTAGCCATAATTAATAAAACAAAAACTTACGAAACTGTACTTCCTATATATCCTGATCATTGATGTCAAATAAAAAGAAAATTACTCCTTCCTGTCCTTAATACACAACCAATTTAGGGGGTTGATCTTGTTCTTAAATATAAAACATATTTTTAATATTTTTCATTCTTTTTAAAATTTACCCTTATTGATACTCCATTAACAGTAATCAAGGAGGAGAGGGAAGGAGAAAATTAAGGATATGACTAGGGTATTGTTAAAATACATGTCATATTAACTAACTTAATTAGCTTCCTTAATCTAATCGAATTAGTAAAATATATCTTATATTAAGGACGGAAAGGAGTATAATGTTTGTTGAATGTTGAAATGTAAGCAAGCTATAAAATACTGCAAGAGGTCTCGTATAGTAGAGTATATAGTTCTGGTGGTAATTAAAGACTCCTAGTGGTGCTAGGAATTTGCTTTATTTGTCCGAAACAAGTGTGGTTGGCACAAAATTATGGTCCTCTGAACCTCTTCTTTGGCATACCAACACATGCACGTCTCTTATTATATACCCTTTCAATTTCAGTTCAAGAATATCATTCTTATATATGGTCCTCAAGTATATTAAGAAGGTCCCATATTCTAGTAAAATAGACTAGGTTCTTGTTCCTAGCAATCCAGAACATATATTCTTCCTATGGATCCTTATTATTGAAGTGTTTTCGTGAAGCTAACTGATCTTTTTGACGGTATTCCCACAGTTTCATGTGAAGAACAGAATGTTCGAGCTCGGAAGATACAAAGAAAAGGAAGAAAGCCCCTATATATGATTCGTTTGCACCACACAGTGATCATCCAAAATTGAGCTAAAACTAAAGTATTCATCCTTAAGCTGCCAAAAATAAAAAATTTGCTTTCACTTTCACATTACGTCAGTTAACATGGGGTGAATTATAATCTATCCTGTTTTAGTGAGTAAAAATGTGTCAAATATCTTGCAAAAACAAGTTTTAGTGTGTGTTTGGTTTCATGTTGATTTTGGAGCATGTCAATATAGAAGTAACTGTGATCTGAAAGCTACAAAATCATGTTAGGGACTGACAGCCAAACACATGCACTTTAATAATAGACTACGAAAATGTTCAAGGGAAGTAAGACATTTATTCAACAATTAATGGGATTAATATCGGTTACTGTTTCAATGTGATAATGCCTTTTTTTTTCTGCCCAGGATAATGTCGGAGTAACCATTTGTCATATAAATATATTTATATAAAAAAAATCCACGTGGAACAAAAGAGGACCGAGGACTCCACCAATATTAGATCAAAGATTATTGGGACAGGCTTCCCTCTGCTGCTCTTTGATCTGCTGTTCGTCCTTTTCTTTAAAATGTGGCCGTTTGGGAGGAAAATGGTAGGAGAAACGAAGCAATGTTATGAAGTGAATAGGCGTATTGCCAATTAATTTACTGGGAGAAATATGACTAACGGTGAGAGAATAAGGAAATAGCTTCGTACCCAAAAAATAATAAATGTCGCTCAGCTTTTTTTTTTGGTACAGGAAAAATAATGCAGCTCAGCTGTTAAAATTTTTTATGAGTTTTCTTTTTTATTTTTATTTTAAATTTGTATTTTAATTATGGAATTGTGCTTTCATAATATGTAGCTTATAAATTTGGTTTTTTAATAAGGGTTAAAGTGCAATTTTAACAACTAAGTTTTTCCTGAGGGACCCTGGCACAAATAAGTTTTCGAAGGGGCAAAAATAACAATAAACAATATAAATGGTACAAATTCAACAAAACCATTAAGTTATCTCAAATACAGTGTTGATTTTCTTCTCTTATAATTTAACGCCGTTTAGTTAAATTTAACGGTTTTGTTGAATTTGCACCATTTTAAATTGTTTATTGTTATTTTTGCCCCTTCTAAAGCTTATTTATGCCATACGCCCCTCGGGAAAAACTTAGTTGTTAAAATTGCACCTTAAACCTTGTTAAAAAACCAAAATTTTAAGCAACATACTATGAAAGCACAATTCCATAATTAAAATAAAAATTTAAAATAAAAATAAAAAAGAAAAATCATAAAAAATTTTAACAGCTGAGCTGCATTATTTTTCCAGTACAAAAAAAAAAAAAAAGCTGAGCTACATTTATTTTTTTAGGGTCAAAAGCTATTTCCTCATTCTCGCAGTTAGTCATATTTCTCACAGTAAATTAATTGGCAATGCCCCCATTCACTTCATAACATTGATTCGTTTCTCTTGCCATTTTCCTCCCAAACGATGATGTTTTAAAGAAAAGGCCGAGCAACAGATCAAAAAGCAGCGGAGGGAAGCCTATCCCAAGATTATTATAGTGAAAATTTATCGGTGCGTTCCCTTTGGAGATGAGGAGTAGGGGCATTTAGAACGGCTAGCCTACACATGTCAGCCCTCATTCCACGTGTCCTAGTTTACACTATCCTAATTTTTTAATATAAAACTCAGTTAGCTTATTTTGGGATATTAAAAAAACTAAATAAATTACTTCTTCCAAATTTAATATAAGATATATTTACCTACTTTGATTATATTAAGGAAGTTTTTTAAATTAATTAATATGACATATATTTTCTAAAACACCCTAGTTATCTTCCTTAATTTTCTCATTCCCTTCCTCCTTGATTATTGTCGAGAGAGCATCAATAGGGATAAATTAGAACAAGATTGATAAATATGAAAACTATGTCTTATATTTAAAACCAAAATCAACTCCCTAAATATGTCTTATATTGAGAACTTAAGGGAGTAACTAATTATAGCATATGTTAGTATGTTACATAATCTTTTAGAAATATTTATGTGTTTCATTATATTACCAACCACCGTATTAAATACATTTTCCCATTTTACTCTTATTATTAATTGTTAGCATTGTGAAATTCATATCAAAGTGGCACATTTATACTTAATTTATCACACTTTTAGATTGATTAATGAGTATATGAGGATTGAAGTGTGAAGAAAATGTGCCTAATGAGTATTTGGTTAAAAAAGGTTTAATTCTTTGATTAAATGTGAATATTTTGCTGTCATACATCACCCTTTGCTTTGTGTAAACTTTCTTGTGTTCATAGGATCGCACTTGAGACACTCAAAGAGCCAATGGAAGCACACATCATTGATTAAGAAGTTGGGAAGAAGAGCAAAACACCATTGCATCATTGAGAAAGCTAAACGAGTTGAAGACAAATTCTTGGCTGCAGCCAAGAAATTGGCTGGCTGTAGCCAGAAAACCTCCAGAAAGGTTTAGGTTGCAGCCAAGCCATTTATGGCTGCAGCCAGACGACAGACAGAGGCAAGACAACGTTTTCTGGCTGCAGCCAAAAATTTCTAGCTGTAGCTAAAATGCGAAATCAGCAGCTGTGCGTTTTGTCTCTAGGTCATTTAAAAGGCAAAATGCTAAAAGGAAAAGGGGAGTTTGACATTTAGAGGTTTTGTGAGGTGGCTAAGGAGCATTTCCAAGCAAAGGAGAGGGGTTTTCTCAAGGAAATCAAGTGGGATTGAAGATTGAAAGAGATTCCAACTCCATTTCTCTTGGTTTTTCTGTACCATTCCCTTTCTCCTTTGTAATTTTGATATGGCTGCACTGAATGTTGACATTTGTGATTCATTTTTGAACATGAGTAGCTAAGGTTTTCATTCTAAGATTGTTTTTTAACCTTTGTATGGATTAAACTTGATTTCTCTCTCTCTTTTAGTATATAATGGCATATATAAGTTGATTCTACCCTATTTTTCTGATATTCGTAATTGGCCATCACTATGGATAATTTGTTCAATTAAATTAAACTTGAGAGAGTTAATTTAATTGTAGAACTTTGGTAGAATTATGCTAGACTTGAAGTTTAAGAACTAAACGGATGGTTTGTTAATAACATAGAGATATAGTTATTAACCTAGCATTGTCAAATTAAGGTGGTTACTTAATGGTTATTTTCCCTTAATTGAAGCAAGAGATTGTGTATGTTAAAGGAGGATATAAATTTGGTTATGACTTGAGAGAGCGTAACCAATTGGTGGTGAACCTTAGGCTGACATATATATATATATATATATATCCCATGAAAGTATACTTGAAGAGGAGAGGAATTAAGTTTATGAAATACAAAGGGGATGAACAATCCTAGGCTTGGTAAAATTGATTGAATTCAAAAGAAACAAAGTATTGTTCAGTAATTCTTAGTTTTTGTCAAAATATCTTTTGAAACTTCTTTTTCCCACATAACATGTTTGGCTCAACTTAATTGATTTCAAATGAATCTGATCAACCTAATTGAACACATGATTGCATTCGTTAGCTCACTTTCGTTGTAGTCCTCATGGGAATGACATTACAAAAAAAAGGGTATTTTGTAGCGGTGTAATTGTAGCGGTTATATTAAACCGCTACAAATTATAGTATTTGTAGCGGTTTTTACCTAAACCGCTACAAATTTGTAGCGGCAAGATTATTTGTAGTGGTTTCCTACAAAAAACCGCTACAAATTTGGCGCGAATTTCCCGCCAAAACTTATAGCGGTTATTTTGTAGCGGTTAATTCACATAAACCGCTACAAAATACCAAAGGTCAGAATTTTGTAGCGGTTTTGGGAAAAAACCGCTACAGGATTTCAAGAGTCTCGAAATTTGTAGCGGTTTTGGGTAATAACCGCTACAAAATTTCAAACGTTGTGAAGATTTGTAGCGGTTATTGTAGAACCGCTACAAATTTTATTATTTGTAGCTGTTATAGTAGTGGTTATTTTAATAACCGCTACTAATACCTGCCCTATTTAAACCCAAACCTCCTTCATTTCTCCTTTTGCTTATTTTGTTTCCTGAGGTTTCTTTGAGTGATTTCTTCGAGATTTGAGCGTCCAGACGTCTCTATAGGTGCGGTTCAGTCTGCGCAGCGGCCCGATCCAGCGGCATCTGAGGGAGCCCCACCTGAGGGAGCACCAGAGGATTAGCCCCCAGCTCCTTAGTTTAGGACATTTTCTTTTGTTTAAACATTTGTAAATATTTATATGAGATTTTATTTCAGAATTTTCTTATTGTGTTTTATATAATTATATTTATATTATTAGATCGCGTTGAAATAATTTATGAATGATTTATATCTAAATTTTTTAAAAAAAATAAATTATATATATATTTGTAGCGGTTATTAGTTTATAACCGCTACCAATATATATCTTTGTAGCGGTTATTAGGGTATAACCGCTACAAAGATATATATTTGTAGCGGTTATAAACTAATAACCGCTACAAATGTACATATATATTTGTAACGGTTTACCTTCAAAAACCGCTACAAATATATATATGTTTGTAGCGGTTATACACTAATAACCGCTACAAACACTCAAATCATTTGAATTTTGAAATTTGCCGCCTTTGTGCACATTTGTAGCGGTTATATTATGTAGAACCGCTACAAAATTAGAAAATTATTTTCATATTTAATGTCTAACGGCTTTAATATTAATAGCGGTTTAATATATATAACCGCTACTAATGCGTCGAACATTAGTAGCGGTTTTATATATAAAACCGCTACTAATACTCAACAAATACATTTTGAATTTCTCACCAATTAACGGCTTGAATATTAGTAGCGGTTTTATATATATAACCGTTAGAAAATTCTAAACGTTGGAATTTCTGTAGCGGTTGGTGTAGCGGTTTAATAACCGCTATAAAATTATAAGCGTTGGAATTTCAGAATAACAATAATTTTTCTACAAAATTTCTGTAGGGATGGCGACGATGAATGATCAAATTCAAGTGTAAAAATTTTTTTTTCACAAAAAATGCAAAAAATTTTTAAAAAAAATTAAAATAATATTTGTAGCGGTTATTAAATCGCTACAAAAATATAAATAACCGCTACTAACTAATAACCGCTACATTAACCGCTACAAATAGCACTACGAATATTAAACCGCTACAAAATTATAAATAACTGCTACTAATTAATAACCGCTACAGTAACCGCTACAAATAGTACGTGGATCCCTATAAATACCCTTACCACAACTCATTTCAAACACCCCCAATTTCTTTTCACCTTACCCTTCTTTCATTTCCTCTCATTTACAACTTCTTTCTTATAAGTTGAGGAGCTGAATAATACGATCAAATATGGTAACAAGATTTTCAATTTCTTTTAGAATCCTTCTTTCCTTTCTATAAAATTTATTCTAAACATCTTTTTTTCTACATATATCTTAACTCTATCTCATTTTCATCTATTTTTCAGATATAATTACATGATATTATAAAACATAATAATTCCTTATTACCTAACTATCGTTAATAATATTATTAATATAATTTTATACTAATCATATTCAATTACATTTTTTCTTTTTAATTTATTAATAAGTTAAACTATTGAATAATAAACTAATTGAAATAGATAAAATAATAAAAAAATAAACTATTTAATATAATATTTAAAAAACAGAAATAAATCATCGTATATTTTTTTAAAAAAATTTAAATATTTGTAGCGGTTATTAAACCGCTACTAAATAACACGTCTTTTACGACTCAATTTACATTTTTTGGCGCGAATTTTGAATTTCATGAAATTAGTAGCGGTTTTAAAAACCGCTACTAATTTCATGAAATTCAAAATTAGTAGCGGTTCCTTAACCGCTACAAATAAAAAATGTCATTTTTTCTTTGTCAACAAATTTTCAATTTTTTATATTTGTAGCGGTTAATTAACCGCTACAAAATTTTTTTTTTTTAAAGCTCTCAATATAATTTTTTATATTCGTAACCGTTATATAACCGCTACAAATATCTCTGGATGTTGTAGCGGTTAATATGAACCGCTACAAATTATGTAGCCGTTTTATAAAACCGCTACAAAACCGCTTGCAACGCACGATTTAGTAACGGTTTTATTAACCGCTACTAACCTAGTTCGTAGCGGTTAGAACCGCTACGAATTCCCATTTTTAACCGCTACTAAATCACGTTTTTTTTGTAGTGTGATCTTTACTCATCACTTTATTACTTGCGACCTGTATGCTTGTGGAAGCTAAACGGCAAACAAGTTTTTGGTGCCGTTGCCGGGGACTATTGACTAAAGTCTTTTGAGTTAATTAGTGTAACTGTGTGCTTGATTATGCTTGAATTCTCGTCCTCTTTTTTTTTCACTTTCTTAATTTACTTTGTTTTTAAGAATAGTTATAACTATAGCTCTTTTTCTTGTTTTTATTAGTTTTAGTCTTATTTGTTGATAAGTTTGATACTCGTTGTGGGAATTTTTGAATTGTAGGTACTCTTGTTCTGTATGCAAACTGATTTGGAGGTCGTTCTTGACGGTGTTGTTGAAGAATATTTTTCTGAAGACTTTGAAATTGAACTGGAAACTCCACCTCAAGTGCAACCTATCCAAGAACCTGAGCCTTTACCAGTACAAGAGCAACCGAGACCACCACCTCGTCCTCATCCATTTTACAATATGGCTAATCCTAATGATGATGACTTGGAGCGCACTTTGGATGAATACATGGAGCAAGAAAACTCCACTTATCAATTTAGCATGCAATTTCCTGCTATTCAAGCTCGGAATTTTGAGTTGAAGCCAATCATGCTTCAAATGCTCCAAATGATTGGCTTGTTTTCGGGAACTCAGAATGAAGACCCTACTGACCATTTGACACGCTTTGTACAAGTATATGAGAACTTCAAGTTTCAAGGAGTAACTGTGGATGCACTCAGATTGCAACTCTTTCCTCTATCACTTGACAAGAAGGCAAGAGCTTGGCTTACTGCTCTACCGCCTAACTCCATCACTACTTGGGATGAAATGGCATCCAAGTTCAAAGCAAGGTTCATTCCAAGGGGTAGACAGGCAGTTCAAAGAGCTGAACTCTTGGGTTTTCAACAACAACCTGGCGAATTTTTTCATGAAGCATAGGAGAGATTCAAGGAGTTGTGGTGTAGTTGTCAGACCTATGTTTTGCTTGAAGCCTTTGCAGCAGGATTGGATGTGCCTACTTCCAATATGCTCAACAATGCCTCTAATGGTGGAATTGGCAAGATGAGAGTTTGTGATATATCACAGTTGTATGAAGACATTGCCTCTAGTTCCTTGTAACAATCTTAAAAATCACGTTCTAGCTATTGAACATATAAGGAACCAAGTCCTTCGAGTAGTTCAAACGTGTCTAAGGAAATCGTTGCTCAACTTGAAGCAATGGTGAAGAGATTTGATCAACTTGAATTGAAGATAGAAAGAAATTCATCCAAAAATGTGAATGCTATCCAAGCTCCAAGTCCTCTTGTGAAATATGTGGAGAAGCCTACTCCTATGAAGAATGTTATCATACTATGGAGTCGGTAAGTTATTTGAATAATAATCAAAGGTATCCATATGGCAACCCTTACTCTAATACCTACAATAAGGGTATGAGGGACCATCCTAACTTCTCTTGGAGGAATGGACCTAGTGAGAATCCAATTAATCACTATTCTTCTTCTACTAAGCCAATGCGTCCACCGGGTTTTGAGCAACCACCAAAGCCACAAGAGGGTGATTCTGAGACAAATAAACTCTTGAGGCAACTTATTAAAGGTCAAGAAGGCCTAGTTGGCACAGTCTCTCTTCATGACACGGCAATAAAAAATCTTGAGATACAAATGGGTCAAATTGCTTCACACTTGAGTGCTCAACCAAGAAATGGTCTTCCAAGTGATACTTCAAATTGCTTCGGACATCACTATTCAACAAGAGGAGCAATTAGTTGAAGTCTTAAAAGCTCATAAAAGGGCTATTGGGTGGACAATTGTTGATATCAAGGGCATTAGCCCCTCTATGTGCATGCATAAGATCTTTTTGGAAGAGAATCATAAGCCTTCCATTGAACATCAAAGAAGACTCAACCCCATTATGAAGGAAGTAGTGAAGAAGGAGCTTTTTAAATGGCTCAATGCGGTATTGTATACCCTATTTCTGATAGTTCTTGGGTGAGCCCAGTCCAATGCATCCCCAAAAAGGGCGGTATGACTGTAGTAGCTAACACCCACAACAAACTTATTCCCACTCGCACTGTGACCGGGTGGAGGGTTTGCATGGACTACCATAAGCTCAATATGGCTACTCGTAAGGATCACTTCCCATTGCCTTTCATTGATCAAATGTTGGACAAACTAGCTGGAAGGGAATTCTTTTGTTTTCTTGATAGGTATTCGGGGTATAACCAAATAGTAATTGCTCTGGAAGACCAAGAGAAGACTACATTCCATATGGCACCTTTACTTTCAAGCGCATGCCCTTTGGCCTTTGCAATACACCAGCTACATTCCAACGGTGTATGATGGCTATTTTTGCTGACATGATAGAGCACACCATGGAAGTATTCATGGATGACTTCATTGTGTTTGGTGACTCATATGAAGAGTGCTTAGCCAACTTAGCTCGAGTTTTGAAGCAGTGTGAGGACACTAATCTTGTGCTCAATTGGGAGAAATGCCATTTTATGGTAAAAGAAGGCATTGTGTTAGGCCATCGTGTCTCCAAGAACGGTTTAGAAGTTGTTCGAGCAAAGATCAAGGTGATTGAACAACTTCCTCCACCTTCCAATGTTAAAGGTGTGAGAAGTTTTTTGGGCCATGCCAGATTCTATAGACGGTTTATCAAGGATTTTTCCAAAATCACTAAGCCGCTTTGTGCTTTACTTGAGAAGGATGCCGAGCTCAAGTTTAATGATGCATGCTTGAAAGCTTTTGAAGAGTTGAAGAGAAGACTTGTAACCACTCCTATTATTATGGCTCCGGATTGGAGTTTGCCCTTTATAGTGATGTGTGATGCTAGCGATTATGCCGTGGGAGCTGTGCTTAGGCAGAAAAAGGATAAAGTCTTCCATCCTATCTACTATACAAGCAAAACACTCGATGATGCTCAAGAAAACTACACTACCACTGAGAAATAACTTTTAGCCGTAGTGTATGCATTTTCCAAGTTTCGGCCTTACTTGATTGGTGCCAAGGTAGTTGTTCATACTGATCATTTTGCACTAAGGTATCTCTTTGGTAAGAAGGACTCTAAAGCAAGGTTGATTCATTGGGTTTTGCTCTTGCAAGAATTTGATCTTGAGATTGTGGATAGAAGAGGCTCTAAAAATCAAGTTGCCGACCACTTGTCTAGGTTGAGTACTGAAGCTTAACATGATAGAGATTTACCTATTTATGAAACTTTTCCGAATGAGCAACTCTTTTTGGTGTGTCATTCTGAAACTCCTTGGTATACCGACATAGTCAATTACCTTGTGAGTGAAATTATTTCTGAGGACCTGAGTTATCACCAACAGAAGAAGTTCTTACATGATGTCAAGTTCTATCATTGGGAAGAACCCTTCTTATTTCACTATTATGCTGATAAGTTGATTCGAAGATGTGTTCCAGAAGGTGAGCAACAAGAAGTATTGAAGTGTTGCCATTCCTCTGAATATGGAGGCCACTTTGGTGGTAACAAAATCGTTGTAAAAGTCTTACAATCCGGATTTTTCTGGCTATCTTTGTTCAAGGATGCTATTGAATTTACTCTAACTTGTGACCGGTGTCAAAGGGATGGTAATATCTCTAGGAGGAATGAAATGCCACTCAATAACATGTTGGAAGTGGAATTATTTGATGTATGGGGGATTGACTTCATGGGACCGTTTCCTGAGTCCTTCAACAATCAATACATCCTTGTAGCAGTGGATTATGTGTCTAAATGGGTTGTGGCCATTGCTTCTCCAACAAACGATGCTAAAGTAGTGGTCAAATTCATGAAAAAGCATATTTTCACTCGCTTTGATGCTCCACGGGCTGTTATAAGTGATGGCGGCACTCACTTTTGCAACCATCAATTTAAAACTCTTTTGAAGAAATATGGAGTTAAACACAAGGTGTCTTTAGCTTACCATCCTCAAATAAATGGTCAAGCTAAAATTTCCAATAGAGAAATCAAGAAAATCCTTGAGAAAACTGTGGGTATCACTCAAAAGGATTGGTCTATAAAGTTAGATGATGCATTATGGGTCTATCGTACTGCCTATAAGACACCTATTGGTATGTCTCCCTACCGGTTGGTTTTTAGGAAAGCTTGTCATCTTCCTGTGGAGTTGGAGCATAATGCCTATTAGGCTATTAAAAATTAAAGTTAAACTTTGATGAGAAAGAAGTGGGTGACAAGAGGCTTTTGCAACTTAATGAACTTGAAGAATTCTATTTTCATGCTTATGAGAGCTCAAGGCTTTACAAGGAGAAAACCAAGCGGTGGCATGACAAGGAAATTGTCTCTAAGTCTTTTGAGTGAGGTCAACGAACACTTCTATACAATTATAAGTTGAAGATTTTTCCAGGAAAGCTAAAGTCTAGATGGTCTGGACCTTTCACTATAGTTCAAGTCTTTGACAAGGGTGTTGTGGAGCTGGAAGGCCACGATGGTGAACAATTCAAAGTCAATGGTCAACGATTGAAGCATTATTGGGGAGGAGATGTGTATAGGCTTGTGTCCACTATCCACTTATCTAATGAACAGTGATCAACCAGAAGAGTTGGGCTAAAGACTATAAACTAAGCGCTTCTTGGGAGGCAACCCAAGTTCTTAACTTAATTTCTTTAGTTTCTTTGGTTTTGATATGTTTTTGGTAGATTTATGTTTGGCCTTTTGCTTTCGTAGGTAGGAGAGGAAACCCCAATAGAGAAAGGAAGAAGCAATCTTGATACAAGGGAAAAGTAGAGAATTTTGGTATTGGATAGGCATTTTGCAGGGAAGTTCCTTCATTCTCATGAGTTTCCTGAGCCTAATATTTGATGAGCATGAATTGATTTGATAACTATTGTTACCAATGCATTTTCACTTCTGATTTAGGTGTATTCATGTTTGTGGAATGAATTATCTTCTGATTTGTGCATCAGATTGGCCTAATCCTATCAATTATAGATGTAAAGTGAGTTCATGAATTGTTGGGTGTACTTTAATATTATGAAAGTGTGTTTTCAATTGTGTAAGTTATTGATGTTGATGATTGTATGTGCCTCAAGAGGAATTTTTAGTGCAAGTGATTGAGGGGTGGTGTTAAGTGTCTATGATCATTAGGTGAAAAATTCTGTGTATATGGTATGTTGCAGGAGTGATATTTGATACAGTTGGGGGAAAAATTTTGGCCGCAGCCAACACATTTTTGGTTGCAGCCAATTGGAGCTCAGAAAGATCTGAGCTACAGCCAAGAATTTCTTGGCTGTAGCCAAGGAGAGCTCAGAAAGATCTGGCCTGCAGCTAAGAAATTCTTGGCTGCAGCCAAGGAGAGCTCAGAGAGGGCCGTGGGTTCTGGGCTGCAGCCAAGCCTTTTCTGGCTGCAGCCCATGTCAAGGCTGAGAGTTTTGGGCTGCAGTCCAAACCCGATATAATTATAAAAAAAATAAAAAAAAATAAATATTTTCCCCCTGTTCCCTTCTCTTCCTTTCTCGCCTCTGTTTTTTTTCTTTTCCTTCTTTCTCAATCTCATACCCGAAGCTGCTCCCTTTTCCCTTTGAACCCTAAATCCCTTCCTCTCTCAACCATTAACCTACATTCCCTTTATCTCTACACCATCACCCCTCCTTCAACCCTTTACATCATCGACCATCACCCTCTCCGCCAGCTTCGATTTCGTTCTCTCCATCTCAGATCCGTCAATACTCCTCCTCCTCTATAGTGGAGTCGTGCTGTCTCTTTTGGCCTCTACCAGACTCACCATGCACCTTCCCAGGTCTTCACTGTCACAACCTTTCACAACAGCACCGACCCCCTGTTCCTCTCTCACCATCTTCGTTCACTATCATTCTCGCATTGAGGTAAACTCTCACATTTTTCTCTATTTTTGTTAGTGTTCTGCTTGCATTAGATGGGAGAGTCTAATTTCCTCTGTTTAGTTGATCTCATGAACGTTCTGTGGCTGAGATGCCCTAACGTGGCATATACCCTTAGGCTTGAACTGATGAATCGTGAGAAAGGATTAATACGCTCTGCATTTGTTTGTTTGAGTCAATTCTGAAGTGAAAGAGTAGAAGAACTTCTAGTTTTAAACTGATCTGTATACGCTTGAGTAGCTTGAGAGTTGAACAACATTATTGTATTCTGAAAATTGTACATGTTATGGGCTCCCTACAGATTTCTATTTGTAAATTGACCATAAAATTGGTTTTAAATTTTCCAGTGCAGCTCATAGAAACCATTTTTCCTTTTAGTACAAGTTTCAGAAGTGCAGTTGACCATACCAGTTTTTAACTATGATAGTGATCATTTTTCAAGTTGGAAATGTGTGCTCTTAAGTACATGCTTCTCTGGTATGAATCTAGAAATGTTGTTCTATCAGATTTTCAGGATTGTCAGATTTAAGCTTGAACTGAGAATGTGGTATGAGGATTAGTAGTTAGAAAGTATGTCCTGAAATTGTGGAATCATTGTCACATATGTTCTATATTGCTCATAGTATAATAGATTGATTAATCATTGTCACATGCCCCTCAATAGTACTGCCTTGAAATCTGTGGGTTGCTCAGTTTAAATGAAAATTATTGAATTTCAGTTTTGAACCATGAGTACATTAGGAAGGGGTATTGTTTGTTTGTAACAACCAAGTTGGCTCTAATTGTAAAAGATTTTGCCAATTTGGATGACCTGTGCATTCATGCTTCATCAATCTATTGGGGCTCTTGGAATTTACTCAAACTCTTTCATTGTGGCACACCAAATGTTGTTGTGAAACTTGTTCTTGTATGAATCATGTGATTTTGATATGAGAAAAGTTTTTGGGTCCCTTGGATAAAGTTGTTTTAGTGATTTCAAATTTTTTTTTATTGTTGGGTTCTAATAATTGTTTTTCAAAAATAAGTCTGTGCAACTTTACTTTTCTCATGATTTTGAATTGATCCACTCTTAAATCCAAATTGTTCATTTGGTTTATCAAATTAAAAAGAGTTTGCTAAGTCTAGGTGATGGATTTCACAGTTTAAAGACGATTTCAGGACTTACAAAGGCAGTGAGGATAGGTTTAGGATGGAATTCTGCTAGCAGTGTGGTACTACGTAGATGTCAAGTTTGGGGGAGTCTCTTACCTTACTTTAGGACTTTCTTTTCTTAGGATTTTGTTTCTAGCCTCCTTATTGGGGTTGTATGCTTCCTTTTCCATGTGAATAATTGCTTGCTGGCTATGGTAGGCTGTTTTTCCTCTTCTTTGCAGACAAAATGCCAATAAAAAAGGTTGCTAATAAGGTTACCCTTAAGGCTGTGGCTGATGCAAAAGAGAAAATTGTTCCCAAGCCTCTCTTACAAGAGCGAGAATTCCCATACGTTGTTTTATACAAGTTTTACGACATTGCGACAAAGACGTACAAAATGGGGAAGCTCATGGACACCAAGAGAGACAGCAATGTACAAATAGTCCATGAGTTTTATGCTCAAGCTTGTGTGCGAAATATTTGGAGATTTCCTCTTCGTGGAGTTGATATTGACTTCACACTCAGTGCTTTCAGACAGTATTTGAATTTTCCCTTTGTTGAGGAGTGCAAATACAAATACTATAAAAACAATGATGATGAGGTTCTTGAAGATAAGATCTCTAAGCTGTTGGATTCTGAAGGGGAAATCTCATGGCAATGCCCAACTGGGCGCAAGAAGTACTTGAGTCGCACTCGGTTATCAGTGGAGGCCTGCATATAGATGCATTTTGGGGAGGATTATTTTTGGCCCTTGTCTAACCACAGTCGCATCACACAGGATCAAGCCCTCGTCATATTTCTCCATATGAAGAAGCAACCAGTGGACATTGGCCATCTTATGTTTAAATTACTACAAGACCATGTTCTTGATCAGACCTGTGGTCTCATGCTCCCACACCTGATATCAGCCTTTTGCATTGCCAAAGGAGTTGCAGTAGTCCCAACAGATGTTTCATTTAAACCTGTTCCAAAATTTCAGTACACTAACATCAAGCCAAAACCTACCCAACCTCTACCAACCCCACCTCCACTTAAGCACACACACATGGATATTCAGGCTTCACTACCTGAGCATGGTGAGCCATCCTCCTCCTCTCAACCTCAACCTACCATGCACGACCTCTTCTCCATGATGCAGAACCTAACTGACATTGTTGGCCAATGCCTCACTACTCTGCACAACCAAGAAGCGGTTCTGCACAACCAAGAGGCTCGATTGATTAGAATAGAGGCATACATGGCTCAGCAGGCTCAGCAAGCTGCACAAGATGCTGGTGAGAATGACGATGCTACTACTGGTGGAACTGGGGAAGGGAATTTTCTGGCCAATACTCACATGGTTTAGTTGTATTTCATGTTTGTGTCCTAGGTTGTAGTCTATTTCTGTTTCTGAGACCTGACTTGGAATTTACGTCTAAATTTGCCTGCTGGTTCTGCACTTGTCCTCTATATTTGTTTTTGAGAACCATCTATTTTGGTGATGACTGTTATGTAATGGACATTTTTATGCTTCTCTCTTGCTACTAAACTGTATATGGGTGCTATGTTTATTTCTGACAGTGAGGACACTGCATATCTTAAGTTTTGGGGTGGTAGTTTTGATGATTTGTGTGTTTATTTGACAAAGATTTGCATAAACTTTGACTATTTCTCGTCCTTTGGTTTGAAATTCTTTGAGCAGCTGTTGAGGACAAATGTGGATAAGTGCTTTGTTTCTTGAGAGAGAATTATGTGTAAAACAAAGAGAGGAAGTATGTATGGTCATTATTCTCTAGAGATTTGAATCTTCTCTGTTTCCCCATTCTTTCAATGAACATGAACAGTGGCCAAATCATAAGCTTATAAAGTCCTATTGATTTTGAAATAGTGTGGAATTGTTTATTAATGGAAGGAGAGGAGAATGTAGGTATATGAAGACCTGAGACTGAGGTTGATTTTTACATGCTTAATGGCTATATTTGATCTTGACATTTACAGGAAAACTTGTTCTTTAACTCTCCTTACACACACACATTTTGAAAATTGTTAGGAAGGATGCTTTAAGTTGTAAACCTTGCATTCTTTTATATTTCATTGTGTTCCTAGTGAAAATAACATCTTGAGCAACCAATGAGGAAATCATCATGCCTGTGTACTGAATCAATGGTTATTTAATCTAGCTCATTCATTGTCCAACAGGTTTTACTTGAGGACGAGTAAAAGTTTAAGTTTGGGGGTGTGTTAGCATTGTGAAATTCATATCAAAGTGGCACATTTACACTTAATTTATCACACTTTTTGATTAATGAGTATATGAGGATTGAAGTGTGAAGAAAATGTGCCTAATGAGTATTTGGTTAAAAAGGGTTTAATTCTTTGATTAAATGTGAATATTTTGCTGTCATACATCACCCTTTGCTTTGTATAGACTTTCTTGTGTTCATAGGATCGCACTTGAGACACTCAAAGAGCCAATGGAAGCACACATCATTGATTAAGAAGTTGGGAAGAAGAGCAAAACACCATTGCATCATTGAGAAAGCTAAAAGAGTTGAAGACAAATTCTTGGCTGCAGCTAGAAAACCTCTAGAAAGTTTTGGGCTACAGCCAAGCCATTTCTGGTTGCATCCAGACGACAGACAGAGGTAAGACAACATTTTTTGGCTGCAGCCAAGAATTTCTGGCTGCAGCCAAAATGCGAAATCAACAGTTGTGCGTATTGTTTCTAGGTCATTTAAAAGGCAAAATGCTGAAAGGAAAAGGGGAGTTTGACATTCAGAGGTTTTGTGAGGTAGCTAAGCAGCATTTCCAAGCAAAGGAGAGGGGTTTTCTCAAGGAAATCAAGTGGGATTGAAGATTGAAAGAGATTCCAACTCCATTTCTCTTGGTTTTTTTGTACCATTCCCTTTCTCCTTTGTAATTCTGATATGGCTGCACTGAATGTTGACATTTGTGATTCATTTTTGAACATGAGTAGCTAAGGTTTTCATTCTAGGATTGTTTTTTAACCTTTGTATGGATTAAACTTGATTCCTCTCTCTCTTTTAGTATATAATGGCATATATAAGTTGATTCTGCCCTGTTTTTCTGATATTCGTGATTGTCCATCACTGTGGATAATTTGTTCAATTAAATTAAGTTTGAGAGAGTTAATTTAATTGCAGAACTTTGGTAGAATTATGCTAGTCTTGAAGTTTAAGAACTAAACGGATGGTTTGTTAATAACATAGAGATATAGTTATTAACCTAGCATTGTCAAATTAAGGTGGTTACTTAATGGTTATTTTCCCTTAATTGAAGCAAGAGATTGTGTATGTTAAAGGAGGATATAAATTTGGTTATGACTTGAGAGAGCGTAACCAATTGGTGGTGAACCTTAGGCTGACATATATATATATATATCCCATGAAAGTATACTTGAAGAGGAGAGGAATTAAGTTTATGAAATACAAAGGGGATGAACAATCCTAGGCTTGGTAAAATTGATTGAATTCAAAAGAAACAAAGTATTGTTCAGTAATTCTTAGTTTTTATCAAAATATCTTTTGAAACTTCTTTTTCCCACATAACAACATGTTTGGCTCAACTTAATTGATTTCAAATGAATCTAATTAACCTATTGAACACATGATTGCATTCGTTAGTTCACTTTCGTCATAGTCCTCGTGGGAACGATCTTTACTCATCACTTTATTATTTGCGACCCGTATGCTTGCAGAAGCTAAATGGCGAACATTAATTAATATTCAAAGTTGGGAAAATTAAAAGTCATATAATTTAAAGAGAGGTAGGTAAAGTTGCAAAATATTATCAATTTAGGATAAGTATAATGACTTAACTATATATAATTACTTTTTTTTTATATATTGGAAAGTAAAACAACAAAAACTAAAAGGACAAAACTAGCCCGGGTTATCTATCTGAGTAGTCCGACTTAAGTCTTCTGGTCTCAAGAGCTGAAAACCATGTATAGATCTCAGGCCTCTCTTTGCAAGTGCGTCTGCCATGCTATTTTCTTCCTTGGGAATATGTTGGAATTCCACCTTCTAATTGTGTTCCAACATTCTCCTAATCTCTGTTAACAACGGCCATTCCTCATGTAATTCTGGAATCTCTGTCTGCAACAAGTTAACAACCTCGTAGGAATCGCATCTCTCTAAGACGTTTTTGAAACCGCCATCCTAAGCTCGCCTCATAACCATCAAACAACCCCATATTTCTGTAGTGAGAGCATCTCCCATGTTTAGCCTCAGCATGAATCCTTCCATCACCATACCATGTGAGTTTCGAATCACACCCCCATATGCAAGGGAGTGGGTTGTTTATGAGAAAGCTCTTTTGTTTCAACAATTATTTGCTCATCTATAGTAGGTGCAACATGAGGGCTTGAAGTTTGCAAGTTTCCAACTATTTTCAGTCTTCTAAGTTCGCCTGCGGCGTAAGAAAAGCCACCGTGTATTACCTCCACTCTTAGCAGTAGGAGGAGAGAGGTGGGCTAGGATTTGAGTGTAAGATGTTATTTCAGGCCTTCCATATTAACCAATAAAGGATGATGAACAACTCCTTCCAATTTGACCTCCTTTTGCTAGCATCGTTCTTGAAATTTAGGAGGATCCATATGTCAAGGTCTCACGAGAAAAAACTGGGATAATAGGATAGAGGAACAATGGATTCCCAACAGGTACGAACTTCTTCACAATCTCATAAAGCATGTAAGACGCCTTCCTCATAAGTGTTGCATCTCTCGCACTTTCCATTCTGGTGCAAACTTCTCTTATATTTGACTTTGTTTGTGATTAACCTATCATGGTACAATAGCCATGCAAAAAACTTACAGCGACTTGGAATTTTTAGCTTCTACAGAGTGGACCAGTAACAAGGGGAGACTTCCTGTTGGCTATTTAAGCTCCTGTAGGCTGAGCGAATAGAAAATATTCCACTTTTTTCCCACTTCCAATGAGGCCTCTCCTGCCCAGTAGCGTCAGTTACCAGTTGAATACCATTATGAACTTCCTTCCAGTTTTGTTTTATTCCGTTCTAAGTATTTAAGCCCTGTTTCTCATTATTAATATGAGGAATTAAGTCTTCTCTACACCCGTACTTGCCTCTAATTACTCTTGCCCATAGAGATTGTCGATTAGTGACAAGCCCCCACCCAAGCCTTATCATGAAAGCTCAATTTTGTTGCTTAATATGTCTAATTCCCAATCCTCCCGCTTTCTTCTCTTGGCAGACCATATCCTAGGATACAAGGTGCATACGTCTTTTGTCATCCATAGAGCCCCAGAGAAAATCGCGTGACTTCTTCTCAATGGTCTCGCAAGTAGCACTTGGAAGATTACTTGTTTGTATTACGTAGGTGGGTATAGCAGACAGGACAGATTTTATGAGAGTTTCTTGCCCTGAACTCTATCGATGATATACTGATATGTGCTTGATGTACTCCGGTCATGGTGTAAAGGGACACCAAGGTACTTTTTGAGGTTAGTGGTGGGCTAAAGCCTAACGCTTCGCTAGAGCCGGTAATTTGGGCCAGCCCGCTA
Organism: Inga leiocalycina; assembly: GCA_963242795.1. Classification (NCBI taxonomy): domain Eukaryota; kingdom Viridiplantae; phylum Streptophyta; class Magnoliopsida; order Fabales; family Fabaceae; genus Inga; species Inga leiocalycina. The sequence continues at coordinate 63,015,104 of OY725328.1, read as the reverse complement.
GCCCGCCCAAAAAAACCTTAAACGGGATGCCATTTTGGCATCCTGTTTAAATGCGGGCTAAACGGGCTCAGCCCGTTTAGCCCGCGGGTTGGCGAGCAGGCTCGCTTTTTTTTTATTTATTTAAATTTTTTGGTTTTTTTAAATAAAATAAATTCAAATACCCTTATTATTACCTTTTATTTGATACCGTGTTTAATTAATTCCTCATACTTTTTATTTGACATTTTTATTTTTATATTATATTTATTTATTCTATTATTATTAAATTTAAAAGGGATGTGTTTATATGTTTTTGTTATGTGAGTAGATGAAAAAAAAGGAAAGTAAGAATAAAATTGACTTCATAACACAAATGTATAAAAAAAAGAAGTGTGATATGAGCAGGTGAAAGAAAAAGAGAGTAAATCTTTTTTTTTTAAAAAAATGAAATTAAAAAAAAAAGAATGGTGGGCTGGCGGGCCAGCTTGCCAACCCGTCTAAACGGGCTTTTGCCAGCCCGCGCGGGTTGGGCTGCAACCCGTGGGCCAGCCCGCATTCCTAGTACTACTCTTCGCTCAGCTGGTTAATGCGGTTGTGATTGATGTTCCTGGAGAAATGAACTTGAGTCTTAGTTGTGTTGACTTTCTTCCCTGACATGTTGCAAAAATTATCTAAGCATCGTTTGATAATCTCTGCCTGATCTATACTTGATTTTGCAAACAGCACAAGATCATTAGCAAAAAACAAAGGAGATATAGGTGGGCCACTTTTACCAAGCTTGATAGGTTTCTAGTGTCCTGTTAAGATTTCACTTTGGATGAGATGGGCTAACTTCTCCATGCAGATAACAAAGAGATATGGAGATAGAGGATCTCCTTGTCTTAGACCCTTAGTGGGTAAGAAGGCCTCAGTTTGACTTCCTTCCCACAAGATTTGCATAGATGATGTAGATACACATGCTCTTATTATATCATAAAGGCCTGATGGTAGATGAAGTTCATCCAAACATGATGACTAAAAGCCCATTGTACACGGTCGTATGCTTTTTCAAAGTCAATTTTGATGGCCATGTAGCCCTTTTTTCCTCGCATGCTCTTCATTGAGTGAATAACTTCTGGGGCTACTTTGATGTTATTTGAACTTGTTCACCCAGGGACAAAGCTACTCTAATTGGGAGCAATAACCGGTGAGAGGAAACACTTAATTCTATTAGAGATTACCTTGGTAATTACTTTGTAAATCACATCACATAAACTAATAGGGCGAAAATCTCGGATGTTCTCTAGATGTTCCTTTTTTGGGATAAGCACAATAAAAGTGTGATTGATACTTTTGATTGATACCGGGTCTCTGAAAGCATGCTTAACCACTTCGATGACTGAAGGTCCCACCAATTCCCATTGACTCTGAGAGAAGAGAGCATTCAAACCATCCAGCCTTAGAGATTTTAGCGCACCCATACTAAATACCGCCTTTTTTATCTCTTTATCATGAACCTCCCTCTACAGGTCGTTCGGTAGTCTTGGAGGTACATCTTGTTCTTCTCTAAAAAGTTGCATGAAGAATGTAATGCGCCAAATTTTGATTAAGGGCTAATGATAATTATTGAGAATATTCTGTGAATTAAAGTTGATTTAAGTCCCAAATTAATTATTGGAAATGCCTAACACCTTGTATTTTAGCATACTTATGTGACAAATAATTATTTAGGTTAAATATGAGGGGAATGGCGCAAGGATGAAGAATAAATGATTAAAATATGTGTTTTGTGGCAATTTCGGCAAATATGCCATAATCAGGGAAAAATTGAAAGAATGGAAATTATCGGCCAATTAGTTAGTGATTAATGGAGAAATTAATTACAACTAAGAAGAAATGAGATGTGTAACTAAATGGCTAATGGAATGGTTTGAGTAACTAATTAGTTACTTACTTTATAGGAGCTAATGAAATTACGACATGTGGCAAGTTGAGATGATGATAAGGTTGGTAGAAAAGTTGAAATTGGAATTTAAAATCATTTTCTTTCCCTCTCTATTCCTTGGTTTTGGCTGAAGATGGCTTGGGTGGAGCAAGCATTTCTTGTCTCTGCCATTGCTTACTGTCAAGCACTCGCACGAGTGTGCTTTTCATGACTTGAGTGCAAGTTCATCATCACTCGAATGAGGCATTCTTCACTCGAGTGTAACAGTGAAAAATCAGCACTTGTACTTCTAAAAGGGGATCTTTAGTATAGTTCTTTCAATCCTTTAGGGCCTTTGTTAGAGGCATTTATAGCTTCCTAAAGGACATTAATGATAACCAAATCTAAGTGTTGAAGTCATTAAGTATTGGAATAGAGAATAACACTTCGTCCCTAACCATGAATTATAGGATTTGATATTTGCCTTGACCGTGAGAGACCGACACTTGAGCAAGCATAGAAAGACCAAGGTAGTGACTTTTCTCTTGTATTGTGTATGATGCTTGATATGCATAACTTATTATTGTGTTGTTGTTGTGAAAAATACTGCATGAAACCTTGATGTTGTGAAAAATAAGTTGTTGGCGGGATGCCATTGTGAAAATGTAAATGCGAAATGTGTCATAGTGCATTACAATGTGAGCAGTCGTAGGTGGTAATGTGTGTCACACCTACCCCTGCCGTTGTAATTGTAGTTGTAATTGCCATGGCTGTGTTATGAAATTGTGAATTCCCACTTTGAGAAACATGCCAATGTGGCTATGTGTTGTGAAATGTTTTATATGGAACCCAGTTGTGGTGAAATATGTGATGTGAAACATGTCATTGTGCATTACAGCGTGAGCACTTCAATGTAAGCAGACGTAGGGGGTGATGTATGTCACACCTACCCCTGCCGTTGTAATCACCGTGGTAAATGATATTGTTTTTGTTGTGGTGTTATGATTTGCCTACATGCTTTGTTATTGTGTATACTATGAGTGAATTGTTACTATGGGGATTCTTTAGATTCTCACTCTCCCGTAAAACAAATTTCAGACAGGGCTAGTGGTTCCAAAGAGAAGCAAGTGATGAAGGACAGATAGAGCTCTGGGCTAGGAGATTATACTTTGGATAATTGGTTATCATGTACAAATCATCTGGATATTTTATTAGGAATTAATGATATGTTGAATACATTGAGTAGTTTTGTGTAATCCCCTTGTTATAGGAAACAAATTATAGGCATTTGTGCCTTGTAAACCCTTAGTTGATTAATAGAACCCAAGTGTGTTAGGAAATTTTATTGCACTTTGATATTTATGAATGGAATCAAATTGCACAGGCCATTTGTATATTTGAAATGTAAATATGAGACTGTGTTAAACAGGTTGTTGAAAAGTTTTTGTAAACCCTGTTTCAGGAAATGAAAATTTTATATGTCTCGATTCATCCTGTGGTCTCTGATTCAACAAAATTACGTATTTTGAACATAAATCTCAGCCTTGATATGAAAGGGGTTATAAAGAACCCTATTGCCTGGTCCTTAATTTCATCCAGATCATTTGTCCATTCATTATTGTTATTCTTTATAGCCTCAATTCTATTTCTTTTTCTTCTTCCGTTAGCCTTTCGCATGAAAATATTTGGTATTCTTATCACCCATAGCATACCAATCACACTTCACTTTTTGAGCCCATATAACATGTTCCTGGAGAAGTACTTCTTCAAGTTCTTGCCAAAGCTGTTTTTGGAGTTGCTCTAATAAGGAGGTTAGACTAGTAACGCTCATTGCTTTTGTTATACCGTCAAGCCTCCCTATGACACTACAAAAAAAACGTGATTTAGTAGCGGTTAAAAATAGGTATTCGTAGCGGTTCTAACCGCTACAAACTATATTAGTAGCGGTTAGAAAAACCGCTACTAAATCGTACGTTGCAAGCGGTTTTGTAGCGGTTATATAAAACCGCTACTCAATCAAAAATAACCGCTACTAAGTTTGTAGCGGTTAATAGTAACCGCTACAAAATCAAAAGATATTTGTAGCGGTTATATAACCGCTACAAATATGAAAAATTTTATTTAGAGTGAATTTTTTTTTTGTAGCGGTTAAAAAACCGCTACAAATATATAAAAATGAAAATTTGTTAAAAATGACTTTTTTTATTTGTAGCGGTTAGGAAACCGCTACCAAATTTGAATTTCATGAAATTAGTAGCGGTTCTTAGAACCGCTACTAATTTCATGAAATTCAAATTTACCGCCAAAAAATTTAAATTTACCTTTAAAAAGGCGCGTTATTTAGTAGCGGTTTAATAACCGCTACAAATATTTAAAATTTTTTTTAAATATATACGTTAATTTTTTTCTTTTTTTTCAATATTATATTAAATAGTTTAATTTGTTATTATTTTATTTGTTTCAATTAGTTTATTATTTAATAGTTTAACTTATTAATAAATTAAAAAGAAAAAATGTAATTGAATATGATTAGTATAAAATTATATTAATAATATTATTAACGATAGTTAGGTAATAAGGAATTATTATGTTTTATAATATCATGTAATTATATCTGAAAAATAGATGAAAATGAGATAGAGTTAAGATATATGTAGAAAAAAAGATGTTTAGAATAAATTTTATAGAAAGGAAAGAAGTATTCTAAAAGAAATTGAAAATCTTGTTACCATATTTGATCGTATTATTCAGCTCCTCAACTTATAAGAAAGAAGTTGTAAATGAGAGGAAATGAAAGAAGGGTAAGGTGAAAAGAAATTGGGGGTGTTTGAAATGAGTTGTGATAAGGGTATTTATAGGGATTTACGTATTATTTGTAGCGGTTAATGTAGCGGTTACTAATTAGTAGCGGTTATTTATATTTTTGTAGCGGTTTAATTATTTGTAGCGGTTATTTGTTTTTTTGTAGCGGTTTAATAACCGCTACAAATATTATATTAATTTTTTTTTTAAATTTTATTTTAACACAAATTTTTTGGATTTTTTGTAATGAAAAATTTTTTACACTTGAATTCTACAAATATTATTTTAATTTTTTTTTACATTTTATTTTAACACAAATTTTTTGCATTTTTTGTAAAGACGAATTTTTTACAATTGAATTTGATCACTCATCGTCGCCATCCCTACAGAAATTTTGTAGAAAAATTATTATTATTGATGTATTATTAAATTTAAAAAATTTAATTGAAATGACGTGGACTTGAAAAAACTCACCGCAGTAGAGGTAAATTGTCATCGCCTTCAGGGAAGTAGTTTTCAAAATCAGCTGGCTGAAATGGCTCACTCTCGTAGGCGATGTTATCGCCTTCACCCATGTCGTAAAGGTCTCTTGGCTTTAAATGAACGACCATGTGCCAATCCCTATGCCGCTCGTCCTCGACATAATAAACCTGATGTGCCTCTGAAGCTAGAATATACGGCTCATCATCTTGAGAAATACCAGTATGAATCGGGCGTGAGAAATTGACTGATGTGATCCCTAGGTCGTCAGTTGTCAGTCCCCAAGAAGTAGTGGTATTTGCCCACAAACACTTGAACAGCGTCACGGTGAAACGGCCTTGATAATTAAGCTCGACCACATCAAGAAGCTTGCCATAGTAAGGGACGCCTCCGAACTGCATGTTGGCGTCACTGCTGCTCGCATAACTCCTTGTCCCAAATGTGCCATAAACACCTGAATTCTGTGTTTGCAATCCCTGATCCCGTGAAACCGTGCAAAACTTAAAACCATTGACATTGTATGCTGTAAACCGTTTTGCATGATCAAGAGGGCCGATTGCAAGAGCTCTGAAATCCGGTGAGTGTGGGTTGTGGTCATTTAGTATTCTGCGAGCAAACCAGCCCGGGAATTCTCTGTGGACCCTCCTATCAACTTCCGAGGATGTCTGTGTACGGATCCTGAGCTGACGCTTGACATGACTTCTGAATTCCCTGCAATTAATAATGGAAAGGCGTTAGTGAAATGAAAGTGAGAAATGTTACGAAAGATATAGATCGAATAACATACATGTGAGTGTACAATTCTTACCGTATGAAAGGCTTAACTTGAGTGCAATTAATCAAGACATGCCTATGTGCTTGGAACTTCTCAGTTGCCGTTAGTTTGAAGTTCTCAGTTGTTCCAACTGGTTTACCAACACGAGGGATAAATTCTCCTGATGTCGGCGCAGGTTCAGGACAATCGTCAACACGAGGCGGGCGGTTGAAAGCCGTCTCAAGATCATCAAAGTACCTTGAGCAAAAATATAACACCTCATCCCCTATATAGCCTTCAGCTATACAACCTTCTGGCCACGCCTTATTCCTCACGTAAGATTTTAATTTCCCAAGGAACCTACGAAGTACATTAGAGAAAATTGATATAAAATGATGAAAAGGATGACGAGCAAACATTAAATACAGACAATAAATGAAAGCACATATATAAAATGAGTACCTCTCAATCGGATACATCCAACGATATTGTACTGGTCCAGCGAGCTTTGTTTCATGAACGAGGTGGACTGTGAGGTGAACCATCACAGTAAAAAAGGACGGAGGAAAGATCATCTCCAAGTGACAAAGCGTAAGAATGATTTTCGACTGCAGCTGATCGAGCTCCTCAACGATCAAAACCTTAGAACACAACTTCCGAAAGAAAGAACAAAGTTCCACCAAAACGATGGAAACATCGGGAGGAAGTGTATTCTTTATAGCCAGAGGGAGTAACTGCTGCATAAGAACATGTGAGTCGTGACTCTTCAGGCCAGCAACCTTTCGAGCCTGCAAGTCGACACATCGAGAAATGTTGCTTGAATACCCATCAGGAACTTTTAATTTCTTCAAGGTCGCGAGGAACACATCCTTGTTCGGTTTTGTGAGGGTAAACTTTGCCGGTGTAAATCTGTCATTCTCATCTGGCCAAGCGTCTTCACGAACTCCCATGTCGCGTAAATCTTTCCTAGCTTGAAGGTGATCTTTTGTCTTGCCGGGTTCGTTAAGCAGCGTATACAGCACATTGTCGCAAACATTCTTTTCAATGTGCATTACATCAAGACTGTGGCGAAGTAAATTAGATCTCCAATACGGAAGCGTGAAGAAGATACTTATCTTCTTCCACTGCTGAGGCGCCGAAGTCCTGCGCGTCTTTTGGCGAGTTTGTGCTGAACCGTCGCTTTTTCCAAACTCGACGTCAACATGCTCAAGCTGCTGTAAGATATCTGTACCGGACAAATCCTGTGGTGGTCCTCTTTTCTCTGGTTTCCCATTGAAGCGATTCCGTTGCAATCTGAACTTATGCGTTCCATCGAGAAACCTCCGATGCCCCATAAAGCACCACTTTCGGCTGTAGGGAAGGCGCAGTGCGTCAGAGTCGAAATTGCAAGCCGGGCACGCCGACCCAGTGTGCACGTTCCAACCAGATAATGTGCCAAGGCCAGGAAAGTCACTGATCGTCCACATCAAGGCTGCACGCATGTTGAACAAAGTCTTGCTGTGAGCGTCGTACGTCTCCAAGCCGACATTCCACAGGTCAAGCAATTCCGCAATAAGCAGTTGGAGATACACATCGATGTCATTGCCCGGTGCCTTTTTGCCTGGAATGATCATAGACATAATGAAAGAGCTTTGTTTCATACACATCCAGGGGGGTAAGTTGTAGGGAACTAAGACTACCGGCCAAATGCTGTAACTTGTGCTAAGATTCCCGAAAGGATTGAAACCGTCGGTCGCCAACGCAAGCCGGACATTTCTGGGGTCAGTCGCAAAATCTGGAAAGTCGTTGTCAAACGTTTTCCAAGCAGCTGCATCCCGCGGATGTCTTAATTTACCGTCTTCGTTTTTATCAACGGCATGCCACCTCATGTGCTCAGCAGTTTTAGACGACATAAATAATCTTTGTAGACGAGGTTTCAAAGGGAAGTACCTGAGAATCTTTGCAGGTTTCTTCTTCTGCTTTTTCCCCTTCTGAATTGTCTTGTACCTCGATGTGTGACATCTCTTGCACGTCTCCCTGCTGGAATCGTCTCCCCAATACAGCATACAATCATTTGGGCACGCATCAATCTTTTGATAATTCAACCCCAACCTGTTGATGATCTTCTTGGCCTCGTAGAAGGTTGTGGGAATCTCGGCGTCGGGGAATGCATCTTGTAATAAGTCGAGCAACATCGACATTCCCTTATCCGTGATCCCACACAAGCACTTGATATGATACAATTTGATCAAGAAAGATAATTTAGAATATTTGCGACAACCTTGATATAAAGGACGATCTGCCTCATCCATCAAGCTGAAAAAATCCCGAGCTGCTTCATTCCCCATAAAAGCCGGCTCAGAGCCGTGCACTTCTTCGTTGAAGTTGTCGCCTTGAAATCCAAACGCATCACGCACAGCATCATTCACAGGATCATCTTCATCTACTTGAACGCCTACTTGAGAACTTCGAGGAAGAGCCTCGTCATATCTAACGCCGGCTTTCTCACCGTGAACTGCCCAGAACGTATAGTCCTCAGGGAAAGGCTTCACAAGCAAATGTTCCTTCACAACATTTCGTGGATGCCACTTCTTGAACTTGCATTTCCGACACGGACAGACGATCTTGCCGTTACAGCTGGCGTGAGTGAATGCGAAATCTAAGAAACTGTTTAATCCGTACAAATATTCAGGAGAATTGCGCGGCAACCTTATCCATGATTTATCCATAGCTACAAGTGAGAGAGAAGAAAGTATAGAGAAGAAGATGAGTGAGAAGATAATTACGAATGCCTAGAACCTTATATTCTGAAAATCCAACGTTTATAATTTTGTAGCGGTTATTAAACCGCTACAGCAATTCCAACGTTTATAATTTTGTAGCGGTTACATATATAAAACCGCTACTAATATTCAAGCCGTTAATTGGTGGGAAATTCAAAATGTACTTGTTGAGTATTAGTAGCGGTTTTATATATATAACCGCTACTAATGTTCAACGTATTAGTAGCGGTTATATATATTAAACCGCTACTAATATTAAAGCCGTTGGACATTAAATATAAAAATAATTTTCTAATTTGTAGCGGTTATACATAAGGTAACCGCTACAACTGTGCACAAAGGCGGCAAATTTCAAAATTCAAATGATTTGAGTGTTTGTCGCGGTTCTTAGTGTATAACCGCTACAAACATATATATTTGTAGCGGTTTATGAAGAGAAACCGCTACAAATATATAAGTAAATTTGTAGCGGTTGTGTTAAAAACCGTTACAAATATACATTTATAAATTATTTATAAATGTATATATAATTTATTTTTTTTAACATATATTAAAAAAAATAAATTATATATATATTTAATTTATAAAATTATTATATATTTGTAGCGGTTATGTACTAATAACCGCTACAAATATATACATTTGTAGCGGTTTTAACCAAAAACCGCTACAAATATATCCATTTGTAGCGGTTTTAACCTAAAACCGCTACAAATATATCCATTTGTAGCGGTTTTAACCTAAAACCGCTACAAATATATATATATAATTTTTTTTTTAAATTTAGATTTAAATCATTTATAAATTATTTCAATGCGATATAATAATATAAATATAATTATATAAAACACAATAAGAAAATTCTTAAATAAAATCTCATAAATATTTACAAATGTTTAAAAGAAAAGAAAATGTCCTAAACTAAGCAGCTGGGGGCTGATCCTCTGGTGCTCCCTCAGGTGGGGCTCCCTCAGATGCCGCTGGATCGGGCCGCTGCGTAGACTGAACCGCACCATCCTCATCAGCAGGAGGAGGAGCTGTAGGAGGAGGAGTCGTGCCCGGGACGACGTAGTGAGGGACAGGAGGGACCGCTGGATGCTGCTCGTCCGGAAACAGCCGACCCCATGCTCCCTCGAGCATAGTGTTCGCGATCTCACGCCACTGCGTCTGCTGCGCGTATATAGCGTCTGCGTGGATCTGCAGCTGCTGCTGCTGCTGCACCTGCATCTGCTGCATCTGCTGCGCCATCTGCTGCTGCAAATCTGACCGCAGCTGGTCAATCGACTCGTCCCTCCGACGTCTGACCCCTCTAGAGCTGCCAGCCTCAGACGCGGCGCTCCTGCCGTAGATCATGCTGGGTCTGGCGCCTATCCCCATCCCCCGCACTCGTCCGGGGTGCTCAGGCTGACTAAGGCCCGCCTTCAGAGGAGCCGTCGGGTCCACTGACCCCTGTGACTCCTCAGGCTGGGTCTGTCGCAGTTCAGCCTGCGACTGCTGCATCCGCTCCTGCCATTTTATGAAACAATTAATAATTACAATTTTTCATTATTAACTTGGTATTATAAAAAATATAATATTAAATTAACTTACAATCGCCGCCTCTGCCTGCTGAGAGGTCACAGTCCCGTCACGGTGTCTGTGTGTGATGGCGTACAGCTCCGCATAGTCCGTCTGACGGTTCTCCTGCTGTGCCCTCGTCTCCTGAAACAATTACAAAACAATAATTAGTGTTATGAATTAATCAGCTAAAAGTAAGTGAAGTACTTGAAAAGTTACCAGCTCGCTGTAGGTCACAGCAAAGGTCTTCGATCCTGCTGTGTGGTGGATCGTCTGCTGCGCCCGGTTCGCAGCGTTCCTCCGAGCAAGTTCCTGGAAAAAAAAATTAAATGTATTATAATTTAAAATTAAATACAAAATAAATTGATATTATAATTTAATATTTAACAATTACAAAATTATATATCAAAAATCTAATAAATACATTACCTGCGCCTCAGGGCTCCTCCTGAACTGGACGAAACGTGCCCAGTCGTTCGGCGGCACGCCGTCCGGTATGCTCTCCTGCAGCTGCTCCAGAGGCATCGTCCCGTCCCCATCCACACTGTGGAAGAGACGGTTCCTCCTGTTCCTCCAGGCGTCGCCTATCTTCACGAGGGCGTACCTCTTCCGGTTGGCCCGGACGGCAAACCGCAGCTGAAAAAAATACATTTAAATATCAATAATACTAAAAATCATAATTTAAAAAAGATAATTAAATAGAATTAATTAAAAAAATATTAATTGAATAGTTTTAATTACCTGAATCACCTCCTCCCAAGCCTGATCCTTCGGCCCCTTCGGAATGTGCCTCCATGTCGGGAAGTGAACGGGGAACCGCATCCAATTCGATCCCAGATCGCTCAGGAAGCGGTTGAGCAGGTGACCCCCATTGTGGATCGGCTGGTCAGTGCCCTCGTTCCACGGCACTACAACTCGCAGGGACCGGTCCATGCTGTTCAGACCGGCCACATCCAGCCTCCTCGTCGACACGTTCCCCTGCTCATCTGCACAGTTGACCGCACGTTAGATAAATTATAATTCAAAGTTAAAAAGTTAAAAAATTAAAAAATTAAATAATTTACCTTCGACCTGCACCTCAAACCCAGTGGACCGCGAAGACGACCCTCGTGGGTTGTTCTGCTCCCGAGCCTCTTCCTCATCGAGGAACTGCTCCATCTCCCTGAACCCACTAATCGGGATCTCGAACTCCTCCTCGTTGAGGAAGTCCTCAACGCTAATCTCTGGCACCTCCACCTCAGGCACCTCAGCTGCGGTCGTCGCCTGTGGGATCGTATGTGGATCCTGTGGGGGGATGGGCTGAGATGCCTCGGTAGCCCTGCCTGCGCGCTGCCCCCTCCCTCTGCCCCCTGCCTGGCTGCTGCCACCCCGTAAAGTCGGTCTGGGGGGCACAGGGGCCTTCCCCTTATCCTGTCCTAAAGCCATATCAACTGTACAAATTAAAAAAAAAATTAGTCCATTATTCTACACAAATATAATAAAATACAAATATAAATAAAAATACGTGTTATATACGTACCTCAAGTGTAAATACTGCGGAATACTGACCAAAAACTCCTATAGAGCCGTCTGAACGCTCAAATCTCGAAGAAATCACTCAGAGAAACCTCAGGAAACAAAATGAGCAAACGGAGAAATGAAGGAGGTGGGGGGTTTAAATAGGCCAGTAATTAGTAGCAGTTATTAAAAATAACCGCTACCCTAACCGCTACAAATAATTAAATTTGTAGCGGTTCTACAATAACCGCTACAAATCTTCACAACGTTTGAAATTTTGTAGCGGTTATTGTCCAGAACCGCTACAAATTTGGAGTCTCTTGAAATTCTGTAGCGGTTTTGGGCAAGAACCGCTACAAAATTATGACCTTTGGTATTTTGTAGCGGTTATTGTGCATTAACCGCTACAAAATAACCGCTACAAGTTTTGGCGGGAATTTCGCGCCAAATTTGTAGCGGTTTTTTGTAGGAAACCGCTACAAATATTCTTGCCGCTACAAATTTGTAGCGGTTTAGGTAAGAACCGCTACAAATGTCATAATTTGTAGCGGTTTAATATAACCGCTACTAGTCCACCGCTACAAAATACCTTTTTTTTTGTAGTGTGAGGTGACTCTTTTTCCTCCTAAGATGTCCATAAACCTTATAGCTCAATTTTCCCACATCGAGAGTGAATTTCTTTATGTTGTCTTGCCACCTAGCTTCAGGGTTCCATGAATCCTTAACCAAATTCTTAAAATCATCATGCAATACCCACGGGGCCATAAACCGGAAGATTCTCTAGATTGGTCTTTTACTAAGGACGCCTTTTGAGGTTAAAAGCAGTGGTTTATGGTCAGATTTAAACCAAGGCAAGTGCTTCACTTATGCTTCTTTGAAATGGTCAATAAATTGATTATTAGCAATAACCCGATCAATTCGGCTCTCGCACCTTTCCCTCTTCCATGTGTAGAAAGGACCTTTGCAACCTAAATCATGTAGATCCATATCTTCAACCCAAGCTATGAACTCTCTATCTATTGTGCTCTGATTTTTTTGCCATTGACCGTCTTTCATTGTAGTAAAGGGTTGCATTGAAGTCTCCTCCTATTACCCAGGGCCATCTCTGATTTGGTTTAATTTCTTTCAAGTCTTCCCATAGTTTCCGTTTACAATTCACATTGGGGCTCGCATAAATTGATGTAAAGAAAGTTTTATCACTTCCTTTCTTAATTACTGCATGAATAAATTGGGAAGATTTATTGAGCATAGTTAGTTTGAAATCAGCTTCTTTCCATGCAATCCAGATTCCCCCATTAAGTCCATTTACATCAACAACATCATAATAGTCAAAACCTAGCATTCGACACTGTTCTTGAGCTATATCACCACTAGATTTTATTTCAAAAAGAGCCATAAAGTCAAAAGAGTATTTTTTCTTAAGTTCCTTGATGAGGCCTGTCATAGTCTTAGACCCTGTACCCCTGCAATTCCATAGGAAATAAATCATTGGACAACTTTTGCTGGGGATTCAATGCTTATAGATCCCTCTTGTTGTGCTTGTGTCTCCTGTTCAACATCAGAAAAATTATTTATCATAATAAATTCATTGCATAAAGGAACATCGAGTAAAGGTTCACCGACAACAAGGCTATCTCCTGGCATAAGATATTTTGCACTACAGTTTTGTCTATGATCTCCACCCCCATGATTAGCCATTGTTGAAATGTCTGCCTCTATATGGCCTTTGGTACCAACTTGATTAAGATATTCGAATGGGTTAGGCGAGGTAAGGAAGTGAGAGTGTCCAGTAACACCATATGCAAAGTCCAACCCACTATTTGATAGGCTCGCCACTTCTATTGGATTAATAGAAGCCTCATTAGCCTTTTCTTTGTTTTTTCCTTTTTTCCTATTTACTAGGACCCACCGTATTGATTATGCTCTTTCTTTCCATTAAATCTGGTCTTTCCTGCACTTGCAGATTTCTCATTCCTTTCCGTCACCACTTTTTGGGTCGGTTCCTCACCCTTGGAGCTATAATCTCATGCTGATTTCTTTGTGCTAGCCTTGCGAGTAGATCTCGCATCACCCTGATTTATAGCATTCCAACGGTTAGGAATCGCAGCTCACCGGTGGTGATAGCGTTGGACAAGGTTCCAAGCTCTAAAGCTCTCTGTCGGTGATGCGCCAGATCTGTCATGCACTTGCAGTTCGATGGCATCCCTATCTTATTTCTAGGTATTTGTTTGATTTTGGTTGCTGCCAGATTAGTTGCTGGTCCCATTGAGTCTCTGTTTTTATCTTTCATTTCCAATCTAACTGACTTTGCTGTGTTCGTGGCTTGAGAATTTCTTGCCATGTCCGTTTGATCTTTATTCTCTTCATCTGGATAGTTGTCCCTGTGGTGGCCGTATTTCCCACATCCAAAACACACTAGATGTAGTCCTTTGTATTCAATGCACCCCCTTTCCCAAAAATATTGATGGCCGATTTCAGCTTCTTCCTCAAGTTAATTTCAATGCAAATACGTGCTTACCTTCCTCTTTCACTTGCATACGTTATACGATCTTGCTTTAATGCGGTACCAATCAAGGAACCTATTTTCTTGAGACTCACCAAATTGAAAAATTCTAGAGGAAGTAAAGGAATCCGCACCCATGCCGCAATCTTCTTTTAGATAGCTGCCATCCATGGATCAAAATTGGGTCTCCACCTTTGAACCACTAAGTATCTGTTTGCAACCATCCATGGTCCTTCTTGATATACATAGTTCATATCTGCTTCATCGTCGAAGGAGATAACAAAGAATCCATTATCAAGATCTCTTATTGTAAACGCCTTCTTTGTCTTCCATATTCGTTGTAGGGTAACTCTCATAACCCAGAAAGGCACATTCTTGCCCAACAGTTTCACAATAAGGGATCTCTTCCAAGGAGCACACCAAAGTTCATATTCCTCACGTGATACCCTGAGAGTGGGGCAATCTTTATCATCTTCCCCATTAGAATTAGGTACCTCAGGCTTGTTTGCACTAATAAAGTAACTTTGGAGGCCGGCTATGTAGTCAGCCCAAGCATCTTCAAAGACCCCACTTTCTTTAGTGTCCTTTATGACCTTCACCCCTTCCCCATAGAGAAGCTTTTCCTTAAAAGAGTGCCCATATTCTTCTTGCTTGTCCACAATCTATGTGTCTGGATCGTCCTCATTTGTAGTCTACACTTTTTTCTAGACACGTGAGGTTGTGCCTCCATCAAACATACCCCCTCGTCCTCCCGCAACCAGGGGTATTTCGTCAATCATATTGTCGTTGCTCTCTATGAATGTTGCAACTTCATAGAAAAGTACTTAACTATAATTACTTAGTACACCATAATTAGTAGTTGATGTCTTATAATACGGATGTCAGTAGTACCACTATGTACCTTTTTATAAGTTATTTCTACCCTATTTTTGAAAACCAAGAAAACCATTAAATGAATAATTTTTTTTTTCATATTTGCCCTTATTTATGAAATAGTGTATATTTTCTCTCACATCTTTTTATCTCTATGCATCTACACCTCTCTCTCTCTCCCCTCTCTTTCCCATATGCCAAACCAACAATGAATATGGGTAAAATTGACAAAACTTCATTTATCACTCCCCAAGTTACTTATATTTGAGTAAAACATTTTAGGTATACGTAACTCATAAGAAGGTACAGATGGTATAAATTACGCCCCCTTTTATAAGATATAATTAATCAAAACATGTAGATTTTTTCTTTTGAATGAAAATTGGAATCACATTAATGAAAACTCGAAAGAGCTAATACAAATACAAGCAGAGAATAAAAAACATACCTCAAACCTACTATCCTTCACCAAACACTACCTCCTGATACGAAAGAGGTGGGTGGTTAAGGATACAAAAATTTCCTTCAATATTATGGGCAGACCTAGCTAAATAATCAGCTAAGTTGTTTTGCTCCCTAGGAATATGACTGACCAACACTTGCCAGTTCTTAGATATCCAGAACCTCTCATCGTTTATAATATCTCTAAAGGGGTGAGTAAAATCACAACCCCTAGTCAAAACATTCAGAGCCTTTGTACAATCCGATAATATGACGACCTTTTTGTAATCTCTATTCCAACAAATCTGAAGACCTTGGATAACTGCAATGATTTCTGCAATTGCCGGTAGAATATTTGTAAGTTTACACATGAAACCACATATCCAGCGACCATCTTCTCCACTGATAGTGCCTCTACAGCCGCTTCTTCAAGAATTAAGAACTGAAGCATCCACAGCTAAGGTGGTATAACCCTGTTGACGATCTTGGCTACTCCTTCTTGTACTTGTACTATTCTGGTTAGTGTAAAATTTGCAATTAGATCATAAATCCCTATCCCAGCTTGCCCTGAATAGACTATCATGCGCGTTTGTGTTGTCTGTAGTGATCTGCTCGTCGAAGAGTTTTTTGCACCAATCCGCCTAAATATCCCAGCAGATATGGCAAAATAGCGATGCCTAACGAATCTTTTTGATAAAATTCCTTCCTGCTTCATGATTGAGGTTCCACTATAGCCATTCCATGCCCTGGAGGGTTGTGAACTTTTTCCATAAGGTAGGGGCCACAACAGATATCCACCGTTCTTTCGCATTGCTGCAATCCCTTATTAAGTACATCAAACCCTCCTCTTGCTCACATCTAAATGGACATCTGGCTGACTCTTCCAAACCTCTTTGAACTCTCAGCTGCGCTGTGTGTACTCTACCATATGCAAATATCCACATAAAAGACTTAATCTTCTCTAGTACGTCCCACC
The DNA here is from genome assembly GCA_963242795.1 of Inga leiocalycina. Classification (NCBI taxonomy): domain Eukaryota; kingdom Viridiplantae; phylum Streptophyta; class Magnoliopsida; order Fabales; family Fabaceae; genus Inga; species Inga leiocalycina. The sequence goes on along the minus strand of OY725328.1, from coordinate 62,998,577 downwards.
TCCACAGCATCTTCCAGATAGTTTCCCTTTCTCGATATGTACCTACAAACAGAAATTGATAAGCGGATTTCATAGAAAAACAACCATTAGATGAACGTTTCCAGAAGTAAATATCCTTCCTTCTTTCTTCCCTAGGTGGGTGAGCGCACATGATTTGATCAACAACTTGTGGTTGGAACCATCTGCTCAATTTGTCTCTGTCCTATTCTCCCCAACAATCAACATAATCAACAGCTTTTTCATTCCCGTCTACAAATGATTCAAGACCCGGAATAAGATCAATGAGAGGTGTATTGATTTCAGACCAGTTATCAAACCAAAAGGACGCCGATTCGCCATTACCAATCTTGACCCCCACCCCTTTTTGAAACTTTTCCCAGATAGTACAGATTCCTCTCCAAGTAAGGGAAGCCCCTATCTTCTTTTTAATATCAAGGTTGAAAACTTCCCCACACCTATATTTGCTGTAAAGCACCTTGACCCAAAGCGCCTCCCTGTTGTTCAAAAGATTCCAGCACAATTTCATCAAGAAAGCCTCATTTTGTTTTCGCAAATCCCTTATCCCTAAGCCACCATCCTTCTTTTCCTTAGTTACTTGCTCCCATGAAACAAGATGAAGCTTCTTTCCCTTGTCATCACCCTATAAAAAACTTTTGGTCTTCTTTTCCAATTCCTTTACCAAACCTTTCGGCAATAGCATAGTTTGCATATAATAGGATGGCAAGGCGTTGACCACCAATTTAATAAGGGTAGTCCTCCCAGCGAGGTTCAAACATCCACGTTTCCACCCTGACAATTTCTTTTGAGTTTTCTCCAATATTGGTGCAAAAGTTCCAAGAGATACTCTCTTATGTATCAAGGGTATCCCTAAGTACTTGCCCAAATCTCCTGTAAGTCTAACCCCCATATTTCGACTAAGACAAAGAGTTCTAGAACCATTAACATTCTTTGAGAAACAAACTCTAGTTTTATTCTTATTCATCAATTGTCCAGACACCCCACAAAAAGTCTCTAAACATTTCATCATATCTTCAACCTATCCTTCTGAAGCCTCACCAAATAAAATGAGATCATCCGCAAAAAATAAGTGAGAAATGAAGGGCCCTCCCCTTCAAAACATGTAGATAAAAAATGTGGTTAAAATTAATTAAATGTAATAAATATATTAAAAATGTAAATAATCCTCCAAAAATATCCCTATCTTTCTGATGTGTAAATAATGATTTAGACTCGCGTTAATAATTAATGGAGTTTGACTAAGTAATATCGGTACATTAATTTTAACGGAAGCAAAAAATGATAATAAGTATTTTAAATAGATTGTTGGAGTTTGTTATAATTCGATCGGAAAAATCACCCTTCCAATTTATTTTTTCATAAAAATGACATGAGCATATCTTGGGGCGTTAAATGGCTTTTTTGCCCTAGGAAATTTTTATTAAAGATGGTTGGATACCCGAAAGTTTCTTTTTAAGCAATGTCACACCGGAAGTAGTAAATTCATCTCAATGTCACCCTTAATGAATGGAACCCTAACAGTTTACCGTTATATGACAAAGTGTAACGTCAAAATAGAATGTTGGCAAGCGATGTGGCACCCAATGCATAACTCATGGCCACCTCACCATCCTCAAACACCGCAAGCAAAGGTGTTGCAGATAGCTAAAACACGGAATCAATTTCCCTATTCATCTAACTTAAGTGAGCAGAGAGAGCTGATCTCATCTGGAGATCTAGACTGTCTAAATTTATTTTTTTTAAAAATATTATTTTAATAGATAGAGAATCTAAAATAAAGATAATTTCTCAACTAACATTTTCTTAAAAAAATTAAATTTTTTATTTAAAAATCACCCTTTAACAAAACTTAAATTTAGACTATGTAGACCTCATTTAAACGGTCCAAATTTAAACAGTCCAGATGAGACAAGCTCTCCCTAAAAACTTGTTTTCCAAAAGAAAGTTCCTCTCCTCTTTCTCTCCCAAAATTACGAACAGCCATGACTGCACAACACCCAAAATTGTCGACCAAGAACAGGGATGTTCTAGCTTTTCAAGAAGACGATAACCCTCAGAAATATGACTTTAACTCTCCTCCTCTGAGTTCGACGTCGAAGAAGAAGATGGGAAGGTCATGGGTTTTCTCAAGTCTATTTTGATTCAGATCTGATAAATTCAAATCGAATTGATTAACGAGTTTGAAGGTCTATTTTCTCTTCGAGCAAAAAAAAGAAAAAACGGTCGATTTTCTCAAGTCCCTCAAAAGTCGCATTCGCAACTCGCCTCTGCAAATCAAAGAGCTTGAAGGTCAATTCAATTTCCAAGCTAATGCCTTTTTCTGCAGATCGATCTCCACTGTCAAAATTCACAACATAACGGTGTGCAGCTACTGGCAATAATCAGATCAGGCGCGAGCAAGATCAGTGCTGACAGAGTCCCGGCGGCGCGGCCTCCAAGATCCGATAGCTTGAACGAAGACGGTTTCCTACCCATGCGGTTGTTGCGAGTGAAGTTGTAATTTGTAAATGTCAGACAAGTCGAATTCAAAGGTAGAATCGAAAGCCATAGGTGGGTAGTCACTCGTCCAATTCAAAGTTATTGTTTGAAGCAACCGCCTCCCACCACTCTCGTCGTCTCTTTTGCCTTCTCCTCCTATGGCTTCAACGCTGTGTTTGCCTTGTTGATAATTAAATTTCAGATCTTTTTTATATGCATCCATGCAATTGTTGAGACTTGAGAAGTTGAACGGAACCATCACAGGAACTCTTGGCCAAAAATCCACCTTTGGGGAGAGGATGCAGATTCATCTTGGTTGATTGCTCATCTTTGTTGGACTTGGATGTCGATGCTCAAGTGACTGACTGGTGAGGGATCCTAGAAGATATTTGTGTTTCATTTTCTTAAATTATTTTGACTATGTGGCATAATAGTTGGACTTATACGTGGTATAATATCCCATGTGGCGCATCCATCTCGGCATAATTGGGTCAACAAACGATTGACTGTTTGGATCAGTTAGAGTTACGCGACATTGCTACGATTTTGGTACTTCCAGGCAACATTACCCAAAAAAATATTTATGAGTGTTCAATGCTCCTCGGTGAAAATTTCCATAACAAAAATGTCCTTTAACCTTATCTCGGGGGTAGGAATGTAAGTGGAAAACCAATCCAGACTAGGCACCGCGGATGGTGACATCATCGACAGCACAGGCATGGAAGTCTATATTCATCTCAATGGATTCAATCTGAAATAGTAATACCCTTTACTTAGAGGCTTCTATTTTTACTTCTGTTTGCTTGTATTCCTCCATGTAAAAAAAATTAGTAATAACATTTTCGATATAAAAAAATTTAGGTGAATTGAGTCACGGGCTCACTAGACCGAACATGTCAGGGGCTCAAAGAGCATTTATAGGTATACTTATAAATCACTTACTACAAGGTTCTCATATCGGTGTGATTTGAATACACAATATTATGATTATAAACCAACCACTTTACCAACTGAACTAACATTTATTGGAAAAAAGCCATATAAATATCATTTTTTTAAGCCTATCAATTATCAATATATATACATATAGAAAGTTTATAATAAATTGTGCTGCTTACAAGTGATAAATAATAAAATTATTTATCAAACTCCATTTAATTATATAATTTCTGTGTAGGTTATTTCAATCTATTTAATTTGCTTTAGCAAAAAAAAAAAAAAAGATGTTTAAGGGGGCTCAAACACATTCAAAGAACACTATTGAATGCGCAGGTGAAAATGATATATCAAACAATATAGGATTCTCCAAAAAGGAGTAGGGGAAAACTGAAAAGAATATTTGGTGAAGTTATTGATGAACGGAACCTTTTGATTAGCTATTTATTCAAAGATTTGATTATTAATATAGCACATGGCATTTTATGACCTATATAACTGACCTCACCAAATAAAATAAAACTTTATTGTTGTAATTTGTTTTAGTAAAATACAATGATGTAATAATTAGTTTCTTAAAGCTGCTATCTCGTCTTTAATACAAGAGTTCGTTGGGGGTTAGATTTGATCCTAAATATAAGTCATCAATCTATTCACTTTGTCTACAAAATTTAAAATTTTCCCCCGCAGTATCCTCATTAATTGCACACATTAGGGAGTTCTTATCCATGAATAGTCACAATGATATACAATATTTTAGTAAAACAAACTCATATTTTTATTAACAAATAACTAACATAACTAATTTTATTAATCTACTCAAATTAGTTATCTAACTTTTAAACACTAGAGGTAGTGTCACCTATATCATTTAAAAGTGTAATATTACCTTGTTATATTACAATAAATATTTTTCATTTTTATTTTGTTATTTTTGGGTGACGTTACCATTAGATATTATGGTAATAGGTTCCGGCGAAGTGACAGTGTTGTGGTCCTGTGGACCATGAGGTCCTCTATATTATCGCAATCATATTACGTTATATTAGGTCACACGACATGAAAACGATGTAAATCCAAACCACTGTGGGCAAAAAAAAAAAAAAAAAATCCAAACCAATGCATTCCTATGATTCCATCCCTCACAGTGAAAAGGGAATAAATGCTTATCCCCTCGATTGATAATGTTAATCTCAACCTCTGTATATATGTGTAGATCATGAATTAATATGTAGTTCACTAGATCAAACATTTTAAATATACAACTTCCAATATGTTTTTATATTTTACTTAAATATATAACCTAGTAAATACATGGCTTAGTATATCATCATAAAAGATAGAGAATTAGGGAAACCATAAATGATAAAAGGCTGAGATGAATTCTACTTTAGCCTCTGCTCTATATATAGCTGTAGTGTACAAAAAAAATTAGTTACAAAATGATATAAACCATACAATTGTCCAGAGAATCAGATATGGCAAGATATGCTAGCTATAGACAACTATACAACTGTACAAATACTAATCCTATACATAATGCTAATTACATATTAGTTCTAACATTCCCCCTCAAACGAGAGAGTGTGGGATACAGTTCGAGTTTGCCTCTGAAATTGGTGAATTGTGTATGTGGTAGAGCTTTCGTCAAGCAATCTGCAATTTGACTGGAAGAAGGAATTTATCGAATGCCTAGTTGTCCTGACAAAACAAGATCTCTAATAAAATGCACATCTATTTCTATATGCTTGCTACGAGCATGCTGAACAGGATTTGCTGCAAGAGCCTTAGCACTCAAATTATTGGACCAAATAACATAACGTGTTCGAAGAAACAAACCAAGTTCAGAAATTAAGGATTTTAACCACTGCAGTTCTGCTGCACCATCAGCAAGAGCTCTATACTCTGACTCGGAACTGGCTCTAGCTACTACTCTCTATTTTTGTGATGACCAAGAAATAAGTGTGCTACCTAAATATACACAAATTTCTTCAACTAACTTTCTATCATCCAAATCTGTTGCCCAATCAGCATTTATAAATGCTGTCAACTGTAATGATTTAAACGGTTTAATATGCAACCCACACTGATAAGTGCCTTTGAGATATCTAAATATCCTTTTAACACCCTGAAAATGAGCATTTGTAGGTGTAGCCATAAATTGACTCAATTTATTTATAGAGTATGCTATATTTGGCCTTGTAGTAGTTAAGTATTGTAATAATCCTATAGCTCTATGATAAATAGAAGGATTAGACATAAGCTTTCCTTCATTTGCAGAAAAATATCTTCCAGTAACCATAGGAGTTGAAACCGATGCACAGTCAAATAAATTGAAGCACCGTAATAAATCAAGTATATACTTGCCTTGATTGATATATAGCCTAGATGAATCACGATATACTTCTAGACCAAGGAAGTAATAAAGTGGTCCTAAATTTTTAAGTGAAAATACTGCATTCAACTTTTGGATAAATGTTCGCACAAAACTAGAATCATTGTCAGTGATGATAATATCATCAACATAGATGAGAATAAATACTAGTCAATTATGAGTCCGAAGAAAGAATAATGACACATCACTCCAAGTATTTTGAAAGCCCCAATCTAACATAGTGCAGCGAAGGCGTTCAAACCAAGCATGTGGTGCTTGTTTAAGCCCGTAAATCGCTTTGACCAGTTTACACACATGATTAGGCCGTCGGACATCTTGGAAACCTTCAGGTTGACACATAAAAACCTCTTCACGTAGATACCCATTGAGAAATACATTGTTGACGTTGAGCTCGCAAGTTTCCCATCAGTAGGTTACTGCAATGGTCAGTATGAGCCGAATAGTTGTCGGCTTTACCACAGGACTAAACGTATCCCCATAATCTATTCCAGCCGATTGTTGAAAACCCTTTACCACTAGTCGTGCCTTATGTTTTAGAATGGAACCATCGGTCTTGAATTTCGTTTTGAAGATCCATTTGCAATCAACGAGTTGTTGACCACAATAAGGGACCAGAGTCCAAGTGCCATGGCGCTGAAGAGCATTGAATTCAACTGTCATGGCCTTTTTCTAGTAAGAAGAAGCAAGAGCCTCAGAAATCGATCGTGGTTCAGCGGCAAGAATCAGAGAGGTAGGGTTTCTCTCAGACTCCAGACGACCAACAAATGGATAACGTGGTTTTGTAACACCCGCTTTGGCTTGAGTCACCATCGGGTGATGATTAGTAATATTGGGTATTGGACCCGGGTCACAGGCATCGGTTTGGGCTTCTGAGACTGGTGTAACTGGACCAGTAGCGGAAGAGAATTGAGATGGATCACCGAAATCTAGACTTGCAACTGGGATCGGAGACTGAGAAGAATAAACCACAGAAGGCATTGACGAAGCTGAAGCTCGAGAAATTGATTAAGGTGTTTCAATAATTAGTGGAATCAGATGAGCATTAGGAACAGAAACAGATCGTTGATTAAGAAAACCTGAGGCAAAAGGAAAACAAGAAACATAAAAAACCACATGTCTAGAAGTGTATATTCGGCCTGACATACTCAGACATTTATATCCTTTTTTCTGCGATGCTAGACCAAGGAAAATACACTTTTGACTGTGAAATGCAAACTTGTGAGCATTGTATGGCTTTAAATAGGGGTAGCAAGCATAGCCAAATGGTTTTAAAGATTTGTAATCTGGCTCTGTATTGAACAAGCAAAACAGAGGTGTACTACCCTTCAAGACTGGAGTAGGAAGCTGATTAATTAAATGTATTGCTATCGAAAAAGCCTTGGTCCAATAAGCTAATGGCATTCTGGCTTGAGCTAGTAAAGTTAGGCCAACTTCAACAATATGTCTGTGTTTACGCTCTACATGCCCATTTTGTTGTGACCTATATGGACATGTAAGCCGAATATGAATACTAGATGCCTCAGCAATAGCAATAATTGGTTTGTACTTAGTTCCATTGTCACACTGGATACTCTTGATTGTGGTGTTAAATTGAGTCACAACCATATTGCGAAAATGGTTAAAAGCAGTAATTGCTTCACCCTTATATTTAAGTGGATATAACCAAGTATATTTGCTAAAATCATCAATAAAATGAATATAAAACCGATATCCATGAACTGATTGTATAGGAGAAGGACCCCAAAGATCATTGTGAATTAATTCAAATGGAGTCAAGGCATGGGAATTAGAATTAGGAAACGGCAATTGTTTAGACTTTCCACATTGGCAAGCTTCACAAATAAAATTTTCATTGATATTGATATTGATATTACAATCATTCAAAATTGTTTCAATATCCTATTATTTGGGTGGCCTAATTTGTAATGCTAGGTGATAAAATTGTCATTAGGTGGTGAAGCTACAGCCATGTGTGCTTGAGCTCCAGAAGTGACATTATTCATTGGATATAGTCCCTGTCTTGGTGTTGCGGTCAGTAGAGTCCGTCCTGTTCTCTTGTCCTTCACATTACAACCATTATCAGTAAAGGTAACAGTAACATTATTATCTGTAACTAATTTATGCATAATGAGTAAATTTTTGGTAGCATGCGGCACAATCAAAACATTCTTAAGTTGAAGAGTAGAGTCAGAGCATGGGATAGTCGCACAACCAATGCCATGAATTTTAGTTTTATCACTAGTACATGTAACTAAATGTGCCTTACCAACAGGAGTCACATGATCAAGCTGAGAAGAATCAGACGCAACATGATGATTAGCACCACTGTCGAAGTACCGGTCTAAATCTGTCACAGTTTGGCCATTAGCATAGTAAGCTTGAGCAGAGTGAGACGGACGACGAAACGTGCGATCAAAACGCTAATAGCAATTGGAAACTCTATGGCCCATACATTCACACAAATCACAATAGGGTCGTCTACCACCATTATTACGTCCTCTGAAACTGTGACCTCCACGATTGTTGGTGCGACCACCCCTCCAAGAAGGACGATTGAAGAGTGATTAGAGTTGCTGAAATTCTTATTAGAATTTCCTCTGATAGTTGTGTTAGCAGACGGTTGAATGGTAAGAGAAGACAACTAATTCAGCTGCTCAATTCAACATTCAAAAGCAAGAAGAGCAGATTGAGCTTCGATCCAAGTGAGATATACTTGATCAACAAGTTTGATGACTATGGCATTATATTCAGCATCCAAGCCATTCAATGTATGCAAAATGAGTTCATCAGTAGTGATCGGTGATCCAGCAAGAGCAAGCTGATCATATAGTGACTTCATATGAGCTAAATAATCCACCTTTTTCATGGCATTCTTTCTTGCCTGATGTAGTTCAGATTAAAAAACCATAACCCAAGATTTTGAAACTGCACGTGTAAGAGAACGAGCCTCTGTCCAGAGATCATAAGCTGAGCGACAGCGAAACAACTGAGCACCGATTTCCTACGTCATGGTGTTTCGAAGCCAACCCACGAGCATCCTATCAACAACATACCAGTCATCATAATCTGGATTAGAAATAACCTCCTGAGTGCCAGGAACAAGTCGAGTTGGTGCTGAAGCAGTAGAAGAACCATCAATGTGAGATTTTAAATGATTTCCCTCGATGAGTGGGAGAACGACCGATTCCCAAACCAAGAAATTGGTCCGATCCAACTTGACGGATGTAGTCTGACTAGAAGAATGGAACAGCGAATAGTACTTGGTGATTGCAGCGGAATTAGCATCATCTGTGATATGAGAAGAAAGTGACGTGGTGGCGAAAAAGAGAGCAAATGCTCTAATACCAAGATAGAGAATTAGGGAAACCAAAAATGATAAAAGGCTGAGATGAATTCTACTCTAGCCTCTGCTCTATATATAGTTGTAGTGTACAATAAAAATTAGTTACAAAATGATATAAACCATACACGTGTCCAGAGAATTAGATATGGAAAGATATGCTAGCTATAGACAACTGTACAAAACAAATACTAATCCTATACATAATGCTAATTACGTATTAGTTCTAACAATAAACCAACAGGCTCCTTTTCAAAATGATAAACTATAGTCTTTCACATTTTTCCGTTGGGGAATTTATCCATTCACGGAGGCACAACCATTCTTCCATAATTATATATTTTATAATGGGAGAATACATTTTAATTAATTTATATATGATCCTCCAGATTTGAACCCTATCCTTTGATATATCAAGAAATCAACTTGCATATTTGTATTTAAATTTGTTTATGGCTAACTGATAAATCCCAATTTTATTATATATTTTTATATTTTATTTGAGGATTTTGTCATACTTATAAATCTTAAAATGCCTTCTTTGTGATTAAATTGGCATTAAGATTAAATACATTGAATTAGACTAAAAAGGGCAAATTTGTTACAAAAAAATGTAATTACTCTTAATGATTTATTTTTTAGAAGATTTGAAGTCGTGTTTATTATTTTTTAATTGTAGGTGCTTCAAAAATGGGATTAAAATGGAAAATGGCAGTTTGGGGCTCAAATTTGTAAAATGTCAAATTGGTCTCACAAATTTTGAAAATGGCAGTTTAGTCCACATCAGAACACAGCGTTTTGCCGCAGGTCATTAGGTCTGATTCAGAGCAGCAGCTGGAGGGATATTAAGAGACAGAGGCACGAACCAGAAATGACAGCCGCAGACGCACGGAAGACACGAACCTTCATCTCTTGCTTTCTTTCATTACCTCCACATTGCTCTAACCTCGCCGGCGACCTTAAATCCTTTCACTATCCTTTCCGTCGCCGGCGAGCATCATTCTGGACCACAGCCGTTGCAGAGAAGGAGTTGAGAGCTGAAGGGAGCAGAGCTGAGAGTCGGAGGAGGAGGCTGCTGCAAGTGAGAGAAGGGAAAGAAGGGAGGCTGGGAGCGAAGGATAGTGGACGAAGCTCTGCAATTGTCGGCCACTACCATTCATCTTCGATTCCATCCAACCACCACACCACTGCCGTCGCTGGGAACCACAATCCTGTTCCGTCGGTTTCCCTCTCTGTCTTAAACCACTCTGCCTTCATAGTCTAACATTTCCGGCAAGCTCCCCCTGATCTGAATTCATTTCAGCCGTGGCTTGCTCTGATGTGTCTGGGTTTAATTTCAACTGTGCCTATTCCCCTGTTCTGAGTCTAATTTCAGCCCCAATGCTTATTTGATTCAGTGTGTATTTATCAATTTAATGTGATTTTAATATGGCTTGGTGTTTGAATCAGAATGGGATTATATTTCTTGAAGTTATTCTTATGATTGGCTAGGCAATTTTGTGTTTTTAGAGATGAATTGGAGATGACTTGAACTCACATATACTTTAAAGGGGAGTTTATTTTTTCTATAGTTCATTATATTTATGATTTCTTAGGTTTACAAATTCATTTATGTAACAAAATTATGATTTTAGTTACGATTTTTATGGATTGAGTTGTTATGATTTGGAATTTGTAATAAGGATTTATACTCATCAATATATATATGTTTCTCTATAATTTTATTGATTTCTATCTATTTAACTTGGTATTGTTGGATGGATTGATTGAAATAGAATTGTAGTTGAACCTAAATGCATTGCTTATTCTATAGTCACTCTCTAAGGGGTTTTAATAATGCTTAAATAAATGGGTTCATGAGTTTAATCATTAGACTCAATGGTAATTGGGGTTTGGTATATTAGAAAACTTAGAGACACTCATTACACTAAGAGGGCTTAATAGCATTTCAAGGGTAGGGGTTCCTCTCTTGTGATGCTAGACTCAATGATAATTATATTAGAAGCTTAGTGCATTCCCCAAATATCTTAATTGAGTAAGGATAGCCATTGAAAACCATTTCCAAGAGCATCTTTATCACTTACATTTCTAACCAATTTCCATTCCTTCTTCAATTTTATTCCAAAAATCCTAAAATATTAGTTTTAAAAGCATTTTAGTTTAATTGTAATCTATTTGTTAGATAAAAAGTTAAAAACCATTTTTAACTCATTTCGTGTCAATCGTTGCACTTAGTTTCTAAGTAATTAATAAAAGGCTCTTCAAGAGACGATCCGAGATTATACCCTATATTGCAATCCTTGGTTTAATTTATAGGTGATTTCCAACATATTTCATACAAACTATGAAAAATCTTAAACCCCATTAATTCTGTCATAAAGTTCAACAACTTTACAATTCGATGTGTACTCCTCTGATCCTATTTATATGTGACTTCCAACATATACACAGACCACAAAAAATCTTAAATCTCATTAACTTTGTCATAAAATTCAACAACTTTCCAACTCTCCCCTATTTAATATACATAATACCACTTGAAAATAAAGTTATATTAACACAATAACAAAGGAAGGGTTAAATTGAACAATAACCTCAAAATTTAATGAGGTGCTTTATAAATAGGACTAAAAAAAGCTTTTCTCTTTGCCCTATGAATAGGACCAAAGGAGTAATTGGTGGTAAGGAGGAGGTAGTATGCATGTTAAGGACTAGATAAAACTTCATAATAAATCATTGTGTTAGACCTCAGGATGCATATTATCCATTCCTAACCCGACTCCTACATGTGGAAAGAGATGCTCCTCCGGTATTTAATATAAGACATATTTGGAAAGTTGATCTTAATCCTAAATATAAGACATAGTTTTCATATTTGTCAATCTTTTCCTAATTTACCTTCATTGATGCTTCTTCAACAATAATCAAAGAAAAGAGGAAATGAGGGAATTAAGGGAGATGGGTAGGGTGTTCCAGACAATAGATGCCATATTAACTAATTTAACTATCTTTTTTAATCTAATCAAATTTGATAAATATGTCTTATATTAAGGACCAAAGAAACAGATAATGTACTTTGGAATGAAGTTTATGAAATTTCTGAGATCTTCAAGAATATTGGAAGAATAAGCTACACACACACATAGCTCCAGATATAACTTCAGAATTGGTGATAACGAAGGGGTAATCTGCATCCCAAGGGCTAGATACAATATAATGAATTATTGTCCCAAACCTCAGGATGCGGATTACCCGATCGTACCCCAATGTACTGGCAAACAATCCATGATGAAAAATTATTGATGCTTATAGCTAGAAGTCTTACCAGTGTCAGATATTTATAACGTTTTGAATATAGGGGTCCACAGGAAAAAGCTAAGGTGATGCTCTATAGATAGATATATTGATCAATAACCTATTTCTTCTGATTCATTTCTTGGTTAACAAATCATTCGTAGGGTATATAGCTATCGATCTCATTCCGTTAGATTATGTATTCTTCTTCTTGATTCATTTCAAAAGCGCTACAAAAAAATCTTTCCTTTTATTCTAATGTAAAGATATATTCTTTACAGGTCATATTTGACAATGTAGTAATGGATCTGAAATGAATCTAAAGCTATGTGGAGAATTTTTAGCTTTAGAATAAAAGATGAATCTGAAATGAAAGAAAAGGAAATCAAGGGTCCCCATATATATACTGGATTTTAATTAGCCGTATAATAACGCATTCTCATTCTATTCCCTTGTCACTATTTTGATTGCAAGTATATCTTTAAAGCACGTAGGCAATTATTGCATTGAATCCTTGAACTATTGGGTTATATATAGGTTAAAATTAACAAAAACTTTAATTTGAACTTATATATGATCGATTATTATTTTAGTACACCTTTATTTTAATCAGACAAAACAAATTCAAAACTAAGGCTAGTTTAATTACAGCTATAGTGCAAGAATCTACGTCAAAATTTAACAAATTGTCAATAAAATGAAGTGTAGACATGGTATTAATTTACAATATAACTCAGCCATTACAATTTTACTTTTTCAAGTCATTGTGATAATAGTAAGAGAGTTAGAATGAAGCTTCTTCAAGAAATTTCCATTAAGTTGGGAAGTATTCTCTCTTATTTTCTTAAATATTAATTTATCGACTTTAATTTATTACTAATATATACTTGGTGTGCCTGTGAAGTTGTTATGATCTTAAGCGAACGTACTGCATATATATATATATATATATATATATCAGAATTGCGGGATATTGCTGGTTACGTTGATTATGTAAGAGTAAAATAGTGATAGGGCCAGTAAGTTATTTTAACTGTTGCCTCGTCATCAAGATACAAATTAGCTTGAATCGATCCTCACAACATGACAAAGTACGTAAAAGTTAATTAGCCATAACTAATCAGACAAAAAGTTAATAAACCGTACTTCCTATATATCCTGATCTTTTATGTCAGATAGAAAGAAAATTATAATTTGTTGAAAGTTGAAACGGAACATAGCGGTCTAGCCAATATTATTTATTACTCTCTTCGGTCTTTAATATAAGATATATTTAGAATATTGATTTTGGTCCTAAATATCATACATAATTTTCATATTTATTATTTTTCCCTCCTAATTTTCCCCTCAACTATAATCAAGGAGGAAGGGCAAGAGGGAATTAAGGAAGATGACTTGAGTGTTTTGGAAAATACATGTCATATTAACTAAATCAAGTAACTTTTTTAATCTAATCTAATTAGGTAAATATGTCTTATATTAAGGATCGAAGAGTACATCAGAATAGTATACAGGAAATCTGCAAAATACTGCAAGAGGTCTCGTATGGTATATAGTTCTGGTGGTGATTAAAGACTCCAAGTGGTGCTAGGGATTTGCTTTATTTGTTCTAAACCCTCTACCCTGGTATACTCTTTCAATTTCAGTTCAAGAATATAATTCTTATATATGGTCCTCAAGTACATTAGAAAGTTCCCATATTGTAGTAAAATAGACTAGGTTCTTGTTCCTGCATCAGATAACTACTCGTATAGCCATCCAGAACATATATTCTTCCCATGAATCCTTATTATTGAAGTGTTTTCGGGAAGCTAACCAATCTTTATGCCGGTATACCGACATTCTCATGTGAAGAACAGAGTGTTCGGTCTAGGAAGATACTTCCCTATGTGATTCGTTTCCGCCACATAGTTGTCACTCAAGATTCAGCTAAAACTAAAGCATGCATCGTTAAGCTGCCAAAAATGAAAAGTTTGCTTCCACTTTCAAGTTTAATTTTGTCAGTTAACTTGTTAATGGGATGAACTATAATCTATCCTGTTTAATTTTAGTGATTAAAACTGTCAAATATCTTGCAAAAACAAGTTTTAGTGCGTGCGTGTTTGGTTTCATGTTGATTTTGGTGTGTCAATATAAAAGTAACTGTGATTTGAAAGCTAAACAAATCATGTCAGTAACTAACAACCAAACACATACACTCGAACCCTATGTTTGAATGGTGAGAAAAGTGGGAGGAAAATATAGACGAGAATACTTGGCAAGAAAACTTTCTAAAACGGTAAAATTTTTTACTCTGTTTTTTTTAACTGTTTTTGGTAGTTTTTCCTTCTAGTATTTTCCGCCCTCTAATTTTCTTCCAATACTAACATAGGGTAATAGTAGAGTATGAAAATGTTTCAAGGAAAGGAACACATTCTTCAACAATGAGATCTAATATATGGTCACTGTTTTAATGTGGGAGTAACCATTTGTCTTGTAAATATATTTATATTTAAAAAAATCCACATGGAACAAGAAGAGGACCGAGTACCCCACCAATGTCATATCAAAGAATATAGGCGCCTCTATAAATTCCCAACATTTCATACAAAAGGAACTCATCATCAACCCAGACCTTCAACAATATATCATTCTTTTAAGTAAATTCTTAGTTCATTTTGCACTTATTCTTCCATTTCCTTGCAAGAGTGAGAGTTATTGGGTGAGGATCGGATAATCTGCATCCTGTGGTCTAGAACAATACTTGGCTCAGTTTGTGTCTAGGCCTCAAGATGCAGATTACCTCTTCCTTGGACCAATTTAATTAATCAACATCCATTTAAGGCTCTCTCTCTTTTACTTCACTACACTAAGTAATGTACTTTGTGCTCTTGTGTGTGTATATATATATGTTGGAAATTGGGCTTGGTCCACCCTTGGTGGATTAGGCCCAAAATCCAAACCTATTAAGCTTTAAGCTTTGGGACAAAATAAAATACCCAGACAAATGTGGGGTATTTATTTGTAATTTTCCCCAGGGTTCAAAATTGAAACCTGGAGGAAGCAGTTCCCCATATATTTTGGAGGGAACAGTTATTTCAGAAATAGACGTGTGTGTGTGTGCGCGCGTGAATAAGTACACAGAACACAGAATAGACAAAATACCGAGAGAAAAACATTCTCTGAGAACTCTCTTCTCCACTCTTCCCTTCTTGTGCATTTGCTGTGTGATATAGTCAAAATCCTGGTGATTCGACTCACGTGGGTACCGGAAGAACTCAAAACGACACTTCAGGTACGCCCGAAAACCGACATTGGTATCAGAGCCTTGTTTTAAAATCTGTCCAATTACTTCCGCTGAGCATGTGATCACTATGTTCATGAATTTCTACCGAGCATGTATATAAAAATTCATTGTACATCTGATTTTCGTTTAAAGTTCATGAATATTCCACACGTCTTCTCAGCATATATATATATATATATATATATATATGAAAATATGATTATATGTATGAGAATGAGTTTATTCTTCATATGTTTATAATGTCTGCGTTCTGCTCACTGTTTCTTTTTTTCGGTGATAAACTGTGATTTCATTTTTTATCTGAATTCCTATTATGTGTTTGAGTTCTGGTACTATGAGTATTAGTATATCAAAAAGTCTCATAATACACATAATTAGGCTATGAAACAAAAGAGAACTTAAAAGATGTTCCACACAACTGTCTCATCTTTGCATACTCTTCCTGAGTATCAAAGGCGGTTGCTTGTGTGAGAGAGCCAACCTTACCTGCCTGTACGACATACTAGACATTGTATACCTTCATATAGACACATAAAATTTTATGAAGAAAAATTTTCATTAATCATAAACATTACATAGTGTCTGCAAGTTTACATTTTATGCACCCCAATAGCCTTCACATGTTTGTCATACATTTCTTTGGCTATGGGTTTGGTTAGGGGGTCTGCGACCATATTCTTGGTCGAAATATGTTATACAGTAACAACTTTCTGTGTTACATAATCTCTTACAAAATTATACTTTATATCTATGTGTTTGGTCTTGCTATGATATTTGGGATCTTTCATATAGGCTATGGCTGCAGTATTGTCACAATACACTAATACTGGATTTGTGCTCTCATTTCCAAATCCAAGATGTTCAATGAATCTCTTGAGCCATATAGCCTCTTGCATTGCTGAGGTGCACGCCACGAATTCAGCTTCCATAGGATGTAGGGCAATACATGTCTGCTTCTTGCTGCTCCAACATATGGCGCCATTGTTCAGCAAGAAGGTGTATCCTGAAGTTGATCTTCGCTCAACTTCATCTCCAAAAAAAAAAATCCGGGTCGGGTATAACGCAGCCCGATCCGGTTCAGGTTAAAAAAAAAGAGTTTTTTTTGGGCCATCAAGTGGCCCAAAACCCAAAAAAAAACAAAACAAAAAAAAGGATCGGGTCAGTGGGCTAAGGCCCAACTCCCGACCCATAAAAAAAATTAAAGGGACAGAAACGCCATTTGGCGCGTGTGGCCACGTGGCAAACCCGATTGACACATGGAGGACATAGACCGACAGCAGGCGGCGCGTGGGGTTCAACCAGATGGCGCGTGTGACGATCGGAGGGCTGCAGAGTGGTGCGTGCACTACACGCGCGTCCATCGAGAGTGGGTTTTATCCATTTTTTTATTTTCCCAGGATTTTTTTTCTTCTCGTGGGACGTGAGGGGGCGTGGGAGCTCCGTTTGAGACGCGGTTTGTTCCTAAAAATCCCTAAATTCGAAATCTTCATGATGATATTCCATTTCCCTATTTTTGTGGCAATTCAGGATTTGTTTGTGAGGTTTTAGTGCTTATTTAAGTGTTTTTTATACATTTAAAAATACCTAAAATCATGATAATGACTTACATTTGTTTATTTAGGTCAAAAATGAAGCAAGAGGCTTCTAACAGCACTGAAAAACTTGAGTATGGGTCATTGAGCATTGAGTTTGTGGACGATCAAGCTCATATGGATGATCCTGAAGAGGATCCTGAAGAGGAACCTGAAGAATAAGAATTTTTTGAGGAAGATCCTGAAGATGGTTTTCTGGAGCCTATTCCAGTGGAACCTCAAGTGGTTTACTCTGACTCTAGACCTAAGTCTGTGCCCTCCTGTCTTGATGAACCTCAAAATTTGGAAGAAGAGGTCGATCAACCATATTCTGCTGCTATAGCTGAGAAAATAGCTGAACTTGACGCGGACAAAACAGCTAGAATAAATAATATAAAAAACATATACTCAATCATTGCAAATTATGTGGAAAGCATAAAAGACAAAAAGAGTGCAGAGTTCTACGTGAGCGTAATGATGAAGTACTATGCGGCTGTAAGGGCAAGGGGCACATTTTCAATGACTGTTGCTTGGGTTGATGAAGAACTAGGCTTTGTCGGCTTTTATGCCTTGGTAACCTCTTCAAAAATTAAACCAAGGATTGCAATATAGGGTACAATCCCGGATCGTCTCTCGAAGAGCCTTTTATTAATTACTTAGAAACTAAGTGCAATGATTAAAATGAAAAGAGTTGAAAATGCCAAAATGGTCTTTGAGCTTTTTATCTAACAACTAAATTGCAATTAAACTAAAATGCTTTTAAAACTAATATTTTTGGATTTTTGGAATAAAATTGATATGGAATGGAAATTGGTTAGAAATGCAAGTGATGAAGATGCTCTTGGAAATGATTTTCAATGGCTATCCTTACTCAATTAAGATATTTGGGGAGTTAATTCACTAAGCTTCTAATATATCAAACCTCAATTACCATTGAGTCTAGCATCACAAGAGAGGAACCCCTACCCTTGAAATGCTATTAAGCCCTCTTAGTGTAATGAGTTTCTCTAAGTTTTCTAATATATCAAACCCCAATTACCATTGAGTCTAATACTTAAACTCATGAACCCATTTATTTAAGCATTATTAAAACCCCTTAGAGAGTGAGTATGGAATAAGCAATGCATTTAGGTTCAACTATAATTCCAATTCAATCAAACTATCCAACAATACCATGTTAAATAGATAGAAAGCAATAGAATCATAGGTAAACATATATATAACCATATATATTGATGAGCACAAATCCTCATTACAAATTCCAAATCACAATAACTCAATCCATAGAATAAAACATAACTAAAATTATAGTCTTAATGTATAAATGAATTCTTAAACCTAAGAAATCAAAAATACAATGAGCTATAGATAAAATAAACTTCCCTTTAAAGCACATATGAGCTCAAGCCATCTCCAATTCATCCCCAAGAGCACAAAATTGCCTAGCCAATCATGAGAATCACTTCAAGAAACATAACCACATTCTGATTCAAACATCCAGCCATGTAAAACACTGAATTAATTAATAAATCAGCACTTAATCAATTGAGCAATTGGTGCTGGATTTTGAACCAAAACAGAGGAAAATAAGCCACGGGTTGGACAGTTCAGGAACAGAGGACACCGACGGCTGTGGTTGAAGGAGTTGCAGCTGGAAGAAGCTGAGAACAGAGGAGGACTAATGGTGTTTCGGTGGTGTTGAAATAGGAGTCAACGGAGGTTGGAGAACTGAGCACGGTGGTGGTGATAGACGGTGGTGTGGTTAAGCTCAATGGAGGTGGTGGTGTGGTTCCAGTCTGGTTTTCTCCTTCTCCAACTCGAAGATCAGTTAGAAATCAAGCTCCTCTGAAACTCAGAATCCAATCACGAACTCTGACGGTGGTTTGGTGCCTAACTTTCCTTCAGCCGTGTATGGTGATGTGGTGGATGGTGGAGGAACAGCGCTCGCCGGTGACCGTGGTGCGTTGAAGGTCTGCAATGCCACCTCTCCCTCTCAAACCCAAACCGTGATCTGAGCTTCTCAGTTATGCTTTCTGGTTTTCTGAAACTAACCTCACCGGCGACGGAAATAATGGAGAAAAGGGAATGAAGATCGCCGGTGAGGTTTAGAGATATGCAGATGATGAGATGATTCGATGATGATGATCTGCGATGATCCCCCCAGCTCTGTTGCGGCGCCCACCTCTATATCTCTACTCTCAGCTTTTTCGGGTCGCTGCCATATCCAGATTCTGTGTCCATCAGCCAACCAAGTCGGGTCTCCTGTTCTGGGTTTCGGATTCTCCAATTGGGCCTGGGCTCTCCTGACGGATCTGTCTCTTTTCCTTTTTTTTTTCTTCTTTGCTTTTGGGCCGGGTCTGTGCATCCAGTTGGGCCTTCAGCTCTTATATTTGTTTTTGTCTCAGCTGATATGCATTCTAGGCCGCAGCTTCTTGGGCTTGTTCTTCTTTCATTTTATTTTTCTTTGCACTTGGCCAAATAATTTGAACCTCCAAAAATCTTTAATTTCCTTCTTTGATACCTACAATGCAAAATTAAGCAAAAGGTAATATCAAAAGTTCAAGGGACAATATAGAAAAAAATAATAATTAATGAATTTTGACCATTTTGCCCCTAATTTCCATTAATTCAAAATAATTGTCCCTAACCAAAATTAATGCTTAATAATGCAATAATGTCCCAGAAAATACATTAAAATCCCAAATTAATTATGGAAAATTCATATAAAAATATGGTTCAATCAATTCCCCCACACTTAGACCTTTGTACTCCTGAACAAAGGCAATGAAGCACAAGTTTCTAAATTTCAATCATCAATGCAATTGAAAGATGAACAATTTCATAATTGGAAAGCAATGGATCAATTAATTAAATTCTTCAAGCCAACACTAATCATAGTCAAGCGATGCAAATAAATTAGCTAACCACACAATTCAAAATATTAGAATGAAGCACAAGAGAACTCTCAAGGTATTAGTGTGTAGCTCATCTCACCTCATTGGGGTCATTTCACTCCAGTTCACTTAATAAACACCTTACCATATGCTTGTAACAACTCTAATATCTCCACAACTAATAGCACTTCATGCTATGAATCAAGAGGGCTTTAAAGGCTTGTAATGATGGATGAGAGCTAGATGACATGAATTAATTAGAAAAAGGAAATAGTTGATGTGCAAATCAAAGGTAATGGTCAAGTTCATAGCATCTAAATTACTTCAAAACTCTTGCCAATTCTTTTCTAAATTCATGAACAAATGCCTTCTTGATATTTCTTTTGTTTTTCTCTTTCTCTTTTTTTTTTATTCAATTTTTTTTCTTCTTCTTCTTCTTCAATTCCATTTTTTTTTCAATATTTTTATTCTTTTTTTTCCTTTTTTCAATTCTTTTCTACTTCTCTTTTCTATATACATGGCATTTCAATATATACCTTGTTCAAATTTTTTTTTTATTTGGCAATCCACTTTGATTTTAAATTGCCATGAACACTATGATTAATAACATGACATGCATACAACATAAAAATGGCTCAAAGGGGTAAGCAAATGGTCATGAATGAGGGTTTGTGTTTAGGTGAAAGGGTTTAGAATTGAATGCCTCTTTCATTTCCATCACACAAATGCAAATGCCGTTTCGAAAAAGAGTAGAAACAAGTTCTAGAAGGTAAAAGACTAAGTGAACATGCACATATAGAAAGAATTCAAGGCTCAAATAACCTTCCAACAAGGCTTCTCTCTAGTGCTCACTCCAACACAATCAATTGCATAGGAAGCTAACCACAATGCATTCACTTAACTAATTCGAATGCTAACATTACAAATACAATTAATCAAAACATTGCAATCAATTAAAAGAATGCTCAACTCTTAAAAGCATTAATGATGTGGAAACTTTCTTTATCAAAACAAGGAGTTAACAAAATCCAAAATGTGGGTTTATTTATTTCTCTTCCCATTCACTTGAAAAGCAAAATATGGTTTTAAAAAATTGCCAAAACACTAGATCTCATAAAAGCTCAAAGAATTTCTCACAAATCACATTCCAAAGTGGCAAATGCGACCCTTTACCACTTAGGACAAGCATCAAAGCAAGTCATTTTTGGAAAAATTTTGGAAAAATTTTCTAGTTTAAGGCATTTTTCATTTAAAAACAATCAATTAATGGGATTTAAAATGTATTTCCCTCCCCACACTTAATCAACACATTGTCCTCAATGTGTAAAGCAATTCTAAAGAGAGTGCTTAGCAAATGGAATTTCAAGGCACAATGGTAATTAAGTAGGGTAGTGGCCACAAATGATGCAAAGCATACAAAGGGGGTTTTTATTGTACTAAACTACACTACTTCTACCTTTTTCTACTGGTTTGTGTCCCTCCCCCACACTTATCTTCTTCACACAACAATTAAGCTCAAAGAATCATAGGATTTAAGAAGAAAATAAGTGAGGAAAGAGACAACCTGTGTTAGAGTATCTTGAGTCGCTTGAAGGAGAAGTTCTCATCCCTGATGAGAATCATGCATTTGTCGTTAAAAATAACTTCTCCTGCATTGGATTTCCTTGGTGGAGGTGGCTCAGGATCAGTCGGAAGAGGTCCAAGGATGTAAGGTGGATATTGGTTCCTTCGATGACCTTTCCAATAATGTGCCTGCAAAGGATCCGAGCAAACAGCAGTATCCCATCCAAAAATAGAAACATGGAGAGATTTCAAGTGAAGTAAAGGCATATTAAGTTCCAAACTCTCTAAGTAACTATCACATCCAAGGAAATCAATGGTACTCCCATCAGTAGGAGTCAAACAAACAGTTAAATTCTTTTGTGTTTGCAAAGTGGAAGGTGCAGAATCCAACTTAGTGTTGGGGTACACCACATCATCATTGCAATCACAAGAGATGGAAGGGAAAAGAGTGGGAGAAGAAGGAGAATTTTTCAAATCATTACCACCCAAAACTTTTGAACTTTCAAAAGAATCATTTTCCTTTTCTATATCGGGTGGCAAATCACAAGAAAGAATCATATGAAAAGATTCATTGTCATTTGTAAAATCATAAATTAAATCATTTCAATCTTTCCGTATGAAGCTATCATGTAATTCATTGGAATCAAGAGAAAGATCCTTTCCTAGGCTATGGTCTTTATCACTCACATCAACCACAGTGGCATTCATACAAGATTCAACATTTTCACAAGTTTCATGCTTAGAAACATCAATAGTACAAGGAGATGCATCAAGATGAACGGTAGAATCAACCACTTCATTAAATGCTTTCTTTCGAAACTCAACAAGTAAGTGGCATTTGTCATGATAACAATCAACACATATTTGATCTACCGCACAAGAACATGAAGATATATCATTCAATTGACCACAATCATCCCTAGTACTATGAAGAGAAGCATTTTCAACAATAGAAGCATCACATAAAGAAGTAGAAGCACAGTCATTGACAAGTACAATCGAATCACTACTACTTGAACTAATGGGTTGAGCAATTACATTTTCAAATATTTGAGAGGATTCAACAATGATTTCCTCATCCACCTCATCATCACTCAAATCAGGAATTGCTTCACTAGTTAAAGTAGTAGAAGAGTCTACTTCTATAAGGATAGGATCATTACCGAATGGTAGAGAAACCTCTTCAATGTTCTTTTGTACTCGTTGCACTTCTTTTACTTGTGTGGGAATAGGCAACGGAGGTCCGAAATCTTCCACTTGTGAAGTGGCATGTGATTCTTGAGCTTGGACTCCTTGTTCCTCCTCCACAGGAAGGGAAGACTCCTCTAGAAGTTGAAATCGCACCTTTTTGACTTTCTTGACTTGAATAGGTGGATTACATGTAGGCAATGGAGGAAGAGTCTCTCGTGGAGTGATGCATTTAGAAATCTTTTGTGATAGCAACTCCATATTTTTCTTAAATTGTTCAACATCTTTCTTCTATCCCTCCGCTTCTTTTGATGGCTGAGTGAGACGCTCAAAGTCCTTGTCCAAACTTGCACGCTCTTTATCTCTTTGCTCTATTGATCTCATTATAGAGGCCATGCAATTGGAAAAGGTGTCCTTGTGTGACTGCTCCTCATTTACAGTACAAGTCATTGGTTTCTGGAATTCTCTAATAACTCTACCAATAGAAGGTTCTTGGAGAAGCACATATGGTTGAGAATGATGTCCATAAGATGGTTGAAATGGTGGGAATAGAGGCTCATGAGGTGGATGGCATGGTTGGAAAGTGGAATGGAATGAAGGGGAAGGATCATGATATGACATGTGGTTATATGATGGAGGATTAGAGTGAGGCTCATGATATGGGTTGTTTGGTGGTGGAGAAGGTTCATGGTATGATCTATAGGGTAGGTGTGGTGGGTAATGAGATTGGAATGAAGGTTGTTGGTAGGGTTCATGGTATGGAGGGTGGAATAGACCTTGGCATTCTTGACCAATTGAACTATCTTGATATCCCAACTTGGCTTGAAGAAGCTGTAATGTTTGTTGAATATCGTGGATGCTTTCAGAGATAGATTCTTTCCTTCCAGTTGAATCTCCTACAGAAGAGTGAGATTGAAAAGATAAACCTTGATTACCATTAAACCAAGCCATGAAATCCAATCACAATAAATTCCAATGAATCACAAAAAGGATTATCTAACAAAAAAACTATAAAAACAAAGGAAAAAAAATCTAAGAGAACACAAATGCAAATGAAAAAGGGAAAAAGGATTTCAAAATGACAAAAGATGCAATATGCTTTGAAAAACATGCAAAACTACCTAAACTAACTAAAATGCAACCTAAAGGCTCAAGGTACCAATTAATCAAAGATTGACACTTAGCCACTAAGGAACCAATTACTTGGCTCCCCAGCAACGGCGCCAAATTTGAAGAGCCATATCGTGGGGCTATCAAATAAAACTAAGCTAAATGCACTATAGGGCAACTAACCTAGGTCGATCTCTATGTGGAGCCTATATTTAGTTCCTAAGTAATCTAGTGTAAATAACAAATTAACCAAAGAGTATGGGATGTGAATTTCATCTATCTAATTAAACTAAAGAGCTACTTGTTTATGAATTTTCAATGTATAAAGTGAGTAAGTGGGTGTAAATGCAAGAAATGAATGTCCTAGGTGATTGAATCCACTAACCATCCTTGTCCAATTTTAATTTTGAGTTCTTCCCTTAACTAAGTACAAGGACTAGTAAGAACCCTTACTAATCAATATTCCTAACTTCTCAATTTAATCTAAACATAGACTCAATTGATCAATTAGGAATATCTTGAAGTACCTAGCTTATGATAGATTCATAAAAGATCCTCTCTACCACCAATTGATTCCTAGAAGCCTAGCAAACAATTAATTTCAAGAGA
This sequence comes from Inga leiocalycina, assembly GCA_963242795.1. Lineage (NCBI taxonomy): Eukaryota > Viridiplantae > Streptophyta > Magnoliopsida > Fabales > Fabaceae > Inga > Inga leiocalycina. The sequence goes on along the minus strand of OY725328.1, from coordinate 62,973,895 downwards.
ATATAGGAAAGCAATTGAATAACAAAAGAGTGCTATAGTCCAATCACAATCCATAAGTACAAATCTAACACAAGTATCATAATCCAAATTACATTAACCGATCATAATCCTCAGATATATGAACAAATTATAACCCCTAGCAACCTAGAATTATAATCTGCACATATAGAAAGTAGATGATGAAATTAAGATACAGAGAACTCCCCTAGTTGCTCAAAGACTCAAGTTAGCTTCATCATCACCATCGGACGAAAGAGTCTAGCCACTCATGATTCAAAAATCAGCTCCTCTGGACCTCTGGGCTGTCATCTTCATTGCTGGTGCGAGAAAACAGAGGAAACAGGGAATTAATCGATGAAAAGTGGAAGGAGAAGGAGAAGACATGGTCTGTGCAAGTGGGAGAAAACGAAAAATCCAGCCAAAATGAGAGTCCACCAGCGATCAGATCCCCTCAGCTCTGTTGCGGCGGCCACCTCTATATCTCTACTCTCAGCTTTTTCGGGTCGCTGCCATATCCAGATTCTGTGTCCATCAGCCAACCAAGTCGGGTCTCCTGTTCTGGGTTTCGGATTCTCCAATTGGGCCTGGGCTCTCCTGACGGATCTGTCTCTTTTCCTTTTTTTTTCTTCTTTGCTTTTGGGCCGGGTCTGTGCATCCAGTTGGGCCTTCAGCTCTTATATTTTTTTTTTGTCTCAGCTGATATGCATTCTAGGCCTCAGCTTCTTGGGCTTGTTCTTCTTTCATTTCATTTTTCTTTGCACTTGGCCAAATAATTTGAACCTCCAAAAATCTTTAATTTCCTTCTTTGATACCTACAATGCAAAATTAAGCAAAAGGTAATATCAAAAGTTCAAGGGACAATATAGAAAAAAAATAATAATTAATGAATTTTGACCATTTTGCCCCTTATTTCCATTAATTCAAAATAATTGTCCCTAACCAAAATTAATGCTTAATAATGCAATAATGTCCCAGAAAATACATTAAAATCCCAAATTAATTATGGAAAATTCATATAAAAATATGGTTCAATCAGTTGATGCTGTGACGAAAACAACAAGATTCATGAAGAAAAAGAAAATATTCTTTAAGAAACTAAGGAAAGCCATCATTGATTACTATTGTTCTGACATTTAATGGTGTATTATATTACTATTTTCGTTTATGCTGTTAGTATTGAGAATATGACTCTAAATATTATTGTTTGTATGTTTTATGTATGGACATGGTATTATTTTCATGTAATGAATTATGTTTGTCATACAATGCTAATTTTTAATTGTGCATTATGATACCATGTATCCCTGATGATTGGGAGCTCTTAGAAGGTGAAACTTCTAAAAGCTGATGATTTATTTAAAGTACTTATATGAATTTTTTTTGGAAAATAATAAGTTACTAGTATTGTTTGATGGGAGATACAAACGTATTCTCCTGATTATGGATCTAGTAATGAACTTATTTTCTGGTCAAGAATGATATAAGTACAGACGTTGTATACCATGCTATGCTACATAATCGTTTGGTTACATTCTCTTAAAGAGAACAACGTTTCTAAATGTGAAAAACGTCACTTCAAAATTGACAAATGGCCACGAAAGGGATCATTGCTGAACTGAATAAGGGGGAGAAATTGAATGGCGACAACTGGGACATCTGGCACTGTAAGGTGCAGTACATTTTGGAGGAACAGGAGGCTGTTGAACCACTAACCACTATTTTAGTGGAACCTGAAGCTGGGACTACTATTCAGCACAGGAGAAACTTAGAAGTTTACCAAGCGTGGAAGAAGAAGAACAGCATTGCAAGAGTTACCTTATTGAGCACAATGGAGAATGACCTGATGTGCTAATATGAGAAATACCAAACTACTAAGGCTATGTGGGCTGCACTCAAGGATAGGTTTGGTGGCACATCAACCACTAAGCTTAGAAGGTTGACAATCAAGTTTGATACCTACAAGCTTAGAGCAAATACTCCTATGAAGCAGCATCTGAGAGAGATGTCCAACATGATCAAAGAACTTCAGGAAGCTGGACACACCTTGATTGATGAACAGCAAGTTCAGGCTGTAATCAGATCACTTCCTTCTAGCTAGGAGCACATGAAAGTGAACTTAACTCATAATGACAACATCGTCACTTTTGATGATGTAGTGAAACATCTTGAGCTTGAGGATGAACGCCTAGCGGTGTATAAGGCTTCTGGTCAAGCCTACTATACTGAAAATACTGGTCCTTCTAATGCAAAGCCCGTTTCCAAAAAGGGCAAGAAATCACAAAAGAAAGGCAAGAAGGATGGCTCTAATTTCAAAAAGGGCAGAAAGCAATTCAAGAAGAAAGGAAAGAAGGGCGGCAAGAAGAAAGTTGACCTAAATAAGGTCAAATGTTACGCCTACCAGAAAATGGGTCACTTCGTACGGGACTGTACCGAGCGAAACGACCGTGAAAAGGTACTAGTGGATTATGTGAATTCATACATTTCTTTTGTTTTAAGTACTTCTTTTCTAACAGAACATGTTTGTTCTTCTTGGATTTTGGATTTAGGCTCAACAGACCATGTGACGAGGGATCGGGGATCCTTCGTGGAATACCGTCGGTTGCCGCATATAAGCAAATGGCTTTACGTGGGCAACAATGCAAGGATTGAAGTCAAAGGAATTAGCACCTGCAAGTTACCTTTGCGTGGTGGGAAGACTTTGATCCTATATGATGTTCTTCATGCTCCTGACATCCGACAGAACTTAGTTTCAGTACTTTGTTTATTAGATTATGGGTTTGATGAAAACTTTCATGGCAAAGTTGCATACATTTTTAGCAGCAAGACCTTTTATGGTTTAGCTTTCCTTTCTAGAAAGTTCTTTGTTATGGATATTGTTGGTAATTTTAATGTGCATGATTGTTTCGTTATTTCCTCCAATATAACTGTTGACATGAATATCTGGCATGCTAGACTAGGACACATTAACCAAAATAGAATGATTAAACTAGCTAGAGAAGGTTTGTTGGGTGAAATTTTGAATATAGAAATGTCCTTATGTGAGAATTGTCTAGCTGGTAAGGCAACTAGGAAACCTTTCAGTAAGGGAACTAGAGCTGAGATTCCGTTGCAATTAATCCATTCTGATATATGCGGTCCAATGAGTGTGAGGGTGAGACACGGACACTACTACAAAATATTGCTTTTACGACCTTAAAGGACGTCCCTTTTTAAAAAAGGGACTTAAAAAATAAAGGCGGTGGCATTTTTGTAATTCTGAGTAAGATTTGAATAGTTTTAGACGTCCCCAATTCAAAAAAGGACATCTAAAGTCACTTTAGACGTCCCCAATTAAATTGGGGAAGTCTAAAGTTAATTTTTTTTAAAAAAAATTAGGAACGCCTTTTGGTCACTTTAGACGTCCCCAATTTAATTGGGGACGTCTAAAGTTAATTTTTTTTTTAAAAAAAATCAAGAACGCCTTTTAGTCACTTTAGATGTCCCCAATTTAATTGGGGACGTGTAAAGTAAATTTTTTTTTTAATCAGGGACGCCAAAAGGCGTCCCTTAAATATCAGGGATGCCACTTTTGGCGTCCCTGATAACATCAAGGACGCCAAAAGTGGCATCCTTGATATAATATCAGGGACGCCACTTTAGGCGTCCCTAATGCGTCCCTGATTATTAAAAAAAAAATAATTTTAGACGTCCCCAATTAAATTGGGGACGTCTAAAGTGTAACTTTAGACGTCCCTTTTTGAATTGGGGACGTCTAAAGTTAAAAAAATTAAAAAAAATTAACTAAACAACTTTAGGCGTCCCTAGATTAAATTGGGAACGGCAAAAACAATTCAAATCTATACTGACAGTCTTTATTTGTCAGTTTTATAGATCCACACTCTTCTTTCTCATCAACGCAACCACTACCACCACACATTTAACTTTTACTTCTTCTTCTTTATATGCTGTTTTAAACTTGTTTCTTTTTCTCTCTCTCCTTTTTTTCACCAGATCTGTAATGCTTACCACCACGCATTTAACTCTTGCTTCTTCTTCTTTATATACTATTTTTAAACTTGCTTCTTCTTTGCTCTCTCTCTTTTTCACCAGATCTGTTATGTTTCTTACTATTTTATCTTCTTTCTCTTTTTTCTTTGGATTTCCCTTCTATTTTATCTTCTAACTCGTGTTGTTATGGTTTGTAGATCGAGACTCCAAAACATGCTTCATGGCCACGTTCCCACTGAGAAAATGAGGTACATCTCTCCCTGTTGCTCTTCTCTATTCATTATTATGAGAAAATGAATTTTAATAATAGAAGGAGATAAGTTTTTCGCAACTGATTCATCTTATTGTTATCATCTTCTGTTTATGAGATTTCAGCTCTAGAGTTATTATTGTGTAGATTTTGGATTTGGAGTTCAGATACTAAATTTGTAATTTTATTGACGATGATATGTAATTTCTGATTTTAAATACTGTTTAGTTCAGATCTGTAATATAAATAATTTTTTTTAAAAAAAAAGAACTTTAGACGTCCCCATTTTAAACTGGGGACATTTAAAGTGGGTTTATAAGTCCCCAGTTTAAAATGGGGACGTCTAAAGTCAAGACTTTAAACGTCCTTTAATTTACGGACGTTATTGCCATTTTTTACTACGTCTCTCACATAAACGTCCCCTTGTTTTCAGACGTTAAAAGGCTTAAATAAGGGACGTTAAAAACATTTTTTGTAGTAGTGGGAGCCTGGTATTTCATTACCTTCATTGATGACTATTCACAATGTGGTCACATCTATTTGATCTCACATAAGTCTGAAGCTCTTGAATGCTTTAGACGGTACATGAATAAAGTAGAGAATCAAACGGATTGTAAAATTAAAGCTTTGCGCACTGATCGGGGTCGTGAATACTTATCTGATCAGTTTAAGGAGCTCTGTAAAGAAAAAGGGATAATTAGGCAACTAACCATCCCTGGCGCTCCACAACAAAATGGAGTTGCTGAAAGAAGAAATAGAACTCTTCTAGACATGGTTAGGTCAATGATGGCTCAAGCACATTTGCCAATTTCATATTGGGGTGATGCTTTACTAACGGCTGCCTTCATTCTTAACCGTGTGCCCTCAAAATCAGTCACTTCTACACCCTATGAGTTATGGACAAAACGTAAGCCAGATTTAAACATCCTCAGACCCTGGGGGTCTGCTGCGTATATTCATAATGATTCCCATAGGTATGGGAAATTGGGTCCAAGAGGAAAAAAGTGTATCTTTATAAGATACTATGAGCAATCAAAAGGATATGTTTTCATAGGTGAAAACGAAGATGGAACTGTGACTGAAATTGAATCAAGAGATACCGTATTTCTAGAAAATGAATTTCCTAGTAGGGGAGATATTGATCGTACAGTATCTCTTTATGAAACACAAGAACAAGGCAATACAAAACAAACTTAGACTAATGATCCTCAATCGTCTCAATACATTGACTTGAGTGGGAGCTCAGAAAGGCCTTTACAAAGGCCTAGACAAGAGAAGCGAAAGAGACAAGAAGTTCCCACAAGAAGGAGTGACAGGGGAAATGTACCTAGGATACACTTCTCCATAGAAGGAGAGGCACTTATTGTTACTCCAGACGGAGATGATGAGCATCGTTCTGTGCAAGTAGCCTTATCAAGTCCTGCTAAGGATGAATGGAAGAATGCAATGGAGGAAGAAATTGATTTCATGAAGAAGAATCAAGTTTGGGAACTAGTTGATCTACCAAAAGGGCGAAAAGCCATTGGGAACAAAAGGGTTCTCAAAATTAAAAGAAAAGTTGATGGATCAATTGACAAATACAAGGCTCGATTGGTTGCAAAGGGGTACACACAACAGGAAGGTATAGATTACAAGGATACCTTTTCACTTGTTGTACGTTTCAATTCTATAAGACTTATTCTAGCAATAGTAAATAGTTTAGATCTGGAACTGCATCAGATGGATGTAAAAATCACATTTCTAAATGGTGATCTGGATGAAGAAATTTATATGGAACAACCATTAGGTTTCTTAAGAAAGGAATGGAGAGTAGAGTTTGTAAGCTCAAAAGGTCCATTTATAGACTGAAACAATCATCCAGACAGTGGTATTTGAGATTTCATAGAGCAATAACCTCTTATGACTTTCAAATGATTGAAGAGGACCACTGCATCTACATTAAACGGTTTGAGGGTAATTTTGTAATATTATCCTTATATGTAGATGACATACTATTAGCTGGAAATAGTCTAAAGTCAGTCTTAGCTATTAAAGAATGGTTATCATCAAATTTTGATATGAAAGACATGGGTGAAGCTGAATATATACTTGGAGTTAAAATCCAAAGGGATCGCTCTAAAAGAATTCTCTCTCTTTCACAAGAGAATTACATTAAGAAAATTCTTGAGCGATTCAATATGAGAGACTGCAATCCCTTAGATACCCCAGTAGCTTTTGGTGTAACCTTAAGTCTTGATATGTGTCCCAAAACTAAGTCAGCAAAGAAGAAAATGGAAAGGGTTCCCTATGCTAGTGCCGTTGGAAGTTTAATGTACGCAATGATGTGTATAAGGCCAGATATTTGTTATGCAGTTAGATTGGTTAGCAGATTCCAATCAAATCCCGGTGAGCAACATTGGAAAGTAGTAAAAAGGATTTTGAGATACTTGAAGGGCACGTCAGATTATGCACTATGCTATCAAAGAAGCGATATGCGCTTGGTTGGATACTCGGACGCTGATTTGGGTGGAGATGAAGTTGAGCGAAGATCAACTTCAGGATACACCTTCTTGCTGAACAATGGCGCCATATGTTGGAGCAGCAAGAAGCAGACGTGCATTGCCCTACATCCTATGGAAGCTGAATTCGTGGCGTCCACCTCAGCAGTGCAAGAGGCTATATGACTCAAGAGATTCATTGAACATCTTGGATTTGGAAATGAGAGCACAAATCTAGTATTAGTGTATTGTGACAATACTGTAGCCATAGCCTATATGAAAGATCCCAAATATCACAGCAAGACCAAACACATAGATATAAAGTATAATTTTGTGAGAGATTATGTAGCACAGAAAGTTGTTACTGTACAACATATTTCGACCAAGAGTATGGTCGCAAACCCCCTAACCAAACCCATAGCCAAAGAAATGTATGACAAACATGTGAAGGCTATTGGGGTGAATAAAATGTAAACTTGCAGACACTATGTAATGTTTATGATTAATGAAAATGTTTCTTCATAAAATTTTATGTGTCTATATGAAGGTATACAATGTCTAGTATGTCGTACAGGCAGGTAAGGTTGGCTTTCTCACACGAGCAACCGCCTTTGATACTCAGGAAGAGTATGCAAAGATGAGACAGTTGTGTTCGCCAGTAAAGCAGTAGGAATGCTGATATAGTAGAGAAGAAACACAAATTATGTCACCTCGATAAGAGTGTAGTATGTCGAGATGAGATCCAATAAGACATAATATAAATGTGGATCGAATCATGGATACCCACTTCCATGATGCCTGTTGCCAGATAACAAATTCTTCAATATTGACGTCATGATAGATAAATGGAGTAGAAGAATTTGGGTTTAGATATTGGGAGCATCTAAACTCATGTCTGTACGGTGTTAATGATGAGAATCAAAATGACGTACGCTCTTATAGTGTAAGAGTAACACCGTAGCATGTGATTCATATCACATGTGTGAAAGAACCGCAAATAGGAAGCAAGTGAATCGATCCCTGCTTCATTGCTGTGTGAGTCCCAAGAAGGTTAAACACTTCTGTGATGTCCTTTGACTTTGACATTGTCATGGAGGTATACTTCAGCGACTGCTACCCTAACATTCGTCCTATGATTACGACTGATACAATCTATGGTATTATGTTAGGAAAGCGGTTGACGTATATCAAAATGATATATGAGCGAAAGGAAGGTTACCTGAAATATACACACCTATATTGGTGTCTGAGACATGTCCCTTATCATATTAATATTTGGTAATTTCATAAGTGTGGACACTAAGCATATTAAAAGGCGATCTAAGTTTTATCTTGACTTGAGAGGGATTAGATCTGCCATGTGAAGGTGTATATTGGTGTATCTAGGACATATGAGGCATAATATTAAAATTCAAGCTACACAAAGAAAGGTTGTCTTGTGCTGGTCCTATGAGAGGGATTTCTAGTACAAACACCTAGGAGACGTCATGCCCACACGGTCACGGCAAAGCACATAGTATGAAAGAAGAAAGAGAGAGAGACAATTCTTATGGCATCCAATCCACCAAGTGTGAGTGGGAGATGTTGGAAATTGGGCTTGGTCCACCCTTGGTGGATTAGGCCCAAAACCCAAACCTAATAGCTTTAAACTTTGAGGCAAAATAAAATACCCAGAAAAATGTGAGGTATTTATTTGTAATTTTTCCCAAGGGTTCAAAATTGAAACCTGGAGGAAGCAGTTCCTCGTATATTTTGGAGGGAACAGTTATTTGAGAAATAGACGTGTGTGTGTGTGCGTGCATGAATAAGTACACAGAACATAGAACAGACAAAATACAGAGAGAAAAACATTCTTTGAGAACTCTCTTCTCCACTCTTCCCTTCTTGTGCATTTGCTGTGTGATATAGTCGAAATCCTGGTGATTCGACTCATGTGGGTACCGGAAGAACTCGAAACGACACTTCAGGAATGCCCGAAAACCGACAATATATTTCATTATCATTACTGTTATTATTATGATAATCTCAGTCACGTGCTAGCAGCTAGCGTTAATTTTTAAGACTATGCTTGAATCAATAAGAATATACAAGAGGAGGGATCGAAGAAAGAGAGCATTTGGTTCCTATATTAAAATGAGATATAAGTAGAGTTAACAATATGTCTTGATTTAAAATTTTATGACGTTAGAAGCGTGAGTCTTTTTGTCACTGATGACTTCTCATTTTAATAGATTTGAGATATATTTTGATACATTTGGGAAGTCATCAATGTTAAATTAAAATGATTTAATTGAGATTTTATGAGATATCAATTGGGCGGATCATTTGTGGGATTTTAAATTAAAATAAAAGTTTTAAAACTTAGGAAAGAAGCAATAATAAATAATAATGGGAATTTTTATTAAAAAATTAGTTAAAAAATTCAGATTTATTATCATTATTGTTATTTTCTTTTCTTTTCATTTATTGGAACAATAGTATTTTGGAAGTTTTGGGAGGAGGCAATGTATGTCTATATATATACGTGAGGTGTAGAGAGAAGACGGTGAGTTCTATTTTCTTGGTTGGTGATGGCAAGACAAGATCTCAGAATTTTAATGGAGGGAGATTAAAGCTTGGAGATGTAGAACATCTATAACACGGATGAAAATTCGGCATTAAGGTTTTATTTCTCTTTTCCTTTCTCTTCTTTCTTTTATCTTTGGTCAATTATTATATTGTTTATGACAATGTTCAGTTTATGTGGCTAAACCTTGATTTTGGATTATTTTGTTTGATTATGGATTAGTGGATGATGATTTCTTCTTTTAAATTGCTACACTGTTATGTTTGTTGATTCAATTGTGAGCTTAATTGTTCCAAATGATGAGAAATTTGATTGGAACTTCATTTGGTGTTCCAAAGGAGCCTAGACATATGGAATTTAGAATAGACCTTCAATTGAATCGTGTAGGATTAAGTTTTCAACTTAATTTGCTCGTAGGATAGACATATATATATCAGCTCTACATAATTTCATTAGGCTTGCACTTGAATTAGTTCAATTAAGTGCTAATCGCCTAAGGAATTATTGATTAACATAATTGGAATACCTTTTAGTTGATCGAAAGTCATTCTTAGGTAATTAAGAGTCCTAAACTATCAAATATAACTATAAATGCAATTAAGGGTGACAATTATGCCCTCTTTTCGACCTTAATTTCGTTTTATCATCTTTAATCAAGTTATTCATAATTAATACAATTTAGCCCATTAAACCTCATAAAAATCCATAGAATGATAAGAAATATTGTATCAAATGGGAGAAATTAAATACTAAGAAGTAATCAAGGCTGTAATAATCTAAGTCACTACTTAGATTTAATTAGAATCACCCTTATCCTTAGCTTTAGTTAGATTTGATTTTTCCTTTTTAGTTAGCTTATTTTTCTATCTTTAATTCAAATTGTGTTGACTCAACTTAAGCAAAAGTATAAAATCACTATTCAATTGTATTTTGGTACCAAGTCCCCGTGGGAACAATACTTTTCTTATCACTTTATTACTTGATACGATCCATACACTTGAGGAGTCTTAGGCTATAATTTTTTCCCTATCAATCACCTACTCCTATATTCCTATAATCTTCAAATGGTTTGAGCCAATTGTATCAAAGTTCTTCTATTTGACTGTATCAAACGGCCAATCATCAATATTGTCTTATTGGAAGTCATTGTTAACATCTAGGATTTCATGTCATTTCAGCACATTTTCCTTAAGTTTCATACACCCTTTGATATATTTAAGCATATTTTGGATACTCAATATAGGAAAATGTGCATTTGACTTTTGCTTGCACATCATTGTTTACTTGTGCCTGTTTTGATCATATATGTAGTTAATTTTCTATGCTTTTAATGTGTATACATTGATCAAGTTATTGCAGCCACTTGGCTAATCTGTCATTTTGGGGCAAGTGGATTATTCATGACCTAGTGGATGTGCTTCAAAAGAATAATTTCAAGATATAGCAAAATAGAGATAGATTCCAAATTTAAACATGTTACACTATTAAATAACAGGGGAAACATACATAGTAATATAGTATGGTTATTCAGTGATGACATCACATAGCACAAAGGGATCAAAACGTACGTGAGGGATCGGAGTGGGGTCCTGAAATGTTTTCTAATAATGATTCAGTACGTAACGTAAGATCACAGATTATATGAACACTGTGTAAATGGAAGTCCTGAATAGTGAATACCCTATAGCTAATTATTTTGCTGTTTTCTAGTGAGAAGAAGAATTGAACTTTTCACACTTGTATAATCATGAGTTTATAAATATATATATACACAATCACTTTTACGATTGTAAAATATTGGAACGAGTGCATGGGATCTTTTAGTTTTACATAATGAAAAAGGTGTGGTTCCTATTGTGACTAGCAAACCATCTCTTTGCGATTATAGATCATAAAATAGAGAAATGTCTGTATAATATCTCAAACGCCTATACATTCTAATTTTCTAATAAAGAGGAAAAGCAAAAATATCTGGTGGAGATGAAAAACGATGTGCTTGATTTGTTTCAATATTTCTAACCAGGGCATTAATTAAGCTAATGATTATTATTATTATTTAATTCACTTAACAAATGACAATGAGATTACTTACCCACAGCTCCATTTCAAAGGTTAATTAGCTTGTTATGGGCTACCCTGTTTGATGGAGGTATCTCTAAATTTAAACTTCTAGTGTGTTTTAAATTGTTTTTGGCAGCTGATAATATATATATATATATATATATATATATATTAAGCTATATATTCAGTTTAACTATGTGTAAGACTTGTCCATCATACTAAATTAGCTTGTAAACTGCTTGGTTAGACATTTGATGTGGGACTTTGTTTATACTCTGATATTAGATAACTTGTTATTAATCAGATTGAAAAGGTAATAACTAAATGAGTTTTAAAAACGTGGAAATTAATTTAGACAGCACCATATTAAAATTTCAAAACAAATTTAAAGAGAGGAAAGAAATTTAAATGAAGATTCTCAACAGGTTTATATTATCGTTCTTTCCTTTTATTTTCTTTTATCAGAAAAGAATCACATATAGTGCAGATGCACTTTGTGCGCCAATTAACAATGAATATATCTATGTCGACGTCCATGTTTCTTACATGACCGTCACGTCAGAATACAATCTAAACTCGCCGCTAATGAAGTGAATATATATATATATATATATGAATGGGCATCCCAATTTGTGAAGCATAAATGCATTACTTGTGAGCCATTTTACATGGTTGTATGCCATATGTAGTAGAGGACCATTATTTTGTGTCTATCACTTTATTCTCCTACCCTTCTCAATTTGAAAGATAGTAGCTCATACTACCTCCTGTCTTAGATATATGAGAGAGACAAAAAGGTTTACTTTAGTCCTAAACAAAAAACTCCAAACCACTTTCTGCTTCAAATTTATAATTTTTTGGTTAAAATGTTCCTATTGATTGCACATTGAAAGGGGGTTTCCAAATTTATAATGAACGTGATTAGAAAAAAGTATTTTTGGCAAATCAGCACATGCTTGTTAGAAATAACTAGCTAAAATAATTCTTTTAATATCTACAAATTAGTTATTTAACTCTTATATTTAGGACATGGAGTAACACACCCACATCAAACAAGTGTGGGGGTGTGATGACTTTCCATTTTTAATAGATTTGAGATATATTTTAATATATTTTGAAAGTCATCAATGCTAAATTAAAGATATTTTCTTGAATTTTTAAGAGATATCAATTTGGGTGCACTTCAACTTAGAGTACAAGTTTTTAAGTTCAGGAAAGAAAAATAATAATAGGAAGTTTTCAATTTAAAAAAAGAAAAAGAAAAAGATCCAGCTATTATTACATTATTATTATCATTATTGTTACTATTATTTATATTGTTTCCTTTTGTTCTCTATGGATGAGGACCGCATCGTTTTGGATTTGAAGAAAGGAAACTAACCATCTAAAAGCAGCCACCATTTGAGATATAAAGAGGAGGGAGGCAGCGGCATTTAATGATGATCATCACCGTCTTCTTCTTGGAGCAAGAACGTGCAAGAAAAGAGAGATAAAGGAGTTCGAGTTCTATTCTTCTCCTTCTTCTTCACATGAGGATGAGAGGACTGTGGAGAAAATAAGAGATCATAGTAGCTGCTTGGACCAGATAAGTTGGAGCTTGAAGATGAGGCTTTGAATCAATACTCTATTCCTTTTTCTTTTCTCTTCTCCTTGAGATTTTGAATTATGAATTTGTGTTGTATTGTTGAGATCATTGTAGTTATGTTTAGTTAGTCTGTTTTGCAACCTAGAGGAGATATGAACTTATAAGTGGATTAAACTTATTGTTTTTACTGTTTAGTTATAATTAATATTAATTTTGGTTATTTAATCTTATTTAGCTATATCTATTTAGTGATTGGCCATCATTGAATATGAATTTGAGTATTATGATTTACCTTAAAGAAGGGAATTTTAATTAGGCTTTGAGATTAAGTAATATGACTTAGATTGCAAGATTTAATATGCAATAAGGATAGACAAACTCCTAATGGCCTCATATAATTGTTGAAAAGTGTGCTCGAATTATTTTGACTCTTGAGTAATTAGGTTAGACATAACAATTTATACTTAAGAAAGGGTTGTAAGTGGGCTGCAAGGCACTTTTAACTATTTATACTCGATTTTAACAAAATTGACATTAAGGCTAATTAAATTAGTGCAAAAAATGTTTATGAAGTTAATAAGGGATTAGCGACTCTGGGTGGCTCGTTTGATAATAGTGGTAGTTAATTTGTTTCAATTTGATTTTAATTTTCTTTTCACTCATTTAAATTCAATTTGGTTTTCTTAAATTAAACAAAAGTGTAAAATCAATACTCAATCAGGTTTAGGTACCAAATCCTCATAGGAACGATACTTTTTTTCATCACTTTATCACTTGATATGACCTGTATACTTGCGGAATCTTAGGCTATAATGGTTTCCCTATCAGTGTGAAATGGATTGAATTACCACAAATTGAGACATTTTGATTTGACACAACCTTAGCCGCCTCAGGGTCAAATTACAAATTACCACAAATTAAATGCAATATAGTGCAAACAACTCGGGATTGTTCTCTTATCAAGGAGCCATTTATTTTGATTACCCTAGGAAAATCTAAGTGTTATAAACATGGTTAGAAAGGAGATTTCTGAAATTGGTTTTTCTAGAAATTAAAATTTATGACAATAAAACTATTCCTAATTTTTTGGTATTTTTGGAAAATAATAAAGAAATGATTTGGATTAAAAAGGGATAATATGATAAGCACAATTGCTCCCCTATATAAGCACAATTGCTCAAGCCACAATTCCTCAACACCAAGAAGCAGTAAAATCAGCCACTCATAGCTCTAGTGGCAACAGCAATTTGCTTGAAACTTTGAAAATCCATGAGCATGATTGTTCAGCCAAACTAATAGAGAAATGGAGGTTAAGGGAAGAAGAAGGCAGAGTCACAGTGGTGAAGTTTAGTAAAGAGGAAGGAAGGAACAGAGGAGGGATGGGGGGATGAAGATGTCGGTCAAAGAGGAAGAAAGAATGGTGGTCGTATGGTGGTTAGAACAAAGTAATCACGGTGGCGACGACTATGATGTGAAGACGGAGGTCTGACGGTGTGGGGAAACGTTGGAGATCGAGAAAAGAAAGGTCGTTGATGGAGACCGATTCAGGCTGTGATGGGAACAGAGGAGGAATGGCGGTGTCAATGCGATGCTGGTGCTGTGTTGTGGTTGAAACAGCCCAAGGTGACAGAATCCCGATGGCGATGGTGCCTTGGTTCAGCCTCCGCCGCGTCTCTCTCTGCAGGACCGAACGGTGCAGCGGCGGTGAAAACAGAGAGACGATGGTCTCCAGCTCCTCCTTTCACAGGTCTGTCTCAGTCTCTCACGCGGCGCTACTGTCTCATTCTCCTATCTCTTGCGGCACCCCCTCCAGAACTCAGCTTCCTCCCCCTTTTCTTTTCCTGTCGGGTCTTGCATGTCCATCTCCCATCTCCACCGGGTCCTCCGATATCCAAATGCTGTCGGGTCTGTGTGCGTTTTGGGCTTTATTCTCCTTTTTTTTTTTTCTTTCTTTCAGCAGCCCAAATACTTTTGGATCTGTTTCTTTTATATATATATATATATATATATATATATATATTGGCCTTACTTTATTCTCTCATTTTCCTGCCCAGTTCCAAAAATTAATGTAGGTCTTGTTTATTCTCTTGACCCAAGTCTCCCACAACTCCTCTCAAATCTCAACATTAGCCCAATTCCCTCTAATTAATTAATTTGAACCTCCAAAATCCTCAATTTCTTCTTTAACACCTACAATGCAAAATTAAATACAAGGTAGCATCAAAAGTTTAAGGAACAATTGTATAAAAATAATTAATAAATTGTGACTATTTTACCCCTAATTACCATTAATTCAAAACAATTGTCTCTAACCAAAATTAATGCTTAATAATGCAATAATGTCTCATAAAATTCATTAAAAATCCCAATTTAATTATGAAATATTACATAAAAATATGGTTCAATCACATTTAAACTAATCTAAATCAACTACACAAACTAGTAAATACATAGCAAGCATAGTCTCGTTGAATAATAGGAAATACATAAATGAAAATCATCCAATCACAATAATCCAAATCTAATCACAAAATAAATAATCTTAACTCAACAATATGGAGTCAAAATAACTCAACAAAATCTTACTGAAACTATCTTAAATTTAAATATGGTTAGGAATTACAATAACAATAAGAAATTCATAAAGAAACTAAAAAAACTCTCCATTGAAGTCTTGAACTCAAGACAAATCCTCAATCTTCAAGAGTTGGAAGCTTTAGCCACTCATGAAGCTAAGCACTATCACCACCAAGCTTGAAATTGCAAAAGCCATGGTTGAGACGAAGCAGCTGAAAACTAAAATAGAATGATGGAAGGAGAGGGAGAAGCTAGAAGGCGAATGGTGGTGTGAGGAAGAAGGTCGACTGTGGTAGATGGAAGAAGGTTGGATCGTGGTCTCCGGTGGTCGAGGACGAATCACGACGATGGTGGTGGAGGAATGAGAACGGAAGACGACGAAGCTGTATGGCGTGGGACGTCGTAGACGGTGGTGGTGCTCTGTCTCCTTCCCTCTGATTCTCTCTCTCTTCCTCGTCGACTTCAATGGTGTCCAGTGTTCTGTCGGCTCCTCTTTTCTCTCCCAAAACAACCCTAAAAAAAATAAAGATTTCAGGGCTTAAGACGCTGCTTTTCGAGTTTGAGGCATTTTTGCAATTTCAAAAGTTCTGGGCCTTTTTCTGTCATGTTCTCTGGTCCTCATCAACATCAATTCTGTAGTTTTCAGAAGTTTTGGGTCATTTCTGTAATTTCTCTTAAATAATTTGCAAAAAAAATAAACCCAAAATGTAATACCTTATATTCCAAAAATAATCAATTAAGGTAAATAATGAAATATATTACATTTTTGCCCCTTTTTAACATTAACTTCATGCAAACAACTTTAATCGCAATTAATCATAATTAATGGAATTTAAGTCCAAAAATAGTGATAAATCTCCAAATATGCTATGAAATAGCTTATCAAAATATGTTGTGATCAAGGTCACACTTACAAGGAGTGTGGTTTGGCCATTTTAATATTAGATTTCCTTTTTCTGTGGCTCAAGGATATTATATAGTTTATGAGATGATATAATGCTTTTATTGGCATCTCAGATAATTTGTTTCCTACACATTCTTGGAAAGAAATGCAACTTGGCTTTGCATCAAGAAAAATTTAATGCTCCTATGGATATAATTAGGGAAATTAAGCAGTTTACTCACTTTGTAGACCGAGTTTCCACATGCTCCCTTGCAAATGATGGAAATAGTGGACCAAAACATCTGGCTACTTCTTGTCTAGATTTACAAGCTGATGGTTGGGATATTATCCTTCATGAATATACTAAAAAACAGAGGAAGCACTTCTGCTGTCATGGAATCATATGTTTTCAGAAACATCTTCGTGAGGAATTTCTGTGGTAAACCAAAGGTATACCAGGTGATTGTTTCTTATCAAAATGCCTCAAAGCGCGCAGCTGTCTTTTGGATCCGGAGTACTGGCTTCATCAGCCACTATCAAAAGCCTCGACTCTCAATTGTTTGTGTCAATAAGCGTTTCATCAATATTCCAAGGATCCTTCTAACAAATCCCTACTTTTATTATATATTTTCATATTATATTTGGGGATTTTGTCATAACTATTGAGTTTAAAATATTTTTTTTTTATGACAAACTGGGATTAAAAGTAAATATATTGAATTGGAACAAAAAAGGGCAAAATTGTTATAAAAATTGTAATTACTCTTAATTATTGATTTTTGGGGATATTTGGTGTTGGATTAATTGTTTCTAACCGTAGGTGCTTGAAGAAATTGGATCAAATTTGAAAATGAAAGTTTGGGCTTAAATTACAGTTTGGAACCACAAACTTTTAAAACTTACAGTATGATCCCTGGCCCAAACTGCAGAATTTTGTTCTACATAGTTAGGTCAGATTTTGTATCGTCTCGAAGGAAAAAAAGCAACTAGGAGCGCAAAACTTGATAACCAGAGCTCAAAACCTCCATCTTCACTTCCATCCACCTTCACCATCGTCTCCAGCGGCCTACAACTCCATCTCCATTGTCACCGGCAACCTTCACAACCTCACCACCACACCATTAATGCTGGCACACTTCCAGATTTGAGAGTGGCTGGAGATTCGATCAGAGGAGCAGCCATCGTCACTTCATCAAGTTCGAGAGTCAAACATCGACTTTCACTTCTCCACCATCTCACCTGGCAGTCGTCGTCGACCTTCATTCCTCCACCATCTCACCACGCCTCCATTACCTTCTTCACCATCTTTGTTTCATCTCACCATTCACCGACACCATCATCTTCTATGCCACATCTTCCTTCCATGCCTTTAATCCTCAATTAATAACTTCATCTCTCCATTAATTGACCATGAATGAAGCTTTGAAGACACTTGATGGAGCTGTGTTGATGGTTGTTTGTGGCTAATTTCCTTTCTCCTAGAGCAATGGTTTGAGTCTTGATCCTTGGAGCTTCATAGAGGTGTGTTTAGCACTTAATTTCTTGTTTCTTTCCTTTGTAAATTTGTGTGTATTTTGGTTTTAATTTTGTGCATTTGACACTTTGAACTTAATTAGTAGTAATTTCTTGTATATAGACTTGGTTAAGCTTATGTTTGGAGGTTGCTATGAATATTTTATGTTTGTAATTCAAGGTTCTTGATTGCTTGTATCTTGCATAAGCATTAATACCAATGGCTAGAGTTTTGAATTGGGTTTCAGTTAAAGGAACTAAGTCTTACCCAGTGTGAGAGATTTAATTCACCTAACTCAAGCTAGCTCAAAGAGTCTTTTGGGCAAATTTGTCAAATTAGCACACTCCTAAAAATATTTTGAAGCAAATGATAGATGAAATTTATTGATCTAGGAGGTTTTTATTATAATTTTCTAAACAAATTTCGATCTCATCCATTTTTATTCCAAAAATCCAAAAAAATATTTTTTTGAAGCATTTACTTTAATTGCAATCTAGTTGTTATATAAAAAGTTGAAAACATTTTTTATTGTTTCACGTCAATTATTACACTTAGTTTATCGGTAATTAATAAAAAAACTCCTCAAGAGATAATTTAGGAGTGCACCCTATATTGCAATCTTTGGTTATGTTTTTAAGAAGTTACCAAGGCATAAGCCGACAGGTTCCTTCACCTTCATTTGTGCTTAATGTTACGTGGCGGGAGATTTTATCTTTGTTTTTCGACTATTCAAGTAGTGACATCAGGATTAGTTCTTTATAAACTTTTAATGGCTTTTAGGTTCTTATTTGTGTTATATATCTCTGTGTAACTAGTAAACACTGGTTTAATTTTTTAATATCATTTGGTCTTTTTATAAAAAAAATGAGGTCACAAGAGATGAAGTGATGTGAATCCAAACCAATGAATTCCCTATGATTCCATCCCTCACAAAGAAAAGGGATAGAAGTTGATCACTGGAAGCCTGCAGGAAGAAACAAGAAATGAAGATTCATACAAATACAACAATAACAAAGTCTTATCCCACTAGGTAGGTTCAACTACAAATGCTCAAATTCATACAAATGCTCAAATTAATTTACAGAAGCTTGGAAAGAAATTGGTAGTAAGGAGGAGGTAATCTGCATCCCATGGACTAGATACAACTTCATAATAATGAATCA
Source organism: Inga leiocalycina (assembly GCA_963242795.1). Classification (NCBI taxonomy): domain Eukaryota; kingdom Viridiplantae; phylum Streptophyta; class Magnoliopsida; order Fabales; family Fabaceae; genus Inga; species Inga leiocalycina. The sequence goes on along the minus strand of OY725328.1, from coordinate 62,954,833 downwards.
TTGCCCTATACCTCAGGATGCACATTACCCATTCCTAACCCAACGCCTATGTATATATGTGGCTCATTGAAGTTCAAAGATAATCTATACACTTTGGAATGAATAAGTTTATGAAATTTCTGAGATCTTCAAGAATATTGGAAGAAGAAGCTATACATATATAGCTATTTTCTCTGATTCATTTCTTGGTTTAGCATATCATTGGTAGGGGTATTTAGCTGTCGATCTCATTCCGTAGATTATGTATTCTTTTTCTTGATTCATTTCAAATCTTTCTTTTTAGTCTCATGTAATATTCTTTACAGGTCATATATGACAATGTAGTCATGGATAGCTACATGTGAGAATTTTAAGCTTTTGAATAAATCATTGAATTGCCACGTCGAACTTCTGGCTCATCAGCTCGCCTTCTTGTTCCTGCTCTGGCATATAAAAGATGAATCTGAAATGAAAGAAAAAGAAATCAAGGGTCCCCATAAATACTTGTTTTTAGTTAGCAGCATAATAGCTCATTCTTATTCTTATTCTATTCCCTTGTCGCTGTTTAGATTGCAACAAGTATTCTTTAAAGCACGCAGACAATCATTGGATTCAGTCCATGAACGTTTGGATTATACATAGGTTAAAATTAACGAAAAATTTAACTTGAAGTTCAAAACTAGTTCAAACTTTTACAAATTGTCGATAGAAGTGCAATTCATAATGAATGAATGAATGAATGAATGAATGAATGAAGTGCAGACATGGTATTTACAATATAACCTGATTGATTAGTAATTAGAATTTTACATTTTCAAGTAGTCATGTAATAATAGTAAGATACTTAGAATGAAACTTCTTCAAGAAATTTCCATTTCGATACTTATTTGGCGTACTTATACTGCTGTGAAATATTAAAATGAGAATGAATTGCAGGTCTTGCATGAATAGATTAGTGGCATATATATACATGCTAATACAAGAGTGCCCTAATAGATAACAATTGTATCTCCATAATAATATTCAAAGACTGTAATCATGATATTATAATATCAAATCCCTTTTTATGCTCCGAGATATATTGCCTTCAACAGCATATATATATATATATATATATATATATATATATATATCTCATAATTCTGGGATATTGATTGGGTTGTACTATTTAAGTGTAAAATAGTGATATTTATGGGCGAGTAAGTTTAATTTTTTAACTGTTGCCTTGCCTCGTCATTGATTAAGATACAAACTATAGCTTGAATCTATCCTCACAACGTGACTAAGTAGAAGTTTTTTCTTTGAACAAACTATGTAAAATTTAATTAACCATAACCAAACAAAACACTTAAGAAACTTTAAGCAATCTTCAAAATACTGCAAGAGGCCTCGTATAGTATATAGTTCAGGTGGCAATTGAAGACTCCTAGTGGTGCTAGGAATTTGCTTTATTTGTCCGAAACAAGTGTGGTTGGCACAAAATTATGGTCCTTTGAACCTCTACTTTGGCATACCAACACATGTACGTCTCTTACTATATACCCTTTCAATTTCAGTTCAAGAATATCATTCTTATATATAGGTCCTCAAGCACGTTAAAAGGGTCCCATATATTGTAGTAAAATAGACTTGGTTCTTGTTCCTGCACCAGCTAACTACTCGTACCAATCCAGAACATATATTCTTCCAAAAATGTTGTCTTATTGGAAGTCATTTTGGGGCAAGTGGATTGTTCATGACTTGGTGGATGAATTTCAAAAGAATAATTCAAATTAAAGTTATAGCAAAAAAGAGATAGATTCCAAATATAAACATGATACACTATTTAATTATTGGGGAAACATACACAGAAATATAGTAAGGTTATTCAGAGATGACATCACATAGCACAAAAGGGTATCAAGACGTGAGGGAGTGGGGTCCTGAAATGTTTTCTAATGATTCAGTAAGTACGTAAAATTGATTATATGAACACTGTGTAAATGCATTTCCTGAATAGTGGATACTCTATGTAAGAGCCCCTCCGTTTAGGACCTCCCTCTCCTGAGAGGGTGCCTCTTAATGAAAGTACCATGTTAATTGTAATGGGTATAATTCCTCAGGATAACTACACCCTAAAAGATTGTTGGAATATTTTAAAATGAAGAGATATGTTTTTGTAAAGTCATGTTCTTATAAATTAAGGGATTTATATGAAAACTTGTGTAAGGATTTATAACACAAGTCACCAAGGTTATATCTCTTTGACGACTTATAGAATTTTAATGACTTACCTACTTCAAAGTAGTGATACAAGCCCATTTTCTCCAAATAAAAGGCATAAGATAAGAAGAAAACAGAGTATCGGTGCACTGTATATTGAAATGGGTGGAATTTATAGACACAAGGGGAAATACTCATAAATTTTGGTTCAAATAGTGTAATTTATATTCTCTTATGAAACTTTTGATTCTAGAGATAGGTAGAGCAGAATACATATATCCACCATGGCTTACAGTAAGTCAAAGGAAACTATTTGTCAAAATACTCGAACCACGCGTTACAAAGGGAGAAACTTTTTTAGCAAACGATGACCTATGTTCTGCAAAATGAAACTTAGTTGGTAGTTACCTTAATAACTTTTTTAAAATATTAGTATTTCCTTTTTACCCACTGTAATGGCTAATAAACGTGTTGCTCTGTTGAGGAAGAGAGCGACGAAGAGAGTTTCTGAGAAAGAACGAGTAGACAATGATAGCGGCCAAGATTTGAAGGGATATGTGAGTTTAATTTAAGGCAAGATTAAGAGGGGTAGTGTTGTCCAAAAATTATCATAAACAGACATTTTTGTCTTCAAAATTTGCAATTCCAAGATTGAAAATGCAATACCAGGGGCGGGGGAAGGTGGATTTGGTCCCATCGTACTTATGTGGTATGGTTTATCCCAGGATATCATCAATTTCACCTACCAAATAATACAACTTGTACTAATCCCTGATCCAATCTCAATCCCTACCCCCAATACTTTGCACCAAACCTGGCCTAACATTACTGCAATGTGACTTGAACATCACGGGGTCAAATCTGGAAATAGTCACTCATTTTATAAGAGTAAGGTTACATACATTTATCCCTCTCATACCTACATGGTGAAAGGGTCGTGAGTGACCACTGGGCTGCCTTTTTAATGTTCATCTCTTGTGACTAACAAATCTATACCTTTGGGATTATAGAACATAAAATAGACAAATGGCTGTATAATATCTCAAAAGCATATACATTTTCATTTTCTAAAGAGGAAAAACAAAAATATCTGGTGGAGATCGAAAACGACGTGCTTGCTTGCTTCAGTATTTGTAATCAGAGCATTAATAATTAAGCTCATTATTATTATTTTTTAATTCGTTTAACAAATGACAATCAGATTGACTTACCCACAGCTCCATTCCAATCGTGGTTAGCTTGGTACATTAAAGCTCGTTTGGTGGTGATTATATGGTGTGTTGTGAAATGTTTTTAGCAGCTGATACTTTATTTAATTAGACTATATATGAAGCAAAGAAGACAATTTGTTAATCAGATTGAAAAGGTAATGACTAATGAGTTGAAAAGCGTGGAAATTAATTCAGACAGCACCATGTTAGAATTTCAAAACAAATTCAAAGAAAGGAAATAAATTAGTCCTTGGGCCATAAAAAAAATTTCTCTCCTTTTTTAAATGAAGATTTTAACCAGCAAAGAATTATATATACTATATATGCCCTTTGTGCTTTAATTTAAAATGAATATCTATGTCGACGTCCACTTACGATTCTTCTTACGTGATCGTTCGTAAGAAGAAAAGATATATAAGAATGGGTAAGCCAATGTGTGAAGAATAAGGGCATTATTTGTGAGCCATGCATTTAACATGGTTGGTAGTAGAGGACCATGATGTATCAATCACTATATTCCCTTTTCAATATGAAAGATATATGGCTCATACTATCTCTTGTTTCAAATATAGGAGCTAAACAAAGATATAGGAGTTAGACATATAGTTTATTTTAATCCTAAATATAAAATTTTAATATACTGTATCCCCCCAAACTTATAATTTTCTTCTAAAAATATTCCTATTGATTGTCATTAGAAGGAGTTTTCGATTAACGATAATAGTTACAATACACATTATTAAAAATGGTACTTAAGACAAATTAACATATATATATATATATATATATATATATATATGGTACATATACTAAACTAATGGGAAAAAGATAGAAAAAGAACTTTAAAATTGCAAAATCCTAAATCAGGTTTATTACAAGAGTTGATAAGGGAATGACGAAATTTAAGCAATTCACAACTCATATTTTAAGCAAATATCTTATTTGAAATTTTACAATTTCAAAATTCTTTTTCTGTCTTTTTCCCTAAACTAATTTCTTTGATATCCGTAAATTAATTATATAGCTTTTATATTAAGAACAAGAAGCAGTATATACATGTACACATTAAACAAGCTAAACCAGTTGGGTTTGGGTCATTGTTTATGATATTTTCATTTTAATGATAAAGTCATAAAACGCAACGATAGCCTTCAACATTATTTGTATATTGAGGTAAATATATTATTGGTAAAAAAAAAAGTAAATATGACTTGGCATATCATCATAAGCCAACAGGATCCTCTTCAATAAATGATAAACTATAGTCTTTCTCATTGTGGGGCCATTTATACATTCACGGAGGCATAACCGTTCTTCCTTAATTATATTTTTTATAATGGGAGAATATATTGTAATTAAGTTATATATCAGCCCCAAGATTTGCATCTTGTCCTTTGATATATCAAGCCATCAGCTGGCATATTTATATTTAAATTTGTTTATATGGATAACAAATTAATCATCATTTATTTTATAAAGCAGTTTAGTTTTTTTGTCATAACCCATGCCCCTATTATACCTTCCACCACACCCTCACGCTTAAAAAAAACCTTAAGTGAGGTGTTTGGTATCATTTGAGATACAAGGATTCCACGAATACGTTGTTAAGCTGAATTATTAGCAAAATTGAGTTGCTCTTGGAAACATAATTTGCTTCCCCTCCTTTTTCCTTTTTCCTCTGAAGAGAAATTACTATGAGGTTTCTAAAGTAGGAATGTAATCAAGAGAAAGTCCCACAACAAATGAGCAAGATGCAATAATAAGTTCTACCCAAAATGGCTACAGTTTTATGATGCTTACTTGTTGAAGGTCTCATCTCATCATATTCTAAGTTGAATCCATCATTGACAGTATTAGATTCTAGATAATCGTTTAAACATTTTTTCTTTAATGGCTTTTTTTGGGGGGGGGGGGAATTAATACCATAAAATAGCGCCACAGGTTTTTTTTAATAGAATTGTTAGTTATTTTATATTTAAGTTAACATTATTGAATCCAGAATTTCCCCTAATTAAATATCACTGAGCCTTTTTTTTATCTAGAGACAGTGTATGTAGTTTTGGGTCTTGCTCGAGCTCTGCAGTATTTATCTTGGGTTTTCTATTTCTAGATCTTTTATAAATATCTTTTGTTGCTAACAGATATCCTGCTATTAGAAGTAATATTGTTAGTGACAGAATCAAACACTAAATGTGGTCATATCTTCTTATAGGATTCGAATTTTTGTTCACCACATCTTTTATAACTTTTAAGATAGAGCAACTTTCACCCTAATTTTATCATAGTATGGATCAACATGGATAGAAGTTGATCACTGGAAGCCTGCATGAAGAATCAAGCAATGAAAATTTTCATACAAGTCCTCAGATATACTATGATTAAATAATATATTTATCTTTTTTAAACTCTCCAAAAAAAATCAATTAGGTCTTATATTTAGGACTGGAGTGAGTATATACTTTGGAATGAATAAGTTTCTGAAATTTCTGAGATCTTCAAGATATAACTTCAGACCTGATGACAAGGAAGAGGTAATCTGCATCCCAAGGGCTAGATGCAATATAATGAATTATTGTCCTAAACCTCAGGATGCAGATTATCCGATCCTACCCCAACGAAAAATTATTGATGTTTATAGAAGCTTTATCGGTGTCAGGAATTTATAATGTTTTGAATATAGGAGTCCACATAGAACAGCTAAGGTGATGCTCTATAGATAGATATCGATCAAAAACCTATTTTTCTTGATTCATTTCAAAAGCAAAACGATAAAATCTTTCTTTTAAGTCTCATGTAAAGATATACTCTTTAAAGTTTATATATGACAATGTAGTAATGGATAGCTATGTGATCAGAATTTTAAGCTTTAGAATGAATCATTGAAGTGCCACGTCGAACTGATCAGTTCGCAGTACTCTTGTTCTTGTTCTAGCATATAAAAGATCAATCTGAAATGAAAGAAAAGAAGAGCAAGGGTCCCCATAAATAGTGGCTTTTAATTAGCAGTGTAATAGCTCATTCTCATCATTCTATTCCCTTGTCACTATTTTGATTGCACAAGAATATTTTTAAAGCACGCAGACAATTATTGCATTCAGTCCTTGAACTATTGGGTTGTACATAGGTTAAAATTTTAACTTAATTAGTAGTTTAATTACAGTTATAATGCATGCATCTAGTTCAAAATTTAACAAGTTTCCAATAGAAGATCCAATTCATAATAATGAAAGAATAAAGTGTAGACATGGTATTTACAACATAACTTAGTAGTCATTACAATTTAAGATTTTCAAGTTATGGAGATATATAATAGTTAGAGTGTTAGAATGAAACTTATTCAACTAATGATTTTTAAATTTAAAAAAAATTAAAAAATTATTGTTAAGAGATTATCTTTATTTTAAACTATACACACATTAAAATAATTTTCTTTTGAAAAAATTAAAAGTAAAAAAATTCAATTTGAACTATCTAAATTAAATCTATATGGTCGCACTGAAATTGGTTTCGTGATTATTTATGGCTCAGTAATTTTTTTAAAAAATGTTACCTCATATTAACATAAAAACTATCTTGAATCTATCCTCGAAACAGGACAAAGTACAAGTTAATTATCCATAATTAATCAAACAAAAATTAAGAAAATGTACTACCGCGGGTGTATCAGATTCAGGAGCACATTTTGAGCTCATCAAATGTTCTCATCCCCAATCTAGACCGTCTAGATTGATTTTATATGGTCCAGATTTAGTTTAATTTAATTTAATATTTTAAGTAAGTTTTTTAATTGTTACCTCGTCATTAACATACAAATTATCTTGAATCTATTCTCATAACAGGACAAAGTAAAAGTTAATTAGCCATAATAAATCAAACGAAAACTTACGAAACTATATGTATCGGGAGCATATTTTGTGCTCATCACCAATTTAAACCATCTAGATTGATTTTGGATAATTCAGATTTAATTTATTTTTGTTTTAGTATTTTAAATGACTTATATCTATAATTAAAAATAAAGATAATCTTATAACTATTACTATTTTCAGAAAAATGAAAATTTATGATTTAAAAAATTTTAAATTTAGACCATTCATATTAGACTTGAATGCAGTTTATGAGATCTCATCACATGAGACGAGCACCGAATGCGAACCCATGTATATCCTGGTCATTTATGTCAAAAACAAGGAAAAGTATAATGTTTATTGAAAGTTGAAAGGTTAATTTCCTTGGAATAGTGTATAAGCACTAATCTGCAAAATTCTGCAAGAGGTCTAGTATAGTATATGGTAAATAAAGACTCCTAGTGGTGCTAGGAATTTTCTTTTTTTGTCCGAAACAAGTGTGGTTGGCACAAAATTATGGTCCTCTGAACCTCTATTTTGGCACACCAACGCATTCACGTCTCTTACTATATACCCTTTCAATTTCAGTTCAAGAATATCATTCTTATATATATGGTTCCCAAGTTCATTAAAAGGTCCCATGTTGTAGTAATAAAATAGACTAGGTTCTTGTTCCTGCACCAGATAACTTCTCGTATAGCAGTCTAAAACATATATTCTTCCCATGAATCATTATTATTGAAGTGTTTTCGTGACGCTAACTGATCTTTTTGACGGTATACCGACAGTCTCATGTGAAGAACAGCATGTTCGAGCTAGAAAGATACAAAGAAAAGGAAGACACGAGGGAGTGGGGTAAAATCACAGACTAAATATGAACACTGTAAATGCAATTCCTAATTGAAAAAGTGATGAATACTTTATAACTGATTATTATTCACCGGTGTGAAGAAGAATTGAATTATTTACACTTGTATAATCATGCGTTTAAAAGAAAAGGAACAAAAGGTTTAGCCTTAACATAACATATATAATAAGGTTACTGCCATTTGACTTAAAGGTAATGGGGAAATAGCTCTTCTGTTTATGAGGATAAGACTGCATGCATACATTTATCCCCTCAGGCCTACCTGGTGGAAGCCTCCCGTGGCCACTGGGCTGCCTTTTTAGTGTTCAACCCTCTTGTGACTATTGTGACTAGCAAACCTATACCTTTGTGATTGTAGAGCATAAAATAGAGATTTGCTGTATAATAATATCTCAAAAGCCAATACATATTGTCATTTTCTAAAGAGGAAAAACAAAAATATCTGTTGGAGATCGAAAACGACGTGCTTGCTTGCTTCAGTATTTGTAGTCAGGACATTAATTAAGCTTATTATTAATATTTTGTAAGTAGTTTAACAAATGACAGAGCTTTACTTACCCACGGCTCCATTTCAAACGCCGTTAGCTTGGTTCGGAGCGCCATTAGGGACAGTTAGAACAGATGGATATGTGAATCAAGCGTTTACTTTTAATGATAACGAATCTTGAAGCACTATTTTCCAGAGTTAAAAGATTTTAAATACGTAAAAACATCTGTATCGCAACTTGTAAATTTTTCTTCTTTATCTCTTAATTTCAGCAAAAATGAACTCACCCAAGTCCTTTTTCTCTTTGAGGACAAATGAGGCAAATTTTCTGTAATCCCTCTCTATAAAATTTTTCTTCTTTATCTCTTAATTTCAGCAAAAATGAACTCACCCAAGTCCTTTTTCTCTTTGAGGACAAATGAGGCAAATTTTCTATAATCCCTCTCTATAAAATTCCTTTCTCATGCAACAGGTCTAGGGTATAATTCCACTGGGATACATTGATGCCCCTTTTTGTTCTTGTCACTTCCACACTCAAGAAGTATCTCATTTGGCAGATCCTTAACTTGGAAGTAGAGCTAGTAATATGGGTAAATACCGTGGGCCGAACCCATATGGTTCCAACCCGTGACGAGTTGGGTTCTGAAAATATGGGACCATTTGGGAGCGGTTCTTTTATGCACGAACCCATATGGTCCCAACCCATGACGAGTTGGACCGCCGGGTTGGCAGGCCGGCCCATATTATATATATATATATATATATATAAACCAAGAGGCAAGAGGTAAAAGACTAAGAGCCAAGGCCCAGTCCAATACTCCACCATTCAGTTCAATCCACTGTCCAAGCATCCACTCCTCAATCATCACCTGACCTCACTGCCTCGATTAGTCGATTTTAGTCTCTCTTTTTTGCTCAAAAGTCGATTTTAGTCTCTCACACTGTCAGTCTCAATAATCTAATCTCTAGTCCCCTACCGTTCCGGCACCCCCCTGTTGCTTGTCCTCGTCTCCCTGACCATACGGCTTCACATCATGCTTCAAATTGAAACACCTTTAATATTAACTAATTATTGATTATTGTTATTCAGTTATATTGATGGCTTGTGGATTTATATTTATTTTGTTATGTGTAGACTTGTGATGAATGTTTAATTTGTAATATATTTTTAATTTTGTTATGGTTTAGGTGTGTAGAAAAAACAATCTTAATATATTGTTAAAAAAAATTGAAAAAAAAAATATGGGTTGGCCCGCCCAACCCGCCAACCCAATGGTTATGGGTTGGGTTCGCTAAATGCCAACCCATATTGATGCGGTCCTTTTGGGTCCGAACCCATATGGTCCGAACCCGTGACGGGTTAGCCCGAACCCACCGGACCAGACCACATTACCACCTTTGCCTAGAAGGTATTTGGGTCAAAGCAAAAATGTTTAATAGTCAAACTTAACAATTAACTAACAGTTGGATAGATGGAAATAGAATCTCAAATATGTAAAGGGGTTTATATGACATGCTTTTTAATTTGAAAGGAGGTCTATATACGTTTTCAAAATAGAGGGAATGTTTGTCGTTCATTTGTCCGTCAATTTCTATTTTTTTAAATATGACTTTTGTTTAAAACAACTGCTTCAATGTTTTTTCTCTTCTTTTATGCTTATATGATTAGCTTATCCTGACCCATCTCTATATGAGTTGGTATTTTCCTACCTCCACAAATTATGTGATTTTGGGTTCTGAGTTTTACTTTTAGTTCCTAACAAAATCCAAAGACTCTTGTTGCTCTAAAATTCCATCAGGATAAAAGGAATGATCAAAACAATTTTGGTTCATATTGAAATCATCTCTCATATAATGACAAGTATTGCTATATGGACAATGCTCATAAGAATGACACTCTCCATAATAAGCACAAGAAAAACAATTATAAGGAGAGGAATTTTCAATCCAACCAGCATTTATATTTTTCTTGTCTCATTCCGTCCACATGCATTCCAGAAAAAGAACCAAGATATGACAAGTTATCAGGTAAAGCTCATTTGATGGTGATATCTCTAAATTTAAACTTCAAGTAATCTAGTGTGTTGTGAAATGTTTTTAGCAGCTGATAATTTATTTGATTAGACTATGAAGCAAAGAAGACTATTTGTTAATCAGATTGAAAAGGTAATGACCAATGAATTGAAAAGCGTGGAAATTAATTCAGAAAGGAAATAAAAATTTCTTTCCTTTTTTAAATTAAGATTCTCAAAAGGCTTACATTATCGTTCTTTCCTTTTTCTTTTATCAGCAAAAAACTATATATATAGATGCACTTTGTGCGTTAATTAACTATGAATATCTATGTCCACGTACGATTCTTCTTATACTTCATCGTCACGGCAGAATATAATCTAATATGAATGGGTAACCCAATTTGTGAAGAACAAGTGCATTATTTGTGAGCCATTTAACATGGCCGGTATGCCATAGTAGAGGACCATTTTGTGTCAATCACTATATTCTCCTACCCTTCTTAATATGACAGATATATGGCTCGTACTATGTCCCTTTTTAAATATAGGAACTATACAAAAAGGTTATTTTAGTCATAAATATAATATTTTAATCTACTTTATCCCCCAAACTTATAATTTTCTTCCCAAAATATTCCTATTGATTTTTAATATATATATATATATATATAACACCATTTAGGCTACCCAATGTCCTATGCTTTTTCTGGATCCTATTACCAGCACTACTATAAAAATTGGTTTTAGGAGCGCACTTTTTATAGTGCTCCCTCAAGAAAGTGCTACAGCTCTTGTATTTTTTAAAAATACTAAACAGCGATAGCACTTCGTTGGAAAGTGCCATCGAAGACAATTGTCTTCAGTAGCACTTCCTAAAGGAAGAGCTACAACTCCTATATTGTTTTTTATTTTTTTAAAAAATATTAAAAAATTGTAGCACTTTTCAAAAGAAACATTACAGAAGACAGTTTTCTATTCATTTCACTCTTTTATTTTATTTCCGAAAAACATAATTTTAAGTGTTAGATTAAAAGGAATTATATATCTTACTTTATATAATTAAAAATTTTAAAAATAATATAAAAATAAATAATTATATAAAAAAATCGCACACACTATCCGTAACACTATCCTTATGTATTCCATGTCACATTAATATATTAAGTAAATATATTCAATGTTGAATTCAAAGTGTTGGCAAAAAATATCATGATGAAAATACTTCTATGACAATTCTTTTTTTTATCTTCATAAACTATATGTTATTTATTTTATATTAAAAACATAACCACACCCGACTCTGCCGCCACAAAGGTGAAAATTGGGAATAAGTACTACTCTCTACAACCTTTAATCGGGTGTAGCTATGGTTCTCTCTTTTAAGTTGAGACTAGACCTAACGGTTCTTTATTGGCTCGGGTTGCTCCTTCTGTCTAAGGTTTGATTTACTTTTCTTTTTCTCCTTCCTTGCTAAATGTAAGAATTTGCATATATAGGTGAGGATCAGCCTTTCTGTAGACATGGTTTTTGGCTTTTTGCTTTTGGAATGTCTTTTGGTAAAGTTAAGTAAATACTAGAATCAAGAAAGTTTGTAATTGTATTAATAAAAAAGATTCAATTTAATCATGAGAGTTGAAATAATAACAGATCTGAGTTTTGATTACTTTAACAGAATTTAATTAAATTTTACCCCTTTTTATTTGTTTGTTTGTTCTTGTTTTGTCCCTTCATAAAATAAATATTTATCTATATATATTTAATCTATTATATAAATTCCTTTTAACAACTGTATTGTTTATAATATAAAATACTTTTAAAAATTTGTATGGTTTATCTATATAAATATCCATTGCTCAAGATTGGATTATGTATTATCTAAGTATATCCGTTTCTGAAGCCCGAAAATGTTGCTCAAGACTGGAAATTGGGGTTTAATTGTTTCTTCAATTAAATCCAGTCTATAGTTCTATATATATTTAATATATGTATTGTTTATCTATAAATATAAAACTAATTAAACTTATCTATATATTGCAAATCCTAATCACAGCAAATAATTTTGTGTCTTTTAAATCAATGGCTGAGTTTAAAGTTCTTCGACCAAATATATATTGAAATTTATCTGGTAAACAAGGCCAATATTTCAATTGGATTTAGCTGAGTTTTCCCAAAGATTTTTATTAGTTAAGAAATAATGGAAAAATAATAAATTAATTAGTCTTAAATATTAACACAATGCACTTTAGTTAATTGGGTTAGTTTATTAGTATAACATTCAAATTTTATTAAATTAATCCAAATAAAACTTGACTAAGAAAATTAGAATATGCATTGAGAGATAATGTAGGGAATTTGTTCATTGTGCTTCTCTCAAACAAAAACCATAAAGAGCAAGACAATACTCAAAGCAATGAAGATATGAATATTCCTGAGATGATCCTATTTTCAAGCCATTAGAATATGAAGATATTGATGTAAATGAAGATGAAGAAGAGCCCTTATATATGAGAAATGATCATAAAGAGGAGATTAAGGTCAATCTATCGTTTCGCAATGCTAAGAGAATAAAGAAGAACACAATCCATGATCCAGCAAGAAAGAGGAAAAGAAATTAATGTCAACCAGTTTTACCTTTATATGCAGGTTTTGTCTTTATTTATATGTTTTAAATTAAGTTACTTGTATATGTCAATCTGACAAATCCCTAATTTTATTATATATTTTTACACTTCATTTGTGGATTTTATCATATTAATTGAGTTTAAAATGCTTTAATTGTGATCAATAGATATTAAGAGTAAATACATCAAATTAGGATTAAAAATAACAAATTTGTCAAAATAATCGTAATTACTCTTAATCATTGATTTCTTGAGAGGATTTGATGTAGGTTTAATTGTTTTCAATTATAGGTGTTTGAAAACTGGGATTAAATCAGAAAATGGTAATTTGGGGCTCGAATTTAAAAAATGACAGTTTAGTCTGACTCAAAGTGACAGCGTTTTGCACCAGAAAGTTAGGTTTGATATATATCAGTTTGAGAAGAGTTTCAGACGGGGTGTGCCGCGACGAAAAGCAGATCCTGCTCTCTCCATCTTCGCTCTTCTTCCTCACCGGCAGCTTTGTTCTTCACCACGGTTGCCGGTGAGCATCGTTCACTACACCTCCATCCACCGGCATGAACAGAGCTTGAGTTGCAGAACTGAACCAGCAAGCAGAGCAGCAAACCTGAGCTTAAGATTCGACCAGCACCTCCGTAAATCATCTTCACTGTCGTCTCCTCCACCACGCCTCACCATCTTTGTCTTTTGAACCTTCACAACCTCCCTGCCATCACCGTCCCTTTATTCATTCCAAATCCTGAACTTCAGCGTGAAAAACAGAGGAGGAGGACCTACAAACAATTGGCAGAAGGACCTGGACTGTCAATTACTCCATCTTTGTCTTCACCAACACCTTCACTGTTCTCCGTCGCCGAAAAAATTCATTGTCGCAGGAAACTTTCTTCCTATTTCCTGTCGTGGCTGTTCTTTGTCCTGCTTTGTATTTTTCATGGCTGGATATTATAATCATATTATGAATTTACTTTGGACTCTGGCTCTATAAATGGCAGTGACTAATTCTCTGATTTCCTTGTAGCATGAGGTAATGGCATGAACTTGGAGCTTCAATAGGAAAGTTTTTACCTTTCCATTTCTCTAATTCTATGTTGTAATTGTGATTCCTAAATAGTAGGATGAATTTTATGATGTTGAATTGATTTATTTTGATGTATTTGGAGAATTAGATGTGGTTTAAATGTTTGTTGGACATTTTATATTGTGTTTAATTAGCTTAATTATCATTTCTTTATGTTGGTTAGTCATTGGATTGATGATTTTGTGAACATTTTGTGGTAATTTCAAGGTGGCTTGGTTAGTGGATCAATAATGTCTTGTGTTTACATTGGTTAATTGAGTGTAAATGCATTAATTGTATTTAGCATTGGGTTTTAGCATCATTAATCTTGATTTTTCATATGGGTGACCATTGTTAAATTAAGATTAATGAGAAAATCAAGTGGTAATGTGAGGTGGCTCAGTTATTGGATCAAAAGCTAAATATGATTTTTAAGTTCATTTAATTGCTAGAATGCTTAATCAACCTAATTTAGAAAGATTAATATGTAAGGTGGCTTGGTATTAATCAATATAAGTTATGCCTAGTCTAAGGGGTAGCCCTTAGAGTTATTTTAGAACTAGCATGATTAAATCTCCCATAATCATTTTAAGTGAGGATTGCTTGCGCCATTGTTATGAGGGATTGCTTATTCCATTGTTGATTTCTTTACTTCTCTTATTTTATTAATTCGACGATTATTCCATTTCATATTTTAAAGAAAAATCCCAAAAAGAATTAGTTTAGAACGATTTAATTCTTAATTGCAAAAAGTAGTCTATAGTTAAAAAGACCAAATTTTCCCTTTTTTAATCATTTCATGTCAATCATTGTACTTAGTTTTTAAGTAATTAATAAAAGGCTCTTTGAGAGACGATCCAGGATTGCACTCTCTATTGCAATCCTTAGTTAAATTTTTGAAGAGGTTATCAAAACATAAAAGCGGACAACGCCTATTCTTCACAATCTAAATCTCAACCTCATATTTGTATGTTCCAAAATTATCTATGTACTAACATCTTCATAATGATGCAATTATCTTGTAGGAAAATGGATTCTCCAATTCCAAATAATAATGATGCTCCTGATCTGAATGTTGACATTCCTAATATGAATGAGAGAGGGCAAGGTGAACAAGTGGTTTCTCATGGTAAGACTGTTATGTCTCGATTGATCCAATGGAGAAGTAAGGGCATAAAGTCATCACTTGGGTGGAATGTCAAGGGTCAACCAATTGGACCCAATTGTGACAAATTTCATAGTTTTATTGGGACTGTAACTTTAGACGTAGTACCTTGCACATATTATAATTGGAAATGTGTCCCAAAAAACTATAAGGACTTCATTTGGCAAGAAATTAATGTAAAAGATAAATTGGTGCTATAAGATTGTGTTAGTTTCTTTTCATATAATCATGCTTAACACTTTGAATATATGTTTTCCTTGTAGTCATGTTTTGTTATTGATGAGACTCGCAAGGAGTATGTCCTTTCGAAAGCTTCTTGTCTTCTCAGAAAGTTTCATTCAGATCTTGTGAAGTGGTACTTGAGAGATGATGATGAAAACATTATTACATCACCACCAGAGATGTTTGAAGGTATTATCTCTCAAGAAGTGTGGAATGACTTCATTAGGTCACATACATCGCCACAATTTCAGGTAATAATAAACTTATGGTTACTTGTAGTAATCTACATGAAATTTATATTTATTTATGAAAATGGTTTGTATTTAAATAGGAACTAAGCCAAAAAATCAAAAGAGAGCAAAAAATATGAAATATCGATTTATGAAAGGACATAAACCATATGCATCGATAGAGCAAGACTTGGTATGCACATATACATTATGATTCTATATTGTTTTCATATATTCTTTTTCTAGGAGTGATGTTTAACTTTAGTAAATTTTTTAATATGTAGATCAAAGATTCACACTTAGATGTTGCTCAGCTATCGCGACATGTTTTGTGGATGAATGGCCATGTCAACCGCAATGGTCAAATTGTTGATGAAGAAGTTAGGAAAATTGTAGATTATTGTGTGAGTATTATATGTTGTATCAAAAAAAATTTTGTTTACATGATTCTATTTCATAATAATTAATTTTATATTCCTTTTTTGTTAGGAAACAATCACAAAAGAATCACTGGAGAAGGCTCATCAAATAGGTCGTGATGATATACTTAGTAGGGCCATAAATGTCCTTGAGGTGCCTGGTCAGGTTAGAGGTGTGGTTTTGGAGTTAATCAAACTTCTTATTTTGGACGAAAACACCGCTTTAACAAAAGTGATGTTGCAATGTTAAAAGAGGAGATGTCTTCCTTTAAGCAACAAATGTTGGAAAAGAACGAACAATTGGAAGAACAAAACAAAAAATTATTTGAATAAATTCAAAATCTAACACATGGGTTAGTTAGAGTTTCAGGATCTAATAACTGTATTTCTATGGCCAAAGTCCCTATCCCTTTGGTAATTTCTTTTCTACTAACTTTTAATTGCATTATGATTATCACATCTCAATCTATTAACTCATTATTTTGTTGTAGGGTGAATCAAAGCGCAAAGTATATCTAGATTTTAAGCATGCAGTTGCAGTAGGCATTGTCTACAACAATTCGAATGAAGTTCTACACAATTCCCCATTGCCTCTTAACACGTTAAAAGTAAGAATTGAAATTTGCACTAATGAAGATGCCCAATTACCATACCCTACTCCTGATGTTGAAATATGGGTTAGAGATGTTGTAGGTCTTTATGTTGCATGGCCTATAGGTCTCATTGAGCCTATACAACCCAAGGGCAAACACACTAAAATGGTTGCCAACAACTCTAAAGGGCTAACAACAATACCAAAAAAGAAAAGCACAACCACTAAAATAGGTCAAAACATATTTACCTCAAGTCACCATGCTTTGGGATTGATTGCACCAAGATTGTATAACGAAGGATTTGGCATAATCATGAAATTTGAACCAAACATCTACAACATTCCTGATTACTTTGATGATCTTGAATTGCAAGAATTGAACGATATTCTTGCTCGTAAATGGGTTGGTGCAACAACTATTAGCATTTGGATAAGGTACTTTATCTGCATTAATTATATCATTTAGATGTTATTGGTTTTAATCTATTTGTATGTATTACTATATGAAGGTACTTGTACCATAACATATTGACGGACAAAAATATGAAGGATAAATTCTCATTTATCAACCCATACATGATAGGGCAACATGATGGGACCAATGACATAATTTCGCAATCAAATGAAGTCAAAAAGTTGTTTTATGCAAAGGCAAAACCTAATATGCTGTTCTTAGCACCTTTCAATGCCAGGTAAGTCATTAGTGGTTGTCCCATATGGTATGATTTTTTCTATCTGAAGGCTAATTTTAACTTGTATAAATAAATTTTGCAAAATATTTTAGGAGGTATTGGACTTTGATTGTCATCAATCCTATGGCTACTAATGGTCTATTCATTTACTATATGGATCCTTTAAAGCATGGTGAACCAGAGGACTGCCTAGACATGTTAAGATTATTTAATGAGTAAGTAGGTGTGCATGTGAGCATGTACTTGTGTGATTCAAGAACCACAAAAAATAATTTTTTTTTTCATTTTGTCAGTTTATTGACTAGCTTTCAAGGTTCTAAGGTGTTCAAACATCCTAAAGTTGTGAATTCTTTAACAAGCTACAAGTGGAAGAAAATTATGGTATTTACAAAAATTTACACAAATATTGAAAATAGATCTTCTGCATGCATAAGTTGATATAATCCTTTAATGGCATTTTTGTAGTGCCCTTTCCAACCTAACGATAATGATTTTGGGTATTACGTGATGCGGTTCATGAAAGATGTTGTCACGTATGATCAATGTTATATTTCTGACTATGTATGCAATTTTAATTTATATTGTTTTTTTAAAAATTTAATTTAGTTTTTATTTGTTATTATTTTCATTATTGATTTTAATGTGCAGTGTTAATTATTTTGCAGTATTATGATGGTAAACGTTGTGCAGAGTACAACGACGACCAAATAAATGAAGTGATTGAAAAATGGTGTATTTATGTGTTCCAACAATGTAATAATTTGTCTGTTGAATTTTTTATTTTATTGTTTTGCATAACTTTCTTCTTTATTGACTATATTAAACAAATTTGGCAAGACTTTTTTTACTATTGGTAATACTAGGTTGTATATATATAACTTGACTCAGTAGTTTTAAGTGTGATTGTATTGGATAGTTGTTATATATTGTGATACAATTTAGTTAATTGTGTTGATATTTGACTCTTGATCTTTTAAAAAAAATATAGTTTTTTGTATTTTTTTGGTAGGAGTAGAAATGTATATAGAACATTGTTGTATATTTGGGTTTACATAAATTTATGAAATTAATTATAAAAACAGCCTTAGGTGGCACTTGTGCGATAAATGCACTACCTAAAGATTTAAATAATACACAACAATAAAGCCTCAGGTATCGTTTTTGTGGCTCAAGCGCTATCTTAGTGTATAACAAGCAGTAGCACTTGCAAATTCAAGCACTACCGCTGTACATTTTTTATCAAACAAAAAGGATTTTTCTGTAGCACTTCTGAAGCGCTACCTAATCATTAGGTAGCACTAGCATATGTAGTGCTTGATAAATGCTACCTATTTGAATTTTGAAGCGCCACCGTTAAACTTTTTTGTAGTAGTGCAGGTATCCAAACAACTGACTAATCCGGATCAAGGCTTTGCGATTAAGGATGCTTTTCCCCATGGATCTTTTTGAATAACGTGGGATTTGAACTTAGCTTGCCCTCTTTGTAGCATAGCTGATATCCAGTACTAGACCAAGCACCATTGGGTAGTATTCTTATTGATTGCACATAGGAAGAATAGGAAGAAAGTGTCGATCAAGGCTATTTACAATACATACATTATTAGAAAGAGTATATTAAGCAAACTAACACATATTTATTACAAATAACTAAATTAATTTTCTTGATATCCGCAAATTGATTATATACCAAAAGGAGCATATACACACACATCAAACAAGCTAAATCAGTTGGGTATAGGTTGTTGCTAAAGATATTTTTATTTTAACGCAAAAAACGCAACGATAGCCTTCAACATATATTTGTATGTATATTGAGGTGAATATATTATTGAAAGTGCTAATCCCAAAGTTAAATTGAACTTCAGTTAAAATGATGTGGCACTCTTAAGGTTAAGGGTATGTAAGTTTTTCTCAAAATGATGATTACCTCATTCTTAATCAGTGAACAAGTGGGGATTATGATGTTAATTAACTATGTAAAACAAATACTATATTAATTGCCAAGTTTTTCTAGAATAGAATATAAATTTATTCTCCTTTAGTTCGCTGTATAATTAAGAATTAATTTTTCGGTACAGTACGATGAATTTGACTGTGTCATGTCATCCACACAGTAGATTGTGAATTCAACGAGAGATTCATATTAATTTGTTACCGTGATTACAAGAGCCCCGGTATAGAATCATTTAGTTCATTAGGAGGTTTTCTAACAAAATAATATTTTCGTCTTAGTTTCTTGAGAATAAAAATATCAAATCTGAACCATTCATGTTTTGATATGAGGGTGGAGATAAGATTATGAGAAAGAAAAGGAGAAAAATGATTCTGAGAAAAACCTCTTCCTTAACGATATATACATTCAGGTACAATTAAGGTGCAATTACTACATATTATAGAGAAACAGCAAGATAACAAGGAAGAAAACATATTCATTAATCATGGAATATCAACAAGCTCATACAACAATAATTAACAAATAATCAACCCTTTATTGAGGGAGTGACAGAAACATACAAGGGCATTCCCCAGTTCCTATAACCAAATCATGCATCACAGAACCAGTCCAACTATAACGTCATTTCGGACAAATCGGTAAATCTTCACCCATGAGGAATGTGAAGTTCATACGAGTCCTTCAAATTCTCACTGGGATCGGAGAATCCCCGACACATGAATCGCTTGAAAGACAGTGGTTAGTGGTGGGGTTGTGACAACTTGATTCTTAGCATAGTCTCAGATCAGAGAGGGAGAAAAAATCCTCAGATCTGAGATCTCCCTCCTAACAAATAGATCAACGATCTTGAAGAATGACCAAGGAACAAGAAACGCTAAAACTTGCAATTGAGGCCGAACTTGAGGCTCAATTCATGGGCCGCGGTTACAGACGACAATCTTGAAAACCGAGCTTGCAGCAGCGACGGTTTTGAAATCTTGGACGGAAGCAGAGTTAGCGGTGAAACGGACTTCCATCAAAGAAGGCTCTAAACTCATTGGACAGTCAGAGAACAAATGGATCTGGATCTGGATCTGGATCTGTATCATTGATCGATTGAACACAGAGAAATAACAAGAAAAATTCATTCATTAACCAAGTAAGTAAGATCGATCCTAACCAACTAATACCATATATCATATCTCCGGCAAGATCAAACCATGTTTTCCTTGTTGACTAACGAAGGAGGCTCATATGAATGAAGTGGATGTATGTACTGATTGATGCAAGGAAGAGGAAATCTGCATCGTGAGGCGTAGATACATATTCGGCAGAATATTGTCGGATCTACACCTCAGGATGCAGATTTTCTGATCCTCACCCAATACTCACTCTTCCCATAAGAACAGAACAACACAAGAGAAACATGAACAGAAGATTATTATTAGATCGGCGCGTTCCCTTTGGAGATGAGAAGTGTGAGTATTTATATGGGCTCCTTCATATTCATATATATCAGAAAATAATGCTGGGACAACACGTAACGCAAGACTAGCCTATACATGTAAGCCCTCATTCCACGTGTGCTGGTTTATGCTCCTCACATCTTTGATTAACTAATTTGAATAGATTAAGGATGTAAGTTAAGTTAGTTAATGTGATATGTTTTTCCTAAAATATTCTAATCATCTTCCTTAATTCCCTCATTTCCTCTCTTACTTAATTATTAGTGAAAGAATATCAATAGGGCTAATCTGGAAAAAAATTAATTAACATATAAAATAGGTTTTACATTTAGGACAAACATTAATACCCCAATTAAAAACTTACATTGAAAGTGGAGGGAGTAAATTACAATCCTTTTTATAAGATATAATTAATTAGATTTGAATGGTGTGTAATGACGATGAAATATTGGTTTTCATCAATCAGCTTAACATGAAAACTTGTTCCCTTAAAAACACTTGTTATAGCAAACAGTATGAAATTTTGGATGAACACACGTACGCATACATATAATCTAAAATATAAGTCATTTGGAAAGTAATTGATCTTTATATGTAAATTTTGCCCCCGTAATTAATGATTTTCATGTGACTCTTTATATTTTTCTTCCTTCAAAACCTTGTCTAATATGGATAAAATTGAAGAATTGTTTCAATTTAAGACACATTTCATGAGTTGACTTATTTATTGGTTCTAGTAAATTAGTTTATGTTATTTATATTATGGATTGGACGAAGTATACTGCGAGTTATATATATGCCTTGGTTGCTGCATCATATAGTAGTGATTTCTAGGATGTGGCCAATTTTTTATTTAATCAAGTGTATCCCCAAACCACTTTAGGCTTGCGACTAATTCCTTTTTAGAATTAAAGCGGTTTTCACATATCCTAATAAATACAAGGGAAAATAACAGATGTCGTACCATTTGAATTACAAAAGCCCCCAAAATGTCTACTAAATCAGTGAAAGGATAAATAGATAATTTGGTAAGAATATAAAATTTTGATGTTTAGGTGTTGACAATTTGAGTATAGAAAACGAAATTTTAAGTAGCAAATTGGTTTATTACAGAATTTCAATTCTGCCATAAATTACTAACTGAATTTTCTTTCGGAAATTTACCAACAAAACTTTTCCGTCAGCAATTACTAACAAAAAATATTCTGTCAAAAATTACTGACGGAAAATTTTCCATTGGTAATCCGTCGGTAAATTTTCTGACAGAATTAATTCAATTGGTAATAGCATGTTGTTTTGTAGTGAAACCTTGAGAGAACAAAGAATGTATTAACCCATCTTTTTTTTTATTTGATTAGAGGTATAATTCATTTCAAAACTTAGAGTTTAAAGGGTTTTTACTTCTCACAATAAGTACACTTTATTGGGTTTGGTTACTGTCATTTGCTCTTGTCGTTCTCTTTCCATCCTCTTCCCCTCCACTACTCAACACAACCTTTAGATTGAAATTTGAGCGGTTCAGATTTATTGTTTCATAAAAATATTAATGAAGTATGAAATTATTAAAAATAAATAAATTCAAAAACTGCTCAATTTTAGTATGATGATTTAAAAATGCAATAAAAAATATTTAAAAATAATATTTTGATAAAACATTAAATCTGAACCATTCAAATTTTAATCTAAAGGTTGAAATGAGTTGCGTTTTCCTTCTTTTGAGGGTGAGGCCAGCTTAATTATTGTATCAACTAACAGCTTGTTGGTAGGATTAATTATCAAGATATACATACACACATAAAACATTTATAATATATTGTGCTGCCTACTAGTGATAAATAACATGATTATTTTTCAAACTCCATTTAATTAATTAATTATATATATAAGTTGCGTGGCTTTGTTATAAAAAAAATAGTTGTGTGGCTTATTTCAATCTATTTAATTTGCTTTAACCAAAAACAATGGTGTAATATCACTACTTCAAAAGAGGGATTTAGTGACGCCCCTCTTGTAAAGAAGTGTCATACATAATTTTTTTTTAAAATAAATATTTAGAGATTGTGGCGCTTACTATTGTAAGTGTCATAGTTAGTGTTAAGCTTGTATGACACTTGCCTAAATGAGTGCTACAAAAGACCTTAATTTTTTTTAAAAAAAATAAAGTGCCAGCTATGGCACTTCCTAGGCAAGCGCCGTAGTTGGCCTTATTTTTTAAAAATAATAAGGACGACTTGTATGGCGCTTGCCCAAGCAAGTGCCAATGCTACCATTGATTTAAAAAAAATTTAAAAAAATATGGCAGACAATTTAAAAACAAATTAAAAAAATTGTTACTGGGTGTGTGACCATCAAGGCCTTGGAAGTGGCCTTGGTGCATGTGCCTTGGGCAAGGCCATGGAAGACGCTTGCCTGTCAAGGCCTGTCGGTAGGATAGTTTTTTTTAAAAAAATTGTTTTTTTATTTTTTATTTTTAAAATCAAGGGAAGCTCTGGCACTACTGTCATGTTTTTTTTCTTTTTAAGCTATTGCCATGTTTTTTAAAAAAAAATCAAGGGAAGCAATGTGCTTCTCAGATGCATTGTATGGCGCTTGCTCATACAAGGCCATGTGTTTTTTTAAATTTTTTTAAAAGCTATTGCTATGTTTTTTAAAAACTTTCTCTACTCGCCATTATTGTCTTCTTCGCGCCCTCTAGTTCCCCATTTCCCTGAACTCCATTCTTCAGTCTCCACTCTATTAGTCTATCACCTTTCCTTATCCATTCTCCCCACCTCCCTCTTCTGATATAATGCTCTGTCCCCACTCCTTCTTTCTATTTTGATATTACAAAGGCGCCGTTGTCCCCACTCCCTCCTCTATTTGACGGCGACAAGTAGAAGCTTCCTTGGTCCCCCCCCCCTTTTATTTTTCTTGTCTCCTCCTCGTGCACATTTCTTCAACATTTGGTCACCACTTCCATTGCAGTACAAAGCTTGGTCTCCACGTGTTTTGTTCCTTTTTGCCTCAGCATCCTACAGAAGCTCCCTAGCTTGTAAGTCTTTTTATTTTATTTTATTTATACAGAAGCTTAAGTCCATACATTTTCTTCTTCTTTTTTTATTTAAAATCTGTCATGAATCTTATATGTGTTCTTATAATTTTTTTTCTAGTATTTACTTGAAGTTTCAATTCTGTTTTCTTAAACTTTCTATACATTGTAAGTTTTTTAATTTTTGAGCTTACAAATATAATTATACTAGTTTAATCCTTCATAGAAGTAACGTGTATGGCTCAAGTTTAAGTAACTTAAATGTTAGAGTTCTTTTATGCTTGATAGATGAAGAAGAGATTTGGATTGTAAACATAAAGGGTTTCACTAGGAAAAGGAAACAATTACACAAAATTATTTTTAAAAAAAGACTTCCTATAATACCTATTAGCCAAGCAATATAGTCACCTACAACATCTTTCACCATTGTTTTCTCATCCCGAGAAGGGATCAGTAAGAGCGCATCTTCATTAGTGCAGATGTCAATCCTTACTCGGAGTGTGTTGTCGAGCAATGGTAAATTGTGTAATGTATCATTATCGGTGTTGTAGGCAACACCCCCTGCAACTGCGTGCTTGGAAGATTGATCGACGTATAACTTGCATGTTGACTTGTCCTATGGAAAATAGAGTTAATATATTAAGGTTCGCTAGATTATAATGTAACAAAAGGTTTATTAGAGAAGAAATTAATTACCAAAGGAAGAGGGACTTTAGACGTGGAAGTGAAACTATCTCTAACACTTGGGCTGTCACAGGTAGGTACATTTTGAGTTACCCTAGACGAAACCAAGTGTTCAATTTGCGTCTTCAACTGCGCATTTTGTTCTTACATCAAATGCATTTGTTCCAGAAATTGTTCTTCCATTTGTTGCTTGAAGCACATTTGTTCGTGAAGTTCTTGCATTTAATGCTTGAAGCTATTCATCTCCACACATAGCTGCAAAACATCACTTTTATTGGAGCACTTCTGGAGTTCGAAGTATGATGTTTGGGTGACTACAAAACCAATACTCGAACATGACCATCATACTCCGGTACTCCTAGCACTCTACTCAACAAATCATCTCGACCAATATAGCTTGCCAACTCAGGCTGCTCTTGTGTTATTAATCGCTATCACAAAAAGAGTTACAACAATATTAGTTATTATAAATCAGATTCATTTAAGTAAATCTAATTATTTATTGTAGGCATAATCTAATACTTACACAATATTCTGCTACTCTTCTTCCTTCTTCGCTATGAATTTCTCCTTTTTTGTTTGTGTAACCGACTACCCACATATCATGTTATGGTACTTGTGTAATATATGAATTTGATTCTGCTATATGTATATCAAAGTTAGTTGAAGTTAATTATTATTCATACAACTTATGTAAATATGAAATAACCGTTAGTTCTTACAATTTTTTTCTAACTGTCCGTATGAAACAGGTCCTTGTGTGTACCGATATGCCATGTTGGTCGTGTTAGAGCGATTTTTCTCGCTCAACTCCTGTTTAGATCTAAATGATTCACATCAATAAATGTTAATTACAAATATATTACTGGTAGTAGGTAAAGTCGAATATATTATATTACCTGAAATTCCTGAGTTGTATGTGTTGTCAAAAACTCGTCCCAAATTTTTTGAGTGATGATTCGTTCGTACAATTCTAGCAGTGTAGTGATGATATTCTCATTATCATCCCTCATGAAATATTTTACAAGATCAAAACAAACTTTCTTACAAGTTTACTAGCTTTTCTCATCATGAAGTTCTTTTGATCATCACCTTCAATAATAAAGCAGCTCTGTAATAATAAACAAACATAATTTGTTAGATTATAATTATATGAAACAAAACAAACTGAACAATAAAGTAATTAATGTGTTACCTATACTTGATCCCATATATCATCCCCATAATGTTGCTTCACCCATCTCCAATCTTGAATTGTAATAGGGCTCAGTCTCGAACTGTAGTACTAATGAAGTTATTGAACGAGCTACTGTTCGGTTTGATTGGGTTTCCCTTTTCATTCCACCCCAGTTCTAACTTAGTTCCCTTACTTCTCAATTTGATCAACCTCACCATAATGGTCCTACCATGGGTTACGCTCTCCACAAATCTTTGTCTAGCAATGTTCATGGAAACATCATCATCATGTGGTGAATCCATACTCCTGCAAGTGAAATAAACCAAACAAAACATCAGTGCACAATGACAACCATGTCAATGAAAGTAAATTAATTTGAACTATATAAATATATTTAAAACATACAAGTAAAAACCTCATCATCAATTGTTTTATTTTTGTTTAAAAAAACTCCATCCTATTCCTATACTAAATATAACTACTAAATAACTAATGTGTAGATATTAAAAAAATTTAATTAATTTAATAATTTGTTAAAAAAGATTAAATTTTCCTAAAATATCTTCTTTAAAAATTTATATTAGAACTATCATTTCATATAATTAAATTTCTTTTGATATATGCAATCAATAAAGATAGTTTGAACCAAAAATTATAAATTTGGGATATTGCTTTGGCAGATTGAATTTTGATATAAAGCTTTTAAGTACATTTTAATTTTGCTATCATTCTATATGTTAAGCTGATATATTATTAAATAATTAAGATGAGTCACATGTTAATTTAGTCCGTGATTGTCTCTAGTTCCTAAGATGAAAAACAATAACTTTGAGCAAACCAACATAATTAATTTGACTTTAGTTGTCCCAACTTGTTTATGTTAGTGCAAGTGTTTCATCCAAGGGGGATAAATTGGATGATACCAGAAATTTTCGTTGAGTATAAAAAAAATTGATAGAATATTTAAAGCAGTTGAGAGTAAGGAGAAATATCACCGAAGTGTACACTGGGAGTTATACTGGTTCGGCCACAACCACTTTAACCTACGTCCAGTCCTCAGAACGTCTCTGAGAGTTTCACTATATCTTCCAAGATTCAGTGGGTTCTTGGCACCTCAGTACACAGTAAGTTTCTTCGCCTGGACACTCACTCCCCCTTACACGTTGTAATCAAATCCCCAACTCAAGGTTCCACAACATTAAGTTGTCTCAATAATGAATATTGAGGTTGTAATGAAATATTCTCTCACAGAGTAAATGAATAATTACTAAAGTACAAATAATGAGTATAAGAAAAACAAAGCACTAAGAATGTGTTGATCAGTATATGTTCGTGTGTTCTCAATTGTTGTGTTCTGTTCTTTGAATGCTCCATATATATAGATGTTTTATGGTGTCCATTGGAAGCATTTCAAATATGTCTGTTAGAGTCGCGCAGCAATGGTTGACCGTTCTTCTAATTTGAAAACTATCCGTTTGCGGTAGGTAGCGGTAGGTGAGCGTTAGGACGTTTTATTTGACTTTCCACTTATAGCATGATCTCTTCATTGTTTCTATGCAAATGTACTTAGAATATTAATACAATGAAGGGTTAATCATATAAAAAACAAATCAATAAACATTGGATTAAAATCATGTTTTCTAGACTTCATTACTCGAGTGGCTACTCAAGTGATCATGCTCATTACTCGAGTAGTCCTCGAGTAATCTCAATAAAAATCAGGCAGAAAGTAAGTCAATGTTTTCTTACCATATTACTTGATTAAGCCTTCAAGTAATCTTTTCAATAATACCTGGCAAATAAGGTTACCTGAGTGATCCCTCGAGTAAGCATCTATTTTTTTCACAGATTACTTGAGTGATCCCTCGAGTAAATTTATAATAAGTTTGCAGATTACTCGATTACTCCCTCAAGTAACAACATCAAATTCTTGGCCGAGAGTATCTGTGCTTTGCTTACCTAATTACTCAAGTGATCCCTCAAGTAATACTTCAAATAACTCTACAGATTACTCGAGTGGTCCCTCGAGTAAAGAGTTTTCTCAAATGGTTACTTGAGTGGCTACTCGAGTAAAGCGTGTCAATTATTGGCCGAGAGCTACTGGAAGGTATTTGTCCTGGTTACTTGAGTGGCTACTCAAGTAAGGCATTTTCTCATGTTTTTACTATAGTGGTTACTCGAGTAATGGTCCATATAACTTTGACGATTACTCGAGTGATCCCTCGAGTAACTTCTTCCAAATTTTGGCAGTGCCCCTCCGGAACATTTTCTCCAACATTACTCAAGTCCTCACTCAAGTAAACCTTTTAAAAAAATATGTCAATGATGTTTTCCTGTGCTCTGTCTCCCAGTTCTTCTTCATTACTCCAGTGCTTACTTCAAGTAAAGCTTTTGTCTACCAGTTAGTTACTTTGTTCAAATTCTTTTCTTTGTTATCAAATCCTTTTATATTATTGATCCAATATTTGTTATCATCAAAACACATAGGATCTAACAGTTTAAAGCCAAGTAATTGAATTGTTTAGGTCTTAGATACTAAACTTTTAAAAAAAACAAGTTACTTAGGTCTCAATACTAAATTTTAATTTTTAAAGCACAAGCTAAGTACAAATATTCATAGTTAATTATAATAAGACCAAGATAGTTACGAATTATAGTTAGGATCTCTAATAACTCTCTTTGTTTCCTTTTACCCATGGTTTTGATGTTTTTTTTCCTCATACAATTGAAAGGTAAAAACTAACTACTCTACTGGAAAAGCAATAAAAGGTCCCCCTATGGGAGATACAAAATGAAGCCTGGGTAGGCATGCTAGGGCCCTTTTAGCTAGTTCATCTGCTTCCTAGATCACTATTCAGCTATATTTATCAATCCTATCGGACCATTCACGTTGCAACATACTGTTAATCTCAACAATAATATTCTTATGAGAATGAATCTCAGCAGCACCTTGATGAATTATCTCGAGTGCATGAAAACAATCACTTTTGATAATGACCTTTCTAAATCCGTGATCCCAATCCCTTCGTAATCCCATTAGGCATGCCCATAATTCTGCATATAGAGGATCTCCTCATCCCATATGGAACATGAAGGACTCAATTGGTCTACCCCCATGATCCTTGATGATCCCTTCACAAGCTGCCAAAGAGCTAGAAAAGGAATATGCACCATCCACAACGACACAAATAGCACCCTCCTCCACTAAAGCATGAGTAGTATCAGCAAAAGCTTGCGTACCTTGAATCCATGTATTTTGCAACTTGACCATGGCAAAAGTGTAGCTCAACAGAGTGGCCTTGGCTCTACCAACAACGCGATCGACCATGGAGATAGTATGGCTAAATATACGCTCATTACGATGCTTCCATAGGAGCCAACAAATCAACACAAACAAGTCCTTCCACGACTCCTTGCCCAAACCCGTATTCTTCGAGAGATTCATGTTACACCATTCCCATAGATTACAATGAAAGAATTGATGCTTACTACTCGGTTTTATACTTTTCTCCCACATCTTGTGCACCTCCGAGCAGTCCCGTAACAATGAAAGAATGGATGTTCTTGCATATAGATTAAGGGAATCAATGTGTTAAATTTTTTTTCTTACTTTCCTAACCAAATGTCATTAAGTGCATGGAGTTTGTTTTCTTTGATTGATAATTGTGTACCCAAAAAAAATAAGTGTATAATTAAAAAATAACACTTGGTATATTTTTTTTAAATTTCTAAAATGACGTATAAAAAAATATTTCTTTAAAAACAATCGCAACATAAGAAATGGAGGAAGTATTTTGTTTAAAGTCACATTTCTATTATTAGTTTGCCAAGCACGTAAATGGCTCAAAGTAGTGAGCTATAGATCAAGTATGACACAATAATGACATAAATTATATGTGAAAAAAATATGAACAAAAAGGGACAAATCCATCATCATTAATCCATGTGCGTGTTTGTGTACAATCAATACAAATAGCACAAGAAAGGAGATAAAAAATAAAAAATAAAGGGCATGTGTGTGTGTGTGTGTGTGTGTGTGTGTGTGTGTGTGTGTGTAGAGATAGCACAACAACTTATGAGTGTCCAAAAACAGAAATATAAAGTATAGGTTCTGTATAAAAATTTAAAAAAAAAAGAGATAAAGAGCATGTGTTACTTACAGATTTGCAATGGGGACCAAATGTGACTTGGAGACTGGAGTAGAGACCAACAAAGGAGCAAGGAAGAATAACTATGAGCTAGATATGGAGTGGGGACCAAAAGAGTAGGAGAGTACGAAGAAAAGGAAACAAATGGATGAAGGAAATGGAAGCTTGTGGGGCAAAAGGGAACAAGAGGGCCTGACGATGAAGGGGACAGGCAGGAGGAAGACAATGTTGTAGGGCAAAGAGACAATGAAAGATTGAAGTTAGAGGGGCGTGTATAGATATAAAGGAGAAGAGGGAAGTAGATAATGTGGTTTGGATGCATTCTTTCTGATTGAGTGGTCGTGGATCCTCTTATCCATAGGGAGGGATTTTATGTGGCGCTTGCCTACACAAAATGTGCCACATGGCCACCCAATCACCACATGTGCTGAAGAAGCGTCACAGCTGCTCTCATTTGTCTTATATGGCCCTTCCTTGAGAAAGCGTCACATAAGACTACCCACATACTGTGGCCCTTCTTTCAAGAAGAACCATAGCATCCCAATGATTTTTTTAGAAAAAATTAGTTACAAGTTGTGGTACTTCTTTAAAGAAGTGCCACAAAATGTACGCCACCAATCCCACTTTTTGTAGTTGTTAGGATCGGCAGGCACAACGGAAGAATTTTAAAATTTTACCAATCATAATCGAGGATCTATCAACGGCGTTTAAACCAAGTTGGAAGGATTCATACCTTTTATGATTCAGGGTTTTCACGATCTCTAGGGGCCAACACGTCAGGTCCACTCCTTCTACCGGTATCCACACAAATGCTCTCCAACCGAGACTGCGTGCTAGCGCCTCTAATGTCTCCTAGGGTTTCCTTGTGGCTCTCAATTCTCATGTGTATATCAATATATCTGCTCTATTAAGTTTATAACTTATGAGGGCTATTTTCAAATTTCAAAATTAATCATCATTAATTTCAAAATTAATTAACTATTAATAATCTTGATGAGCTAATTAAATAAATTCATTTTAAATTAAATCTATCCAACAGTTTTAATTTAACCTATATATTTAATCCAAATAAAGAGACATTAGATTTAATTTATCTTCATAAATTAAATCTGAGATACTATATCTCTATCATGTTAGTTATTAAATTTAATATATTTTAATAAATTAAATTTAAAACTAACACAATATAATAATATCATATAATATATATATATATATATACATATATATATATATATAAGATATATATTTCGAAAATATATATCTATATAATATTATTAATGAATTTTATATTATATATATATATAAATATAAAATTCATTCACCCTAAATTAAACATTATCTCGTGTTAGGCCATTCTTGTGTGCGACCCTGTAGGCCCATATGCAGTTGGCAGTGGGCTAATAACTATACTGACCCAAAAGTTGCAAGCGGCCTCTAGCAAGACATTATGACTACCCAATTCATATGAGGATCGATATCACGATGCAACCTGTCATACAACCATGTCACGTCCCTTTTGACACACGATATATCGATCAAGAATAAGGCATGGATAATGTCATCCCTCTTGTTCCTGACCATTACTTTCTCGATTCCTGAGTAGCCTGATAATAGAGACGGAAACTCCTTCCATCATAGTATGGTCATACATTCCTGAGACTCACTCATCGAGGGGCCTAGTAATATCTCTCTACTAATGTGAGGGATAAATTCCATCTTCATCATTCATATTCCTCTGCATGAAAAAACCACCAAGCCCGATCGTAGCCTTTATCATCACCCGGTCAAAAGTGACTTTTGACTAGTTCAAAGCTTAGCAACTCTCATGTAGGAATCCATGATGACCTCAAGTCTAAGGGCATTGTGACGTGGTTATACATGAGAAAAGCTTATGACTTGATCCATGTAGCTTTCTCATAGTGGGTCGGTCCAACACCTTGTACTCTTACAAGTGCTTAAAACTTTGATTCGGATCTCCATATCTTATCAAAGTCATACTGATCTTGTTTCATCTCTGCTCCCGCATAGATGACCGACCAGGGACATTTTAGGACAATCTTTATGAATTATCCAAGGATACAATTATCACAGTTAACATGCAAATAATATGATAAAAAAATGGAGAAATTTCATTAAAATAATAATGTTCAAAGTACAATGATTGGCCCTTAGGGCATAATTTCCAACAGTAGTAGTGTAACTAACTTAACTAACTTCTTTAATCTAATCAAATTAGGTAAATATATCTTATATTAAAGACTGAAGGAGCACAATATTTTGAATTACATTGACATAAAAAAACAAGGGGAAGAAGTAAGATAGTTCATCATCCTACGGTCTAAATCATTTAACAATTTAACATTTTGAAAACAAAAGTTTCACAAAAAGCATCGATATCATGATATAGCATGTTGGAAAAGTTCTTCACTACTCCTTTAGCTAGGAGGAACTTGAGACTAATCTTTTTTAAGCTTAGAGTGTTAAGGATTTTTATATTTCCCAAAAAGTGTAGTTCTCGAAACTTAAATTTGTGTTCTCTTCTACATGGCACTACTACAAATTAAGGCATTTATAATGCCTTATACATAATGATTATAGCTAATAAACATCATATATGTCAAGGCAAAGGTGTCGCAAGGATATATAATGCTTAAACGTAATGGTTAATGATGCACACCATTATGTATTGCGAGGTGAAATTCATAAAAACACAAACATAATGATTATAGCTAACAACCGTCATTTATTTAGTGACAAAAATGATTATTCTTAAGAAACAACCATCATATAACACTTACACTCACAAACGATTCATCTTCCAAAAACTTATATCAGCGAAGACAAAATATAATGGTCTTCAGAAACAACCGTCATCTAACTCTTTCATAGCCATTTATAACATTCAGACCTTCAATGTCATAACTCATTATAACCCTTCATAATCCCGTTGACCTTCATAAGTCATAACTCATAAACCTTCTCAATCCGTTAGACCTCTATTTAAACTCAACTATTCCTTGTGATTCTTACTACTTTTCTTTATTGGTCTCCTCCTTCTCTCCTTCATCATGTTAAGATCCCAGAGAACTCCTTCACGACATCCTCCTCCTCAAGGCTTGTTGGTGGTAACAAATGGCTCAAATACTGAGGATCCTAACCATATCGCCCCCTCCACCATAACGGTGCCTCCACTCATCCGCCAATCCATCTATTACACCGACGAGATGGCACAAAAGAAAAGAGCACTGGGGAAGGGTCTTGTTGTCATGAAAGAGATCCAAACAGCAAATTAATGGAGAGGGGAGGAAAGTTACTATAGATGGAACAAGAAAGGTTAAATTTTTAAATATGACAAGTTCACAATTTGTCCTTTCTTGTCTCGTAATTTGCTTTGGATATCCTTCATGACAACAAGACCCTTCCCCAATGCTCTTTTCTCTTGTGCCTTCTCATCATTCGGCCAATAGATGGATTGGTGGAGGGGGTGGAGGCGCCGGCTTGAGATGCATAATGGTTATTAAATAAAACTAGTCATTTAATAAAAGTTCAAGCAAATAAATAACAATGGTAATTAGTAACCATTATATTTTGTCTCACAATAATGACGATTGTTAAGAAAAAGCCATAATTAAACAACAAAAGCCGTGATGGTTTAAAACCTTTCCCCTTCCCTACGCTGATGATAATACTCTAACCCAGCATTCATCTTCCTTCTCTGATGATGAAAATGAGGAAGAGGACAAGCAAGAGGAGGATGAATAGAATGATGTGGATGGAAGTCACCACCATTACCGTCCTCATCGTCCTAATCATTCTCCACTTCCTTGTCCTATTCCTCATCCTCATCCTTATTCTCATCATCAACGTTTTGAAACTCGGACTGGTCACTGAACCGGCTGAGGTACTGGGTTAAGAGTCAGTGGGTCAGATCGGAGTCAAACTGGGGCTAACCTGAGGCTAGACCGATGAGGAAGTGAAGATTTTATTATTATTTATATGAAATTGTGAATAAAATATTAAAAAAATAAAAAAAAACTAGTTGAAACATTCAAAAACCGGTCGAACCGCACAAAAATCAGTCAAACTGGGGTCAGCCATCAGACCAGATGGCCAATTTCTGGCTCAAACTAATAGGTCCAGTTCAGTTTTCAAAACCTGGCTCATCAACAAATGAGGGAAATGAAGTTAAAAATTAATAGTTTATGGTTATTAATTAAGAACTGTAAAGTATTTTTGCCAGCATACTTAACTGTTCTAAGTTAATATTGTGGTTGATTATGCATTTAGACACCAATAAATTAAAAACAAATTGTCAAATACATAACTATTAATAAGAATTAACCGTCACCATTTATAAAAGATAATGATCTTAAATACTCAAAGATGCGATGGCTTGATAATCTATAAAACCCTCTCTATATAGATGTCCAAAAACTGAACTCCACTTTTCTACTTCCATTTCAACTTCTCAAAGTTAACTTCTGATTCAACAAAACATCATGGATAAACACGAGAACTTCTAATTCATCATATGGAAAAAACTGAAAGATGAACTCCCTCTGTCAACAAGCATTGAAGGTCTCATCCGCGCAAACTATGAGCTCCATCATATGGTCCAAGTTTACTTATGAGAGTAAGGATACATGGACCAGACCTTGAAGGAACTTATCTCTCTCATTCGCTCTTTGAACAAGAAGGTGAACAAGTTACTAGAAATGAAGAATCTAATGATGCATCATATTCTTAAAACATCTCTGTAACTTTTTATTTTTAGTTTGTTTATTTTCTTTATCAATTCTTTTGGTAAACTGGTGGTTGCATAAAAATAGATATATACATTATAGTTATTAGTAACAATCATCACTTATTAGAATACCATGTAAATACATAACGGTTCTACTTTGTAACCATTGTCTGATGGTTCTTACGATAAAATAGTCATGAAATAATGGTTTCTTCCAACTTCATATCAGAAATATTAGATGAACATACAAGCGATTTGTCTTCCAACTTCATATCAGAAAAACAACATAATGGTTTCTCTTAAATAACCAACAACTAAACGGTCCAAACTTTCCCCCTCCCCATAGTAATAATGAGAATACTCTGTGCTACTTCGTTCTTCGATGATCAACATAAGAACCAAGTACCTTTTTATTACCCACTACTGTGCGCAACTACTTCTCTTCTACTTCTAGCATGTGCAATGATGGCCCGAACCTATCACTTTCAATCTATATAAACTCCCAATTTTCTTATGTTTATCATCCTCTTCTGTTCTTTCAATTATCAAAATAAAATGACATGCTGAAGACTTGCTAGAAATCCACAGTGTAATCCTCCTCATCTACCTCCTCCATAACCACCACCACCTCCTTCTAACCCTTCTCCTCCTCCACAACCTCCGCCTTGGCCTCTACTTCAAGAGGAGGCAATGATGCAGCAAGCAGAAGGCATTGACCATGTAGTAAGGAGCCTAGTCGGATATTTTTTGAGTATGGACAGGAAGGCCAATCTCATTCTTGATAAGTATCGGATTAGCCACCATGATCCTGACATGCTCCCAGATGATTCAGGCCACTTCTTTAGTGATGAGTAGCGTGATAATGCATATTTTACCGTGAATTTATGAAACTTTTGATTCATTCAAATTGAATGAAACAAAATTTTCTAAATTCGCAATAGACCTCATATTATCTATCAAGCAACTAGTCACCAGAGAATGATATTTTTTTTTATAAAATATAAATATATAATTATCTGGACACTAGCTACCCAAAAATTTAAAAGAAAAATAACAGCATACCTCACGGTTATTAACTAATAACCGTGATATATGCATATGTTAAAACAATAATATAACTCATGGTTATTAACAAAGAACCATTGTAAATATAAACACATAAATAACAATTTTATTGAAGCAACCGTTATGTAAAGTCTTCGGCACAACAACCTAAACAACCTACCCTTCCTCTTCTATTTAAGCATCTGAAAGAGAACATGATTGACACTAAGTCTATTCGAACAAATCCCTCCAACATCATAACCATAATACTCCTATTGTTTTTTTCACTCGTCAAGAGTCATTTTCAGTTAGGCCCCACCATAAAAAGCCTTTGTCTTGCTTCTCAGCAACAGCCGCATGAGTCAATACCTTCAAACTTGTCTTAGCAACTGTCAAGCTAGTTGCTTTCACTTGCCCTAACTCATGTTTTCGTTATTTATGAGCTTTAACTAGGTCACATTCCTATAGTTTTATGTTCTCTTTGTTCAATTGAGGTGCCTTTATGAAGTCACGACGTGACAAAGCATTCAAGGTGACATTAACTTACTTTTGTGAAGTTATGTTTTTTTTTGGAAAACCTATCATTGCTCTGATTGAAGGTTCATTTCCTATTACAAGAAGTTGTCAATCAATTGCTTTGACTAAAGGTTCCAACTTTATTGATATGTTTTAATTAACTTTTGGAGATATGATCCCTAAGGAAAATACATCTCCCTTTTTGGAAGTGTCCATATCTCTAGAAGTTACTTCAAAAATTTTAATAGGTGTGATGAATAAACTAGTCTATGTGTACCGATAAGAGTCATACATGAACAAACCCTGTGAATAAATGAGTTCAGATATATCGAGAGTCATACAAAAACAATCTCTGTGAATAAACTAGTTCAGGTGACATATGGAATTTAATGTTGTGAAGTTCTGTTTTTTTTTTTGAAATCTCATATTGCTCTGACTGAAGGTTCCTCTCCTGTTTTGCTATTGAGCATTTCGCACCAAGTTGAAAGCATTAGTCATAGACTCTTCAATGTAAGAGTTTCTAAGCTACTTGGTCTCTGACAAATCCTATTTTAATTATATATTTTTATACTTTAATTGGGGTTTTGGTCATAATAATTGAGCCTAAACTAACTTTGTTGAGCTAAATTGAAATTAAGAGTAAATAGATTAAATTAGGACTAAAAAGGGCAAAATTTTCAAAATAATTGTAATTACTCTTAATTATTGATTTTTGAGAGGATTTGATATTGGTTTAATTGTTTTCAATTGAAAGTACTTGAAAATTTAGATTAAATCTGAAAATGGCAAGTTGGGGTTTGAATTTTAGAAATGACAATTTGGTACACTGAAATTTCAAAATGTCAAGTTACGCGAGCCAAAAACTCATCGTTTTGATAGCAGCTTAGGTCAAATGCTAAATTTAATGAGAGACTTCAATTGCAGATTGAAAAAAAACAAAGACGTAAGAGCAGGGAACAAAGAGGGTCGTGGAGAGCTTGAGAACTTGGGTTTTCATATCTTCCTTACCGGTGACAACTCTCTTCTCCACCGTCACTGGCGAGCTTCATCTACCAGAATTAGTAGCCATAAGCTGAGAGTGGAGAACCATGGAGACAGCTGCAGACTTGAATTGGGAGGAGGCAGTTGAGGGTTGAGAGCAAGCAGCTGAGAGTCGGGGAAGGAGGTCTGGGACACTGGAGACAAAATAGAAGAGAACAGAGAGAGCTGGAGGCGGAGATCATTAGGAGAGAAACCAGAGGTGAGCTGCCGTGAGTGTTGCTGGGAGTGGAGTCAGGATTCGCGTTGGGGAGCTGCCGCACTTTGGAGAAAGTTTAGAGGAGGGAAGCTCAGCCGCAAGGAAGCTTCGGTCCAACACCACTTTCACTTACTCTGACCAATCATCATCGTCACTCTCCTCTATTTATTTCCGGCGAGCCTCTCATTCCCCAAACAGTGCCACATTCTGATTTTATACTGTCCAGCCCCAATTCTTCCTTGATTTAGTGTTGATTTATCATTTTAGTATGTGATTTAATACGGATGGGTGGTTGAATCATAGTTGACTATATTTCTTGAAGCTATTCTCATGAGCAGCTAGGCCATTTTGTGCTCTTGGGATGAATTAGAGATGGCTTGAGTTCACATATGCTTCAAAGAGGAGTTTATTTTATCTATAGCTTTTTATATTTGTGATTTCTTAGGTTTAGGAATTCATTTAAGTAATGAGACTATGATTTTAGTTATGTTTATTTTTATGGATTGAGTTGTTGTGATTTGGGATTTGTAATGAGGATTTGTACTCATCAATATATATGGTTATATATATGTTTATCTATGATTCTATTGCTTTCTATCTATTTAATATGGTTTTGTTGGATAGTTTGATTGAATTGGAATTTTAGTTGAATCTAAATGCATTACTTATTCCATAGTCACTCTCTAAGGGATTTTAATAATGTTTAAATTAATGGGTTTATGAGTTTAAGCATTAGACTTAATGGTAATTGAGGTTTGGTATTTTAGAAAACTTAGAGAAACTTATCACACACTAAAAGTGCTTAATAGCATTTTAAGGGTAGGGGTCTCTCTCTTGTGATGCTAGACTCATTCGTTAATGAGGTTTGAAATATTAAAAGTTTAGCGTATTAGCTCTCCAAATATCTTAATTGAGCAAGGATAGCCATTGAAAACCATTTCTAAGAGCATCTTCATCCATTACATTTCTAAACCATTTCCATTCCATTCCACTTTTATTCCAAAAAATCCAAAAAATATATATTTTAATTACATTTAATTCATAGTTTTGAAAATCAATCAATCATGTTTTACTTTTGTCAAATTTGCATTGTAATTACTTATTTTATTAGGAATTAGTTTTATAATCGGCTCCTTAAAGTGAAACGACCCGAATTGTACACTATATTGCATTAATTCGATTTTATTCTTGATAACTCTGATGCAACTAAAAGGGAGATACTTTAGTCTCGTCTCGATATATTTTGATAGAGTAGTACTTCTAACATCAAGTAGCTATGCAATTTGGATGGATGATATTTTTTAGGCTTGTGGCTAGAATCAAACACGTTCCTGATCTATATATATATAATAATATAAGTGTGCACCTATACCTTGTGTCTTCTTAGTAATTAAGCCTAGAAAGAAAAGAAGACGAGGAAAAAACAAATTACCTTATCAGAAAGGACACAATGGTTATGCAAACCCTTGAACTCAAGGGTTTACATACCCCTCCACCCTTTTTGATGGGATATATGTTTTTTCCCAGAGCCCTTTGCTTTCTAATCGTTAATTCATATAAAGAGACACAATTATATATAAGTCACTAGTTACATTATTACTTATATGCATCAATAGTTGCCATTGATTCTCCCCACAAAGCCTGAAATGTCTGATCCATGCCAAATAGCATAGCCACACGGTGTTGGAGGTGCTAATATTCTATTATATAAATAGATAAGGTCAACTAGCTCAGAAACTCTTACTTGAAGAGTCTTATATCCATACATCACGGTTATTATATAAAAATCGTTATGTATTATAAATGTTCATGGTTCTTATTTATACATCTTTATTTATGTACTCATTTCATAACGGTTGCCTACGTGAGACCAATATTAAAGTTTATTAAAAGTCACAGTTCTTATATACAAACCGTTATGTATGTTACTGAATAAATAACGGTGGTAAAATGAGATCGTTATGTATCATACAAGTATTACCATATATTCTGACGATTGTTTACTTGTGCCCATTAATTATTATTACAGCAATGAGCAGATCATGGCCTCACCAAACCACAATATATAATGGGTGTTATATAATAATTATTATAATAGGCCCAGAATAAATAATGGTTCAGAACCATAATGCATCTATGCTGAGCTTTCATAGTGCCCGCATATGTGATGGTTCGAAACCATAGTGTTTGGCAGTTAATAACCATCATATATCGTGATTTCTGTAGTAGTGTGGGGTAAGCCTGTAACATCCCAATTTTTATTTATACTATAGGATGTGATTTATTAAGTAATTTGAGATGGATAGTATATCAAACCCATTATTTGAGATATATAAACATAAAATTAAAAACAAAATAGTAAAATATGATTGAAAATTTGTGAGTAGTATATCTATTAATAATGGGTTGAATTTAATGAGATTCTTTCATGGTAAATGGAAATTTTCTTATAATTATTTAAATATAAAGGAATTATCCTGAATGGATTTAATTATGTGATAATAATCCCAATTTTTTTTCAGAAAACAATGGAGAGAAAATTTGATAAGGCTTGATGGGATTAAATAGAAATATTTAACATATTTTATTATTGAAGAGATTTTAATTATTTATATATTATAAAGGTGTTATTTGGATACATTTGGGCTTCATTTCTTCATCATAAAATCACCAAAACATAATACCTATTTCCCAAATATTTTTCTACTCCATGAGAGCTTCGCATTGGTACAAATTTCATTGAGAGCAAAGCAAGTTTTATGGTTAGAACTTGAAGCAAGTGTGGATCAGATGTTCAACAAATGGGAACCATAAGATTGTAGAAGTAAGTAAATAATTGCATTTAAATGATTTACTTTGTTGGATAATGTTAATTTTTACACTTCATGATTGTTGAGATTGAACCCTAAATGAGAGAAGAGGGATTTTTGTTTTAGACTAAATTCTTGGTTGAAACTTTGATAATTAGTTATGAGTAACTTAGAAATACTTGTTGAAATTTGATTTTGTAGTTAAATTATAAGTTTGAGTGGATTTTGTATTTATGGAGGAATTATTGCGAATTTTTAAGGTATTTTTGGAATGAGCAATATGGACATTGTTTGGCTAAGCAATTATTTCAGTTATAACCTTTAGGTAATAAGGATCTTGTATTTAAATTTTCATGGTGATGGGACTTGATTTGATTTGCCGTTAAGTACTCGAAATTCTTACTTAGAAAAAGGGAATTTCGGAATAATAGGGAAGTTGTAATTTATGGATTTTCTTGTAGTTGTTTTTTTAAAAAAAGTGATTTGGAATTAAATAAAAGGTTATCAAATGTTTGAAATTGTGAAATTCATTTGCCATGCATGAATTGAGAATTTTAAAGAAAATGAATGATTTAGTTAAGTAAAAGATAATTATGAATTTGAACATTTGAGATTAGAATTGAAAAATTATGATTTAAGTTGAGTATTTGGAAGCTAATTAATGACTTTAATGAGTATAATAAAGTGGAAAAATAAGGAGAATATAATTGGGATGGTAACTATATGAATGATAGAGATATTAGAAATTTATCTAAGGGACAAAGTGAGGGGATGTTGGATGTTTAGTTACTAATTGTTAACCATTGCCTAGTGGTCATCTTGTTGATGAATATTCACATCTATCATGTAGACTCTTCTTAGTTGTGGTTGAGCATAGGGTTTCACAAGAATTTTTGTATTCTTTACTAGCATTGGCAAGAGATAACCACTTTCTAATTTATCTTATATGCTTGTTGAGGTGATTTTAAGTATATGTTAGTATTTTTAATTGCTATAAATATGTTATAGTATTTTATATATGAAAAATGTACAATGACAGTATGAATTATGTTTTTAGTAAACTTGTTAGTTAAGTAGGCTTGAATGGTTTGTTTGAATGTTAATAATGCATGGCATTGAGTATTGATTATGAGAAAAACATGATGATATTGGATTTGTGATGCTAAACTGTTGGACTGAATATCTGAGTTGTGTTGGATTTTAGAGAGTTATGGTTATGGGAGGTTTCATGCTATTATACCATGTGATATAGCCGCACTTGGTGCCCATTGGCTGGCTTTAACATTCTCAGAGCCCTTGATATCACTCTTCCTTGGGCAAGTTAAGGGTTTGTTCAAGGGACATGTAACCCATTTCCATATTCTAAGGAAAGGGAACCCATGGTCTAATGTGAGTTCTATAGCTTTTGACAAGGTTACACCTCACTATTGGAGAGCTTGGTGCAGTCTTGTAATAGAGAAGAATCCTTTTATGTGTTGTAGCCCATGTATTTTGTCAGCGGTTATAAAGAGGTTTTAAGGATGGTTGTGGGAGTCATATGCATGTTTAATCACTCCTTGAGTTATTATTGACTATGAAAAACTATTTATACTTTGTTATATAAATTGATGTTTAGCCTGCTTAACTATCTTGTAATCATTCCCTGCATACTTATTAAATTGAAATTGTGGTTATTGGGCCCATATGACTCACCCTATAGTTGATTATTATTTCTCAAGCAAGGTTCCTCATGGAATACGTTCAGGAAAGGTACTTAATGTTTAGGTTGGTAATTGCGTCTTGTAAATCCTCCTCTGTTTGTTAATTATGTGTTAACATTGTATATTACCACTTAGGGCTCATTCATACTTTGACGTGAACTATGAAATAGTTTTCAAACTTGCATGATTGGTTTACTTTTCTACACTCTGGCAGAGTATTGATGGAGGAGGTTTGAAAATATGGATCTTAAATTTTGATTCTTATTGTGGATCCACTTTTGCAAACTTTAGAGAGTATTATGGTTTTATATGAAATGAGATTATCCAAGAAAGTTATGAATTGTGATCATTGAGATTATTTTTGTGAGAAATGATATTGAACCTATCGGTAAATTGTGTTATCAGGCTTCAACTGCCCAAGGCCTAATTATCATAGTATCAACTGATATGTGATTTTGAATCAAATATTCAATATCTTTTAACCATGACAAACTAACAACTTTCTTTTTCGTCCATCATTATTTTTAAAATGTTTTGGTCAAATCCTTTCTACTATAGTAGTCCTTTATAATTGCTTTCTTCTTTTTCTAACATAGTAGGGCTCAATGTTTAAATAAGTTGTTTGAAATAGTTAATTATACAATAAATATGGAGACTATTACAAAGCCTGCTTAACACCTTAACAACATCTTGCTGATTAAAGATCCTTATTAGGGACAGTGTTTCAAACAGGATTGCCTAAAATTGGAGAATACATTAAAAAATCCCAATTAGGGAAAAGACAATTATAACAGTATTGAATTGTTTGGAAAACACGAAGAAAATAAATTCCTATTTATGCAGTATGCACTATCACTTTAATTACTAGAATTGACGCTAGCTAGCTCCCACATCGGAGAGATTTGCTACTAACTAATTACAAGTTTACAACATGCAAACACTACTGGTGCTTGATAAAGACATTAATGAAACTTTATAAGTGCGATATATAAAATGCTATCAACGAGACTTTATCACCATAAGTTCGGAAGCCTATATTCATCTCAATAGATTCAATCTGAAGAAGTAATATGAACTTGAGCTATTTTATTTCTTATTATGTAATTATTTTTCCAAATCAACGAACAATTTTTCACGTTCAA
This sequence comes from Inga leiocalycina, assembly GCA_963242795.1. Taxonomy (NCBI): domain Eukaryota; kingdom Viridiplantae; phylum Streptophyta; class Magnoliopsida; order Fabales; family Fabaceae; genus Inga; species Inga leiocalycina. The sequence goes on along the minus strand of OY725328.1, from coordinate 62,911,593 downwards.
AAAAGAGAAAGAGAAACGAATACTAAAAATTTTAGCTCAACAATTATCAATATATATACGCATAAAAATTTATACTAAATTGTGCTGTTTACAAGTGATAAATAATACAATTATTTTTCAAACTCCATATCTAATTATATAATATATGTGTAACTTATTTCAATCCATTTAATTTGCTTTAACAAAAAAATGGTGTAATATAATATAACTATCACTAAGAAAAAAGACATTTCGTAATGGTACATTTGAAGCGGTTACATTTAACCACTACAAATATTGGCATTTGTAGCGGTTTCTATATAAACTGCTACAAATTTGTAGCGGAAAGCTATACGCCAAGTGGCACGACTGATTGGCAATATAATTTGTAGCGGTTCAAAGCATAAAACCGCTAAAAATATGGCGCGAGATTCCCTCTATAATTTCTCGCGGATAATTTTTAGCGGTTAAAACATAAAAACTGCTACAAAGTGGCACCACCAAGCTGGGACAATAGTGGCATTTTGTTTGTAGCAATTACTACGAATTGAACAGCTACAAAATGCCAAAGGACACCTATTTGTAGCGGTTCTGTTTTCATAACCACTATAGAACTTGAAAGGTCATTATATTTATAGCGGTTCTGTTATTCTAATAGCTACAAAACTTCAAAAGTCTCAAATTTGTAGCGGTTATTTTATAACCGCTATAAAGTTTTCGACGCCCTAACTGGTTTGTAACGGTTTGTGTAGTGGTTGTTTCCAAAACCACTACAAAATCCAAAGCTATTTATAGCCGCCACCCCTTCATTTTTTTCGTTTGGCCATTTTTCTTTCTGACGTTTCTCTAAGAGGTTTCCTTCAGATCTGAGCATTCTAATGTCTGTCTGAGAGTTTTTGCTACAATATTTCTCATTCTTCTCACTTGAGGTATGAAAAATACATATTTTCTTTTTATGCTTTTTATTATTATTATATTTTTTACATAAAAATGTGACTAATTGGTTTTTTTTTTAATTTTCGAAGTTGATATGGCTTCAGGGAGGGACAAGGGGAAGGAGCCAAAGGTCCCCGACCGATTTTGATGGGTAGCAACAGCAAAGGAGGGGGCAATGGGAGGGGACAGCGCGGAGGGAGGGCGACCACGCCATTTCAGCCTATCTCCCCACAGCAGCCACCACTACTACAATGAATGGTGTAATCGATTAATTGTGGTGTAATCGATACTAATTGGCCAATTAATTGTGGTGTAATCAATACTAATTGATGGCGATATGAGGTTGGTCTTCTTTTACTCTGTTGGCTAGCTGATGCTTTTGACTTGGGTTGTGTTGTCGAACACTTTGAGATCTTACCATAAGGTTGGATTTGTTTCTCTCTAGACTGTCTACCTTGCAAAAATCAGAAAATTAAATCACATTTTTAGATGGAAGTATGAATGAAAAGTGCAAGGAATTGTAAATGAATGACCTTTTCATATTGCTCGATAAGACCTATTGGCCAATCAACATAGCCACCTACAATATCTTTCACCATTATTTGCTCATCCCGAGACAGATTCGATAAGAGGGCGTCTTCATTAGTGCAGACGTCTACCCTCACACTAGGAGTGTGTTGTCGGCCAACAATGAATAGTGTAGTGTGTCCTTATCAATATTATAGGCAGCACCCACTGCAACCACGTGCTTGGAAGCTTGATCGGCATATAACTTGCATTGAAATTCACCCTATAGAAAATAGAGTTAATATGTTATAGTTTGCTAAAGTATAATGTAACATAAAGTTAAGTAGAGAAGAAATTAATTACCAAAAGAAAAGGGACTTTAGGCATGGAAGTGCAACTATCTCTGACACTTGGGCTATCACATAAGGGAACATTTAATATTGGCCTACAATGCACTAACTGTTGTATTTGCGCTGTTAACAACGCATTCTGTTCTTGCATCAAACGCATTTATTCTAAGAATTGTTCTTCTCGTTGTTCCTTGTAGCGCATTTGTTCTTGAAGTTCTTGTATTTAATGCTTGAAACCAGTCATCTTGTCACGCAGCTAGGAAACATCACTTCTATTAGAGCACTTCTGACGTCTGAAGTATGCTGATGGGGTGACAATAAAACCAGTACCCCGAACACGACCATCATACTCAAGTACTCCAAACGCTTTGCTCAACAAATCGTCCCGACCAATATTGCTCGCTAACGCAGGATCCTCCTGTGTCATTTGTCGCTATCACAAAAAGAATTACAACAATATTAGTTATTATAAATCAAGTTAATTTAAGTAAAGTTAATTATTTATTGTACACATAATCCAATACTTACACAATATTCAGCTACTCTTCTTGCTTCCTCACTACAAATTTCACCTTTCTTATTAGTGACACTGGCTACCCACTGTTCACTACCGCAAGTGCACGGATCGCTTCAAGTAATAAAGTGATAAGTAAAGATCGTTTCCACGAGGACTATGACGAAAACAAGCTAACTAATGTAACTATACGTTTAATTAGGTTGAATGGAATCATTTAAAATTGATCAAGTTGAGTCAAAACATGTTGTTGAGGTGAAAAAGAAATCTAAAACTATTTTTAAACTAAAAATTTTATAAAAGCGAATGATTCTTTATATTCAAGTATTTAATGAAACTTAGGATTGTTTATCCCCCTTGTATTTCAAAAGCACTCACTCAAATTCCCCCAATATAGGCTACTTCATGAAAGATTATACTAGCCAAGGATACTAAATTACCTATAAGTGCTCTCTCAAGTCTCCAAATAGGTGTTTAGTTCAATTAATTCATTAATCTCTTAATTAACTAATTAAACCTTGATTTTCATTTCAAATCCTATTTGGCTATGTGAGGTTAATGAGTGTATCTCTACCTTATTCACAAAACTATCCATTCAATTCATAAATTTTAAGTTCTCACACGATTAAACTCAAGTTCTACAGTCAATTTAGCCCTCTCAAGCATCAATCAAGTGAACCCAACAATCTCATTGGTTGCCAATCAATGAGAAGCATTAAGCAAAGAGTAAAATCAGCATAATCTCATCATTAATCACAAATATAAAGGGGAAATGAGTACTTAATCTATACAAGGGTTCAAAACAATCCTAAAAGAAGAGATACTTAGCTACTCATGTCCAAATGTACAGAAAAACTAAGCATAACAATTGAATAAACCATAGAAAAAGGGAAAAGAGAAGAAAAGAAATGAAACCAAGGTAGAAATCACAAAATTCCTCTTAGAACCACCACCCAAGATCCAAAACTCTCTAAAATCCCCTCTCCAAGGTGTCTCCTTTCGTGCTTCAGCTTCCCAAGGTGTAGAATGTGTGATTTCGGCGCCCTTCCCTAGGTTAAATAAGGTTTTTTCACTTCTGACATCAAAACGCGCAGCTGCACTTTTTCAAGACTTGCTACGGCAAGTCTGTCAACTTGCTATGGCAAGTCTGTCAACTTGCATAGCCAGTTACACAGAGAGCCAATATTTCTTCAGATTCTTCACTTGCTACAGCAAGTTTGTCAACTTGCTGTAGCCAGTTACACAGAGAGCATACGAAGATCACTTGCCATAACAACTTTGTCAACTTACTGTAGCCAGTTACAGAGAGAGAAAATTTCTTGAGAATGTTTACTTGCCACAGCCAGTTAGTCAACTTGCTGAGGCAAGTTGTATAAGCTCCTTCTATCTTTGCACTGCTTCACCTCCTTTGCTCTTTCCTTGTTTCTTGGTTCTTGTAGGCCTTTAAAACCTGTCTTCATCCTCCTACAAAAGAGAGATAGGATTTATAAATTCTTAATTAATTCACAATATACTAAGAATTTCTTTGATTTTTTGCTTTATACTTTGCTATACACATTTTCTTCTATACACTTCTTTCAATGTACATTTTGAACCCAAAAGTATGGAAAAAGAGAAGAAAATGTGTTGGAATGTTATGAATTTCTTAGAGTCAACACCCACAGATCATGTCGTGGAACCTGTGTAATATTTGAACTTGATTCTTCTATCTGCACAACAAATTTAGTTGAAGTTAAATGATATTCATACAATTTATCTACAAATGAAATAATCATTAGTTCGTACCAGTTTTCTTTCTAACTGTGCGTATGAAACAGGTTCTTGTGTGTACCGGTATGCCATGTTTGTCGCGTTTGCTCGATTTTTCTCGCTCAACTCTTGTTTAGATCAAAATGAGTCATATTAATATATAAATGTTAATTACAAATACATACATTACAAGTAATATGGAAAGCCAAACATATTATATTACCAGGAATTCATGAGTTGTATGTGTTTTGATAAACTCATACCACATTTCTTGAGTGATGATTCCTTCATACAATGTCGGCGGTGTAGTAATGATAATCTTATTATCATTCCTCAAGGAGTATTTGACAAGAACAGAACGAAACTTTCTCATAAGTTTTTGGGCTTTTCTTAGCACGAAGGTCTTTCGATCATTATCAATAATAAAAATGCTCGGTAACAATAAAAAAACATCTATACCAATCTCTACTAACCCAAGTTCCCTCTTCATGATCATGTCTCACGTATACGGGTCCATCTCCATCTCTATCTTCATCTTCATCTTCATCTGCATCTAGATCTATACCAATCTCTACTGACCACAAATTCTCAAACGAAGGATAATCATCATTGATGTTCAAATTTTCATTACTTTCAAAATCAACTTGTTCTTGACGATTCTTGTTGGATGGGACTACAATAAACCAATTCTTTTTAGTAGGATCCAGAATGAAAAACTCTTGTTCTGCTTGTGCTACTAAAATAAAAGGATCATCTTCATACCAAACCTTAGAAAGGTCCACTTGAACAAAGCCTAAGTCATCTATCCGTAATCCACTGTTGTTGTTAACCCACTTATATTTGAAGACAGGGACCCTAAACATAGAGTAATCTAACTCCTATATGCGTTCAATGACACCAAAGTATGACATTGATGCATAGATAGGGTGTATGTCTTTAGCACTAGATCTATGCCAAGAATCAACAGGTGTTACCCCACTATTCTGCATCGTGCTCTGTGTATCATGGTCTTGTGTATAGAATGTGTAACCGTTGATTGCATAACCATTGTAAGATAATACATTTAAGCTCGGTCTCTTCGACAGCCACTTCAAATTTTCAGAAACTGAATCAAGATTCCACTCCATCTCATCATTAATGTGATTTTTCAACCAGCTTGAAAATTGTTTATTGTGTTCTTTTGTTAACAAATTTTCATTCATATCACCATATACCAATTGAAGAGCATCTTTGTATTCTTCTACAAACGGTTCGACCTCATCAGTGTAATATAGCACATACAAGTGGGCCTGCTCCCATTCAGTAGCTGATATCGTTATTACATCCCTCGCAGTTGTTCCTTTCCCTGATCTTCGCCCATTATGATGGGACTTGGGGATCCCTACAAGGTCAACATTTGATAGAAAATCAACACATAAGTCACTTGCTTCTTCAACCATGTACCTTTCAGCGATACAACCCTCTGGGCGATATCTATTTTTCACATACCCTTTTAATATTTTCATGAATCGATCATTTGGGTACATCTATCTCAAGTACACTGGACCGCACAATTGAATCTCTTTGACCAAGTGTACGGTTAGATGTACCATAATGTTAAAAAAAGGTGAAAAATACATTTCAAGTTCACACAGAGTACACACAATCAACCTTTGTAAATCTTGTAACTTAGCTGAATCTACTACTTTATTGCATATCAACTTGAAAAAGACGCAAAGTTTAGTGATAGTGTTTCTTAAATTTTTGGGTACAATGGATCATATACAACCGGTAAGAAATTCTGCATGAGCACATGGCAATCATGAGACTTGAGATTCTTTAACTTCAACTCTTTCACTGAAATAAGGTTCTTTATATTTGAAGAGTAGCCCTCAGGAACTTTAATTCCTTGCAAAAACTCACAAAACAATTTCTTCTCTTTCCTCGACAGAGTGTATGCCGCTGGCGGAACGTAGGTACGATGCCCTTGTTCAATCAGTGCCAACTCTTCTCTAATTCCCAAGTTCACCAAATCCAACCTCAAATTGACACTATCCTTGCTTTTTCCTTGGATATTGAGCAACATGCCAATTAAACTATCATAGATATTTTTTTTCTATGTGCATCACATCAAGAAAATATCTCACATATAAAGACTTCCAATATGGAAGTTCAAATAAAATAGACTTTTTCTTCCAACCACTTGTCTCGATTTGTTTTGCAAAAGGCTTGCCAAAATTGTTATCCAAGTCTTTTACCTTGGAATACACCTAGGAACCGGTCAACATCTTCGGTAGGCTACCTTCTTCTGAGTTACCATTGAAAGGCTTTTTCCATTTCCTCTAACAATGTTGTGATGGTAAGAATCTTCGATGCCCCATGTAAACATTTTTCTTACAATGATGAAGTCGCACTGAATGAGTGTCATCTTCACATATAGGGCATGCACCATATCCTTTGACCCTGTATCTCGACAAATTACCATAAGCAGGGAAATGATTAATTGTGCCAAACAACATGGCTTTCAAAGTGAAACTTTCTTCCATGTACCTGTCATACATACTGACGCCTTCCTCCCAAAGCAGCTTCAAGTCATCAATTAAAGGAGCCAAGTATACATCTATATCATTCCTAGGTTGCCTTGGCCTAGAAATTAACATGGACAACATCATAAACTTACATTTCTTGATCAAATGTGGTGGAAGGTTATAAATCATCAATATCACCGGCCAAGTGCTATGTGTACTACTCTGAACACCGTACGGATTAATTCCATCAATTGATAGTGCAAGGCGAAGGTTCCTTACTTCATCAGCAAAGTCAGGGTACTGATTATCAATTTTTTTCCATTGAGGAGCATCTGTAGGGTGCCTAAGCTTTGTGTCTTTAATTCTTTCATCTGCATGCCATGTCAACTATTTAGCAATCTCTGCATTACTATACAGTCGCTTGAATCTCAAAATAATGGGAAAATACCATAGGACCTTCGAAGGACTTTTTCCTTTCTTCTTCCTATATCGAGATGCGTCGCATTTAGGGCACCTCTCTAACGTTGCATACTGATTTCAAAATAATACGCAATCATTAGGACATGCATGTATCTTTTCATATCCCATACCGGTTGTAGAGCAAAGAATTTGCTTTGCCTCGTATGTCTTTGTAGGAAGTACATTTTCTTCTGGAAGCATATCTTGCAACAGTTCAAGCAGTGTGGTGAAACCCGAATCACTCAATCTATAGTGAGCTTTAAAGTTGTACAACTTCAACACTGCTAGCAATCTTGTGGATTTAGTACTACCAACATATAATGGTTTCTCTGCATCACCTTTCAACTTTTCAAATTCGTTAGGGTAGTTATGAAGCACCCCTTCAACTGCATTTAGCATTTCCAAGACCATCATCTTCATCAAACATGCTTTGATCAAATTCATCCGAAGCCCCACTTGTGGTATGCACCCGATTACTACATGCATCGTTCGTCTCACCATGCCTTGTCCATCGTATATATGTTGGATCAATACCATAACACACTAAATGATCTAGCAAATCAAGTGCACTAATCCGCTTTCCAAAACAACAAGATAAGCAAGGACACAGAATTTTGTCAGGATCTTTTGTGTGCTCAATTACAAATGTAATAAAATCTTTCACCCCATCTATATATTCCCTTGAACATCGATTAGATGACATCCATTTACCATCCATCTATGCCTTCAATGTATTTTTAAAAAAAGTATGTGGTTAGTTGTATGACTATTGCATTTACTAATTACTTTTATATTCTCTTACCAATTTTAAAATAAATTCCCAACATGAAATCTTCAAAATTGAAGCTTTCTAAGTCTTAAACCCTATTTTTTAATTGACAAATAATCCATTAATTATTCCCAAGCATTATAATACTTTTTCACAAGTCATAACGAAAGAAACCATATTTGCCACAACATATATTAGGTGAATTAGAAAACATTACAAGTCAACAAATTAAATACAAGTGTTAAGAATATATAAATAACTAACTATTGGAATACCTACAAATTATAACTAACTATTATTAAATTCAACTAAAATCACATTCGTAAGCTCAAAATTTAAAAAACATACCGTAAATAGAAGCTTCAATAGACTGATGAGCTGAAACTACAAACACAAATCAAACATAAAAAAAGTCAATAAAATATTTGTGGTTGTAAGTTATTTTTTTTAATAATAACAATGTGTACAAAACATCAATATATAATAAAATAAAATATGATTAGCTTAAATCAAAAAATATGATTCAGAAAAAAAAAAAAGAAAGAAAATAAGATAAAAGGAAAAGAAAAGCATATATAATCCTAACATTAATTAAATTATTTTCAGCTCAATATTGAGAATATAAAAAAAATTATTTTTGACTAGCTACATTGCCAATTATTCTTGGGTAGTCATACGTACGTATGTACGTACGTACATTAAACCCAACTCCTATTGGTTTTTTTTAATTATTTGTTAGTGTTGGTTTAATTTTAATCAAAAGCCCAGGATTGATTAGGTTTGGCCAAACCCATGTTGATGGGTGAGGCTTATTATTTCACTGATTAAAAATCTGGGTCAAAAAGTGCAATATATAATCAACATATATATATACACGTGCGTTACTATGAATGGCAAGATTTATATAGAGATAAAATAAAATTCAATTATAATGGAAAATAAAAATAAAACGGTGTTAGTTAATGAAATTAATGGTGTTACTTAAAAACAAAATGGAATTTAAGGGTGTTACTATGAGTATTAAAGAATAATATATAGATATAGATATTTTCTAAAAATATTATTAAAATATTTAATTTAATGTGGTTAAATGAATAGGAGATGAAATAAAAAGAAAAACTAAAAAAATCAGAAATAATTGAAGTATAAAAATATTTTCTCTATTAAAAATAAAAAAATGATTAATTTTTTTGGAAATACAAAAATTGGAATCAAAATTAATTATAAAAATAAAAAATATATAAGAAAATACACTAACGGAATTGATGGAAAAATATGAGAGAATAAAAAAGTATCACACCAATTGAAATATGAACACTAATAAGGATCATCACATTCCCACAATTGCACAAGCTTAAATGATCATCACAAAAATATTGGGTTTTCTAGGGTTATTACTAAATCTAAATAATATTTTTATTACTATCCTTATTTTTTATAAAATTTAAATTATATTCCTTTAAGAGTTTGTAGGAATATTAGAAATAGGATATATAGATATCTTAATGAGATAACTTTACTTTTTTTTCTTATAATGTAACTTTACTTTTAAATTCATTATGTACTATGGTTAGAACATAGAAATTAATTTGAAATAAAAAATTATAGAAATTATATGCTAATTAAAAAAAAAAAAGAAGCACGTTGAACTTACAGCTTAATTGATCAGTGCAATGGAGTGGGGGATCACGTTGCCCTTAGGTGACGCAATCTTGAGTGAGGAGGAGGAGGAAATTTGAGCAGTGGGGACCAAAAGTGGAAGCCAGTAAAAAGAAAAGGGAACAATTGGAACAGGAGTGGGGATGATAGTTGGAACAAAACAAAGAAGTAGATTTGATGATGAAGACTTGTGCACGTGTAGGTGTGTTTTTAAGTGTGAAGATGGCAGAAAATGGAGGAAGGGGGCCGACGGTCGTCCATGGCAAGAAGTAGTAAAGATAAGAAAGGGAAAGTGAGAGAGGGAATAATTAAAGTGGGATGGAATCAAAATAAAAGAGAAGGAGGGCGCGGCAGGGGGGCCACTACACGGGAAGGGTAAAAAAGATAAGGTGGGGGCGGGGGGAATTGTGATTAGTGGGGAGTGGATAGTGTAATCCACTTAATAGGTAAAAAAATTTTATTAGTTGAAGGCCAAGTCACTTGGGGAAAAACCAGCTGTGATGCTTGGTTGTCCAGGTGCCATAGTTGGTCACGTGGCCATGTGGGAGGCAGGCACCACAGCTGGTCAAGTGTGGCGCCTTCCAAGGCAAGCGCCACACTTGGCCCTACCAACTGTAGCACTTAGTCCACCAAGCGCCACAGCTGATACCCAAAATTAAAAAAATAATAAAATAGAAAAAAATAATAAAAATTAAAAAGGAAGCTGTGGCATTTTTTTAAAGAAGAGCAACAAAATGTGCGCCACCTTTTGACCTTTTTGTAATAGCGCATAGGAGTCAACCTTACTACAGCCACCGCTGACAGTCCCACAGGAGGCGACCGCACACAGGTGCCTGATCTAGGAGAGGGAGAGCTTAGTGTCAGCAACTCCGAGGCGAATGAGGAGTTTAAGATCCCAATTCTGATCAGAGACATGGAGCAGTTCCTAGATGAGGAGGATGTGAGAGACTAGAACAACCCACGACGGTCGTCTTCTTTGTCTACTAGGTCTGAGGTACAGGTCCAAGGTAAATATATTTTTTTATTTAATAAATTAAATATTTAAATTCAAACTGTTAAATTTGAATTTCAATTTATCTAATGTATGTGGTAACTTGTGCAGATGAGCAGGGTAACATGTCTACAAGGAGGCTGGACGTAACCGGTTTGAACAGCTTGGACCGGACACTACAAGTTGTAGTTCCATAGAATCAGGCCACGGACCAACCCATCAACAATGTGGGTCACCTGTTCAACCACTTCCTAAACGAGCTAAGCTCGAATTATATGCGGTTCCCCCTACACTTTAAGACGTAGAGGAACGTTCTGAAGGGGCCGAAGGACCTGGCGTGGGACAAGGTGGTGAAAGAAATTAATAGTATTTAATTATATTATATTTTTCTATAATTAATTATATTTAAATAATATTTACTAATTGTCTTATTTGTAATTAGTCATATTTAATTATTTTTATTCAATTGTGTTATAGCTTTGGTTTGCCGTCTGGGACAACCGAAAGAGGTACACTCTGATGAAGATGGGCGATAGCTAGAGAAATAGGAGAAATCGTCTCTTCTATAGTATGGATAAGGATAGGACAATTCCTCTACAGCAACTGATCAAGAACGTCCCAGACGGCGTCCCACCGAACAACTGGGTAAGTTTTGTCCAGTTCAGGAAGAGCGTAGAGGGGCAAGTAATGTATTTATAATTATAATTTAAATTTAAATTTAACAAATTTTATGATTTTATTAATTATAAGTGTTTTATATTTTTTTAATACTTTTAATCTTTTTTTTCTAGGATCTTTCTCAAAGGAATACGAGGTGCCGAGGGCAGGAGACGATCCACCACACGGCAGGATTGAATACCTTTGCTATCTCTTATAGCGAGCTGGTAACTTTTCTCAATATCAATTACTTTTAGCTAGTTATTTCATATTATAAATTTAGTATTTTTTTTTATAATACTAATTTAATTTTATAATTGTTTTAGGAGAGAAAGGCACAGCAGGAGAACCGTCAGACGGACTATGGGGAGTTATTCGCTATCACCCATAGACACCGTGACAAGACTCCAACCTCTCAGCAGGCAGAAGCGGCCATTGTAAGTTAATTCATTATTATATGAAACCAACTTTATTATGAAAAATAATAATGATTAATTATTTCATAAAATGGCAGAAGCAGATGCAATAGTAGCAGGTTGAGCTGTAAGAGACCTAAACCCAGGAGTCACAAGGGTCTATTGACCCCACTGCACCATTGAAAGTGGGTCTAGGTCAGGTTGATCACCTCGAACGCATGAAGGGGATGGGGATAAGCGCCAGACCTAGCATGTTCTACGGCAGGAGCGCCAAACCTAGCATGGTCTACGGCAGGAGCGACGCCTCTTAGGCTAGTAGCTCTCGAGCACAAATGTCTAAGAGATGAGTCCGTTGAGGAGCTGAGGTTAGATTTAGCCAAGACACAAGCTGCAATGGCTCATCAACAACAACAGATGCAGCAGCAAGCCGATTACTACTATGCACAGCATTCGTAGTGGCGCGATATCACGAACTACATGCTCGAGCGGTCGTAGAGTTGCCTGTTCCCCAACAAGGAGCATCCAAGAGTTCCTCCTATCCCTTGGTTCATCATCCAGCCTACTCCTCCTGCTGATGATGATGGTCTTGTTAACTCTGCCTAGTGCCCCATACAACTGCACCTGAGGGAGCCCCCCGGAGGGAGGACCTGATGATCAGCCTCCAAGTAGTTAGTTTAGGACAGTTATTTTTTTTTTTGAAACATTTGTAAATAAACATGGATATTTATATTTTTAGAACTTAAATTCTTGTTGCGTTTACAACAGTTATATTATATTTTCAAAGCCTTGTTAAATTCTTATTGGGTTTACAACAGTTATATTTATATTTTTAAAGCTAACCACAAAAAATAAAAAAAAATAAATTAAAATATCTTCATAGCAGTTTTAATGTAAAACCGCTACAAACATCTAACATTTGATATTTGAATTTTCCTCCTATGGTCTTATACATTTGTAGCGGTTTATCCTAATAACCACTACAAAATGAAAGCAAAATTTAATTGTCCAACGATCATAAACATTTGTAGCGGTCTTTATCTTATAACTACTACAAATTGAAAAAATTTGAAATTTGAATTTCTTCTACCACCAGAACTTTGTAGCGGTTCATAAAATAGAACCGCTACAAATATAATATTATAGATTAGTAGCGGTTAGTGCGTTTTAACCACTACAAAAAACAACATTTGTAGTAGTTATGTTATTAAACCGCTACACAGTCAACATAAATTTTACTAATTCCTACTAATGGGCTGAATTGTTGTAGCGGTTTTATTCATATAATCGCTACAAATATAGAATTCAGTAGCGGTTATGGTAGCGGTTTTTTAACCACTATAAAATATTAAACGTTGGAAATTATGAATATAAGCTTCTAGGCACCCGTAATTCTCTATTCACTTATCTTCTTCACTATACTTTCTTCTCTCACTAGTAGCTATGGATAAATCATAGATCAGGGTGTCACACAATTCTCTAGAATATTTGTACGAATTAAACAATTTCTTGGATTTCGCATTCACTCATGCCAGCTGTAATGGCAATATCGCATGTCCATGGAGATGCAAGTTCAAGAAGTGGCATGCACGACAAGTTGTTAAGGAATATTTGCTTGTGAAGCCTTTCCCAAAAGACTATACATTCAGGGGAGTTCATGGTGAGAAGGCCGGTATGAGATATGATGATGCTCTTCCTCAAAGTTCACAAGTAGGAGTTCAACTAGATGAAGATAATCCAATTAATGATGCTGTGCGTGATACATTTGGATTTCAAAATGACAACTTCAACAAAGAAGTGCAAGGTTCAAAGCCGGTGTTCATGAGGAATGAAGCAGCTTAGGATTTTTTCAACTTAATGGATGAAGCATATCATCCTTTATATTAAGGTTATCGAAAATACTCTAAATTATCTTTCCTGATCAAGTTCTATCATATCAAGTGCTTGTGTGGAATCACAGATAAGGGAATGTCAATGTTGCTGGAATTATTATAAGATGCCTTCCCAGACACGAAGATTCCCACAATATTCTACAAGGCTAAGAAGATTATTAACATGTTAGACTTGAACTATCAAAAAAATGGTGCATACCCCAATGATTGTATGTTGTATTGGGGAGACGATGCCAGCAGGGAGACTTGTACACGATGTCACACATCGAGGTACAAGACAATTCAAAAGGAGGAAAAGAAAAAGAAGAAACTTGCAAAGATCCTCAGGTACTTCCCTTTGAAGCCATGCCTATAAAGGTTGTTTATGTCGTCCAAAACGGCGGAGCACATAAGATGGCATGATGTTGATAAGAATGAAGATGGCAAATTAAGACATCCCCGGGATGCAGACGCATGAAAAATGTTTGACATTGACTTTCCATCTTTCATGGTTGACCTTAGAAATGTTCGGTTTGCTTTGGCGACCAACGGTTTCAATCCATTTGGGAATATTAGCACAAGTTACAGTATTTGGCTGGTAATCTTAGTTCCCTACAACTTACCCCCTGGACGTGTATGAAACAAATCTCCTTCATTTTGTCTTTGATCATTCCAGGGAAAAAGGCACTGAGTAATGACATCAATGTGTATTTCCAACCGCTTATTGCAGAATTGCTTGACCTGTGGAATGTCGGCATTGAGACATATGACGCTTACGGGAAGACATTGCTCAACTTGCGTGCAACCTTGATGTGGACGATTAGTGACTTTCCTGGCCTTAGAACATTATCTAGTTGGACTGTGCATACTAGGTTGGTGTGTCCAGTTTGCATACTTAGATTTAGAATCACCCTTATCCTTAGGTTTAGTTAGATTTGATTTTTTTTTTTTTTCCTTTTTAGTTAGCTTATTTTTCTTTCTTTGATTCAAATTGTGTTGACTCAACTTAAGCAAAAGTATAAAATCACTATTCAATTGTATTTTGGTACCAAGTCCCCGTGGGAACAATACTTTTCTTATCACTTTATTACTTGATGCGATCCATACGCTTGAGGAGTCTTAGGCTATAATTTTTTCCCTATCAATCACCTACTCCTATATTCCTATAATCTTCAAATGGTTTGAGCCAATTGTATCAAAGTTCTTCTATTTGACTGTATCAAACGGCCAATCATCAATATTGTCTTATTGGAAGTCATTGTTAACATCTAGGATTTCATGTCATTTCAGCACATTTTCCTTAAGTTTCATACACCCTTTGATATATTTAAGCATATTTTGGATACTCAATATAGGAAAATGTGCATTTGACTTTTGCTTGCACATCATTGTTTACTTGTGCCTGTTTTGATCATATTTGTAGTTAATTTTCTATGCTTTTAATGTGTATACATTGATCAAGTTATTGCAGCCACTTGGCTAATCTGTCATTTTGGGGCAAGTGGATTATTCATGACCCAGTGGATGTGCTTCAAAAGAATAATTTCAAGATATAGCAAAATAGAGATAGATTCCAAATTTAAACATGTTACACTATTTAATAACAGGGGAAACATACATAGTAATATAGTATGGTTATTCAGTGATGACATCACATAGCACAAAGGGATCAAAACGTGAGGGATCGGAGTGGGGTCCTGAAATGTTTTCTAATAATGATTCAGTACGTAACGTAACATCACAGATTATATAAACACTGTGTAAATGGAAGTCCTGAATAGTGAATACCCTATAGCTAATTATTTTGCTGTTTACTAGTGAGAAGAAGAATTGAACTTTTCACACTTGTATAATCATGGGTTTATAAATATATATATACACAATCACTTTTACGATTGTAAAATATTGGAACGAGTGCATGGGATCTTTTAGTTTTACATAATGAAAAAGGTGTGGTTCCTATTGTGACTAGCAAACCATCTCTTTGCGATTATAGATCATAAAATAGAGAAATGTCTGTATAATATCTCAAAAGCCTATACATTCTAATTTTCTAATAAAGAGGAAAAGCAAAAATATCTGGTGGAGATGAAAAACGATGTGCTTGATTTGTTTCAATATTTCTAACCAGGGCATTAATTAAGCTAATGATTATTATTATTATTTAATTCACTTAACAAATGACAATGAGATTACTTACCCACAGCTCCATTTCAAAGGTTAATTAGCTTGTTATGGGCTACCCTGTTTGATGGAGGTATCTCTAAATTTAAACTTCTAGTGTGTTTTAAATTGTTTTTGGCAGCTGATAATATATATATATATTTATATATATATATATATATATATATATATATATATTAAGCTATATATTCAGTTTAACTATGTGTAAGACTTGTCCATCATACTAAATTAGCTTGTAAACTGCTTGGTTAGACATTTGATGTGGGACTTTGTTTATACTCTGATATTAGATAACTTGTTATTAATCAGATTCAAAAGGTAATAACTAAATGAGTTTTAAAAAGGTGGAAATTAATTTAGACAGCACCATATTAAAATTTCAAAACAAATTTAAAGAGAGGAAAGAAATTTGAATATATATATATATATATATATAGATATGAATGGGCATCCCAATTTGTGAAGAATAAATGCATTACTTGTGAGCCATTTTACATGGTTGTATGCCATATGTAGTAGAGGACCATATTTTGTGTCTATCACTTTATTCTCCTACCCTTCTCAATTTGAAAGATAGTAGCTCATACTACCTCCTGTCTTAGATATAGGAGAGAGACAAAAAGGTTTACTTTAGTCCTAAACAAAAAACTCCAAACCACTTTCTCCTTCAAATTTATAATTTTTTCGTTAAAATGTTCCTATTGATTGCACATTGAAAGGGGGGTTTCCAAATTTATAATGAACATGATTAGAAAAAAGTATTTTTGGCAAATCAGCACATGCTTGTTAGAAATAACTAGCTAAAATAATTCTTTTAATATCTACATATTAGTTATTTAACTCTTATATTAAGGATATGGAGTAACACACACCCACATCAAACAAGTGTGGGGGTGTGATGATTTCCCATTTTTAATAGATTTGAGATATATTTTGATATATTTTAAAAGTCATCAAAGCTAAATTAAAGATATTTTCTTGAATTTTTAAGAGATATCAATTTGGGTGCACTTCAACATAGAATACAAGTTTTTAAGATTAGGAAAGAAAAATAATAATAGGAAGTTTTCAATTTAAAAAAAGAAAAAGATCCAGCTATTATTACATTATTATTATCATTATTGTTACTATTATTTATATTGTTTCCTTTTGTTCTCTATGGATGAGGACCGCATCGTTTTGGAATTGAAGAAAGGAAACTAAACATCTAAAAGCAGCCACCATTTGAGATATAAAGAGGAGGGAGGCAGCGGCATTTAATGATGATCATCACCGTCTTCTTCTTGGAGCAAGAACGTGCAAGAAACGAGAGATAAAGGAGTTCGAGTTCTATTCTTCTCCTTCTTCTTCACATGAGGATGAGAGGACTGTGGAGAAAATAAGAGATCATAGTAGCTGCTTGGACCAGATAAGTTGGAGCTTGAAGATGAGGCTTTGAATCAATACTCTATTCCTTTTTCTTTTCTCTTCTCCTTGAGATTTTGAATTATGAATTTGTGTTGTATTGTTGAGATCATTCTAGTTATGTTTAGTTAGTCTGTTTTGCAACCTAGAGGAGATATGAACTTATAAGTGGATTAAACTTATTGTTTTTACTGTTTAGTTATAATTAATATTAATTTTGGTTATTTAATCTTATTTAGCTATATCTATTTAGTGATTGGCCATCATTGAATATGAATTTGAGCATTATGATTTACCTTAAAGAAGGGAATTTTAATTAGGCTTTAAGATTAAGTAATATGACTTAGATTGCAAGATTTAATATGCAATAAGGATAGACAGACTCCTAATGGCCTCATATAATTGTTGAAAAGTGTGTTCGAATTATTTTGACTCTTGAGTAATTAGGTTAGACATAACAATTTATACTTAAGAAAGGATTATAAGTGGGCTGACAGGCACTTTTAACTATTTATACTCGATTTTAACAAAATTGACATTAAGGCTAATTAAATTAGTGAAAAAAATGTTTATGAAGTTAATAAGGGATTAGCGACTCTGGGTTGCTCGTTTGATAATAGTGGTAGTTAATTTGTTTCAATTTGATTTTAATTTTCTTTTCACTCATTTAAATTCAATTTGGTTTTCTTAAATTAAACAAAAGTGTAAAATCAATGCTCAATCAGGGTTAGGTACCAAATCCTCATGGGAACGATACTTTTTTTCATCACTTTATCACTTGATATGACCTGTATACTTGCGGAATCTTAGGCTATAATGGTTTCCCTATCAGTGTGAAATGGATTGAATTACCACAAATCGAGACATTTTGATTTGACACAATCTTAGCCGCCTTAGGGTCAAATCACAAATTACCACGAATTAAATGCAATATAGTGCAAACAACTCGGGATCGTTCTCTTATCAAGGAGCCATTTATTTTGACTACCCTAGGAAAATCTAAGTGTTATAAACATGGTTAGAAAGGAGATTTCTGAAATTGGTTTTTCTAGAAATTAAAATTTATGAAAATAAAACTATTCCTAATTTTTTGGTATTTTTGGAAAATAATAAAAAAATGATTTGGATTAAAAAGGGATAATATGATAAAATGAATCTTGGTGATGAAGAAAGTGGCAATCCTTGCTAAATAAATCATAGGAGTTCAAAGTTCATTAAATCTCAAGAACAACCTCAAGATAACACTTGAGTCCAATATTCCCAATTAATAGTAGCTCCTACAAACATAGCTAACTACTACCTCTTGAGATATTATTTAAACCCACTTAATGTGCAATTAAAATTGGAGTGATGCAAATTGTTCCTCTCAATTAGAATGTTCTAACGAAACTATTCAAGAGCTAAAATCAACTATGATTACCAATCAATAACATGATAGCAAGCATAATTTCATCAAGCACATCAAAAGATATATATCAAAATGAACATCAAGATACATCATTCAATTAAAACTACAATGATCAATCCGCATGAATACATAACAGTAATCCAAGTCTTAAAACCACACAATGATTAACTTAAACAAGGAAATCAAATATATAGTCTAAGCATAAGATTGAATCAAATAACTCCCCTGTATAAAGCACAATTGCTCAAGCCACAATTCCTCAACACCAAGAAGCAGTAAAATCAGCCACTCATAGCTCTAGTGGCAACAGCAATTTGCTTGAAACTTTGAAAATCCATGAACATGATTGTTCAGCCAAACTAATAGAGAAATGGAGGTTAAGGGAAGAAGAAGGCAGAGTCACAGTGGTGAAGTTTAGTAAAGAGGAAGGAAGGAACAGAGGAGGGATGGGGGGATGAAGATGTCGGTCAAAGAGGAAGAAAGAATGGTGGTCGTATGGTGGTTAGAACAAAGTAATCACGGTGGCGACGACTATGATGTGAAGACGGAGGTCTGACGGTGTGGGGAAACGTTGGAGATCGAGAAAAGAAAGGTCGTCGATGGAGACCGATTCAGGCTGTGATGGGAACAGAGGAGGAATGGCGGTGTCAATGCGATGCTGGTGCTGTGTTGTGGTTGAAACAGCCCAAGGTGACAGAATCCCGATGGCGATGGTGCCTTGGTTCAGCCTCCGCCGCGTCTCTCTCTGCAGGTCCGAACGGTGCAGCGGCGGTGAAAACAGAGAGACGATGGTCTCCAGCTCCTCCTTTCACAGGTCTGTCTCAGTCTCTCACGCGGCGCTACTGTCTCATTCTCCTATCTCTTGCGGCACCCCCTCCAGAACTCAGCTTCCTCCCCCTTTTCTTTTCCTGTCGGGTCTTGCATGTCCATCTCCCATCTCCACCGGGTCCTCCGATATCCAAATGCTGTCGGGTCTGTGTGCGTTTTGGGCTTTATTCTCTTTTTTTTTTACTTTCAGCAGCCCAAATACTTCTGGATCTGTTTCTTTTTTTTATATATATATATTGGCCTTACTTTATTCCCTCATTTTCCAGCCCAGTTCCAAAAATTAATGTAGGCCTTGTCTCTTCTCTTGGCCCAAGTCACCCGTAGCTCCTCTCAAATCTCAACATTAGCCCAATTCCCTCTAATTAATTAATTTGAACCTCCAAAATTCTCAATTTCTTCTTTAACACCTACAATGCAAAATTAAGCACAAGATAACATCAAAAGTTCAAGGAACAATTATATAAAAATAATTAATAAATTGTGACTATTTTACCCCTAATTACCATTAATTCAAAACAATTGTCTCTAACCAAAATTAATGTTTAATAATGCAATAATGTCCCATAAAATCCATTAAAAATCCCAATTTAATTATGAAATATTACATAAAAATATGGTTCAATCACATTTAAACTAATCTAAATCAACTACACAAACTAGTAAATACATAGCAAGCATAGTCTCGTTGAATAATAGGAAATACATAAATGAAAACCATCCAATCACAATAATCCAAACCTAATCACAAAATAAATAATCTTAACTCAACCATATGGAATCAAAATAACTCAACAAAATCTTACTGAAACTATCTTAAATTTAAATATGATTAGGAATTACAATAACAATAGGAAATTCATAAAGGAACTAAAAAAATCTCTCCATTGAAGTCTTGAACTCAAGACAAATCCTCAATCTTCAGGAGTTGGAAGCTTTAGCCACTCATGAAGCTAAGCACTGTCACCACCAAGCTTGAAATTGCAAAACCCATGGTTGAGACGAAGCAGCTGAAAACTAAAATAGAATGACGGAAGGAGAGGGAGAAGCTAGAAGGCGAATGGTGGTGTGAGGAAGAAGGTCGACTGTGGTAGATGGAAGAAGGTTGGATTGTGGTCTCCGGTGGTAGAGGACGAATCACGACGATGGTGGTGGTGGAATGAGAACGGAAGACGACGAAGCTGCATGGCGTGGGACGTCGTAGACGGTGGTGGTGCTCTGTCTCCTTCCCTTTGATTCTCTCTCTCTTCCTCATCGACTTCAATGGTGTCCAGTGTTCTGTCGGCTCCTCTTTTCTCTCCCAAAACAACCCTAAAAAAATAAAGATTTCAGGGCTGAAGACGCTGCTTTTCGAGTTTTGAGGCATTTTTGCAATTTCAAAAGTTCTGGGCCTTTTTCTGTCATGTTCTCTAGTCCTCATCAACATCAATTCTGCAGTTTTCAGAAGTTTTGGGTCATTTCTGTAATTTCTCTTAAATAATTTGCAAAACAAATAAACCCAAAATGTAATACCTTATATTCCAAAAATAATCAAAATAATCAATTAAGGTAAATAATGAAATATATTACATTTTTGCCCCTTTTTACCATTAACTTCATGCAAACAACTTTAATCATAATTAATGGAATTTAAGTCCAAAAATAGTGATAAATCTCCAAATATGCTATGAAATAGCTTATCAAAATATGGTGTGATCAAGGTCACACTTACAAGGAGTGTGGTTTGGCCATTTTAATATTAGATTTCCTTTTTCTGTTTTTTCTGTGGCTCAAGGATATTATATAGTTTATGAGATTATATAATGCTTTTATTGTCATCTCAGATAATTTGTTTCCTACACATTCTTGGAAAGAAATGCAACTTGGCTTTGCATCAAGAAAAATTTAATGCTCCTATGGATATAATTAGGGAAATTAAGCGGTTTACTCACTTTGTAGACCGAGTTTCCACATGCTCCCTTGCAAATGATGGAAATAGTAGACCAAAACATCTGGCGACTTCTTGTCTAGATTTACTAAAAAACAGAGGAAGCACTTCTGCTGTCATGGAATCATATGTTTTCAGAAACATCCTCGTGAGGAATTTCTGTGGTAAACCAAAGGTATACCAAGTGATTGTTTCTTATCAAAATGCCTCAAAGCGCGCAGCTGTCTTTTGAATCAGGAGTACTGGCTTCATCAGCCGCTATCAAAAGCCTCCACTCTCAATTGTTTGTGTCAATAAGCGTTTCATCTATATTCCAAAGGATCCTTCTAACAAATCCCTACTTTTATTATATATTTTCATATTATATTTGGGGATTTTGTCATAACTATTGAGTTTTTTTTTATTTGTGATAAACTGGGATTAAAAGTAAATATATTAAATTAGAACAAAAAAGGGCAAAATTGTTATAAAAATTGTAATTACTCTTAATTATTGATTTTTGGGGATATTTGGTGTTGGATTAATTGTTTCTAACCGTAGGTGCTTGAAGAAATTGGATCAAATTTGAAAATGAAAGTTTGGGCTTAAATTACAGAAATTACAGTTTGGAACCACAAACTTTTAAAACTTACAGTATGATCCCTGGCAAAAACTGCAGCATTTTGTTCTACATAGTTAGGTCAGATTTTGTATCGTCTCGAAGGAAAAAAAGCAACTAGGAGCGCAAAACTTGAGAACCAGAGCTCAAAACCTCCATCTTCACTTCCATCCACCTTCACCATCGTCTCCAGCGACCTACAACTCCATCTCCATTGTCACCGGCAACCTTCACAACCTTACCACCACACCATTAATGCTGGCACACTTCCAGATTTGAGAGTGGCTGGAGATTCGATCAGAGGAGCAGCTGTAACACCCCAAATTTCGAGACTCGAGGCTAGAGAATAAGCCTGAGATTAGTGGATTGCTAAGCCCCGGTTTAGCAAGATCCAAAATTGTGATTAGGGGTTAATTACTACAAAAGTGGACGTGGTTAGTGATTAATGAACCCTTTTAGAGAATATAAAGTGGATTGTAGTCACTTGTGTTATGAACAACGCCAAAACCCTGTATTTGAGTTCAATTGTGGATTAACATCCAAATTGACTTAGAATAGAGGGAATAATTGAATGGGGTATTGTGATGGAAATGGTGTCATGTTGTGGTATTTGATCATTGGAATTGATTTAAATTGGATTGGACACATTGGTTGCAAAATTGGAAATGCTGTCCAATGAAACTCTATTCTGGGCTGTCAGTTTGTGTGAACGTTTTGAATGACCAAATGGTGTCTAAAAATTCTGAAACTTTCCAGTCTTATAGTTCACATTCAAAGCTTCAAAATGGACATATAATTTGTGCCATTTCATGTTGGGAACTAGGAGATATGACTGTCCAAAGTTTGAGGTCGAAAATGGACTCTGTTTTGGGGCAGTGATGAAATTTGTGTAATTCTGGAATTGTGTGGTGATTTCTAGTAATGGATCATATTTTTCCAATGAAGAGGACTTCAATACCTTTCATTTGGCTTTGGGATCACCTCATTTTGATTTTTCTAGAATTAGTTATGATTTTTCAAAGATTGGGCAGAAAATCTGCCAGAAAATCCGAAAATGGGAATTATGACATCATCTCATTAAAAGATGATGTCAGCATGGATTATTAATCAAATTGCTCATCTTCTTCAGCTCATTTCTGTCGTGAGTTGCAGCTGAAAAGAGAGAGAGACGTTTGGGAGCTCTTAGAGAGAGAAAGAGGAGAAATCTCACAAGGTAAGCCGATTTCTCCGACGATCTAGCTCCTAACGCGTATAACCTTGCTTCTAAGCTTCTCTTTCATATTCTTTAAGGTATTGGAAGCTCAATTTTCATGGTTTAAAAGGTGCTAGGGTTCAGCCATATTGAGTAAAAGCTATTGGGAGCTTGAGGTAACTTCCAAACTCTTGTATATTGACTATTCTGGCTGCTGTGGGCAATTTAATCGGTGAAATTTCGCCGGATTGCCATTGGTTGTAAAAATGGAAAATGGGTTTCCCTAGGGGTTATGCTGCCCAAATTGATACTAAATGGTAGTTTTAACCTAATGGGATAGTCAATAAAGTGGTTAGGAGTAGAAAGGAACGCGTTTACGGAGCCGAAACCGAAAAACCCCAATTTTCCCCGGAGTATTTGTATATTTCGGTCTGGGCTATAAATGGGTCTTAGAGATGGATTTTCAATGATTTGATGATTCCATTGAGTTCAGGAGTGAAAATTAGGTGGGGTTACAGTTGGGCACTTTTTCGGAAAAGGCCGAGAAAGCATAATTACGGAAACGCCCCTAAAACCCTAAAAGTAGGGCTGCCAAGGGCAATTTCGTAATTTGACATTGAATTTGATAATTCCGAGTCCGGAAATGGATTCCTTGGGCGAAAATATGTCAGAATAGCCCATGTTAAAATTTCGGGAAAAGTACAGCCGGACCGGGTACGGCGGGGCCGGGCCGGGGTCCCAGGGGTATTTTGGTAAATTTTCAAGATAGAATCATATAACCCCCAGAAACACTATGGAAGTGTCTAAATAGTACATTTAACATTGTAGGATCGAATGTGAAGCCCCGAGTTGCTGGCACGTAAATCGAGGAGAAAAGACTGGAGGTAGGGAACTTACCTCTCCTGCATGTATTGATAATTGTATTTGTGTATTGATGCATGTTATTGCCTTGCGTGAATTATGTGAAACATATGAGAATGATTGTAGCTCTGTTTCTATTATACTATGGCCATGAGTATGTTGTTGAAACATTGAGCATGCGGATATATCATGATGTGAACATGTGTTATTGTGATGCAAGCATGTCGTGCATTAAATACTTATCTTGCATGCATATTGGTATGTGTTTCCTACTGAGATTCCCTAGAATCTCACCCTCCCCTATCAACATTTTAGACAGGGAAGGAAGATTGAGGATGAAGCAAGCATCCAAGGACGAAGAGGACTCGTTTCTGGGTGAGAGCTTAGTGTTGGTTATCAAGAAGTAATTGGGATAATATATGTGTATATTTGGATAAATATTTGGTTATGTATATGAGTAGTTTGTGTAATCCCTAATCGATGAGTTGTATGGGCTAATGTGCCCTATGATTATCGAGCGAAGATATGATTCCGGGATTGCCGGAAATTTATATTGCGTACTCTGATAATTGTGTAAATGTAATTTATCTTCGCATAGTAATTATATTCGGAGTGAAAATATGAGACCGTGTTGTAAATGATTTCGAAATGTAATTGTGAAAATCCCGTCTGGGTCGATGGGTTTATAAATGATGTTTTGTCTTATTGGTCTCTATTTCACGTTAATTGCATAATCCGGATATTAATTACGGCAGGGGGTTACAGCAGCCATCGTCATTTCTTCAAGTTTGAGAGTCAAACATCGACTTTCACTTCTCCACCATCTCACCTGGCAGTCGTCGTCGACCTTCATTCCTCCACCATCTCACCACGCCTCCGTTACCTTCTTCACCATCTTTGTTTCATCTCACCATTCACCGACACCATCATCTTCTATGCCACATCTTCCTTCCATGCCTTTAATCCTCAATTAATCATTTCATCTCTCCATTAATTGACCATGAATGAAGCTTTGAAGACACTTGATGGAGCTGTGTTGATGGTTGTTTGTGGCTAATTTCCTTTCTCCTAGAGCAATGGTTTGAGTCTTGATGCTTGGAGCTTCATAGAGGTGTGTTTAGCACTTAATTTCTTGTTTCTTTCCCTTGTAAATTTGTGTGTATTTTGGTTTTAATTTTTTGCATTTGACACTTTGAACTTAATTAGTAGTAATTTCTTGTATATAGACTTGGTTAAGCTTATGTTTGGAGGTTGCTATGAATATTTTATGTTTGTAATTCAAGGTTCTAGATTCCTTGTATCTTGCATAAGCATTAATACCAATGGCTAGAGTTTTGAATTGGGTTTCGGTTAAAGGAACTAAGTCTTACCTAGTGTGAGAGATTTAATTCACCTAACTCAAGCTAGCTCAAAGAGTCTTTTGGGCAAATTTGTCAAATTAGCACACTCCTAAAAATATTTTGAAGCTAATGATAGATGAAATTTATTGATCTAGGAGGTTTTTATTATAATTTTCTAAACAAATTTCGATCTCATCCATTTTTATTCCAAAAATCCAAAAAAAAAAATTTTTAAAGCATTTTACTTTAATTGCAATCTAGTTGTTATATAAAAAGTTGAAAACATTTTTAATTGTTTCACGTCAATCATTACACCTAGTTTCTCGGTAATTAATAAAAAAACTCCTCAAGAGATAATTCAGGAGTGCACCCTATATTGCAATCCTTGGTTATGTTTTTAAGAAGTTACCAAGGCATAAGCCGACAGGTTCCTTCACCTTCATTTGTGCTTAATGTTACGTGGCGGGAGATTTTATCTTTGCTTTTCGACTATTCAAGTAGTGACATCAGGATTAGTTCTTTATCAACTTTTAATGGCTTTTAGGTTCTTATTTGTGTTATATATCTCTGTGTAACTAGTAAACACTGGTTTAATTATTTAATATCATTTGGTCTTTTTATAAAAAAAATGAGGTCACAAGAGATGAAGTGATGTGAATCCAAACCAATGAATTCCCTATGATTCCATCCCTCACAAAGAAAAGGGATAGAAGTTGATCACTGGAAGCCTGCAGGAAGAAACAAGAAATGAAGATTCATACAAATACTACAACAACAAAGTCTTATCCCACTAGGTAGGTTCAGCTACAAATGCTCAAATTCATACAAATGCTCAAATTAATTTACAGAAGCTTGGAAAGAAATTGGTAGTAAGGAGGAGGTAATCTGCATCCCATGGACTAGATACAACTTCATAATAATGAATCATTGCCCTATACCTCAGGATGCACATTACCCATTCCTAACCCAACGCCTATGTATATATGTGGCTCATTGAAGTTCAAAGATAATCTATACACTTTGGAATGAATAAGTTTATGAAATTTCTGAGATCTTCAAGAATATTGGAAGAAGCTATACATATATAGCTATTTTCTCTGATTCATTTCTTGGTTTAGCATATCATTGGTAGGGGTATATAGCTGTCGATCTCATTCCGTAGATTATGTATTCTTTTTCTTGATTCATTTCAAATCTTTCTTTTTAGTCTCATGTAATATTCTTTACAGGTCATATATGACAATGTAGTAATGGATAGCTACATGTGAGAATTTTAAGCTTTTGAATAAATCATTGAAGTGCCACGTCGAACTTCTGGCTCATCAGCTCGCCTTCTTGTTCCTGCTCTGGCATATAAAAGATGAATCTGAAATGAAAGAAAAGGAAATCAAGGGTCCCCATAAATACTTGTTTTTAGTTAGCAGCATAATAGCTCATTCTTATTCTTATTCTTATTCTATTCCCTTGTCGCTGTTTAGATTGCAACAAGTATATCTTTAAAGCACGCAGACAATCATTGGATTCAGTCCATGAACGTTTGGATTATACATAGGTTAAAATTAACGAAAAATTTAACTTGAAGTTCAAAACTAGTTCAAACTTTTACAAATTGTCGATAGAAGTGCAATTCATAATGAATGAATGAATGAATGAAGTGTAGACATGGTATTTACAATATAACCTGATTGATTAGTAATTAGAATTTTACATTTTCAAGTAGTCATGTAATAATAGTAAGATACTTAGAATGAAACTTCTTCAAGAAATTTCCATTTCGATACTTATTTGGCGTACTTATACTGCTGTGAAATATTAAAATGAGAATGAATTGCAGGTCTTGCATGAATAGATTAGTGGCATATATATACATGCTAATACAAGAGTGCCCTAATAGATAACAATTGTATCTCCATACTAATATTCAAAGACTGTAATCATGATATTACAATATCAAATCCCTTTTTATGCTCCGAGATATATTGCCTTCAACAGCATATATATATATCATAATTCTGGATATTGATTGGGTTGTACTATTTAAGTGTAAAATAGTGATATTTATGGGCCAGTAAGTTTAATTTTTTAACTGTTGCCTTGCCTCGTCATTGATTAAGATACAAACTATAGCTTGAATCTATCCTCACAACGTGACTAAGTAGATGTTTTTTCTTTGAACAAATTATGTAAAATTTAATTACCCCTAACCAAACAAAAAACTTAAGAAACTTTAAGCAATCTTCAAAATACTGCAAGAGGCCTCGTATAGTATATAGTTCAGGTGGCAATTGAAGACTCCTAGTGGTGCTAGGAATTTGCTTTATTTGTCCGAAACAAGTGTGGTTGGCACAAAATTATGGTCCTTTGAACCTCTACTTTGGCATACCAACACATGTACGTCTCTTACTATATACCCTTTCAATTTCAGTTCAAGAATATCATTCTTATATATAGGTCCTCAAGCACGTTAAAAGGGTCCCATATATTGTAGTAAAATAGACTTGGTTCTTGTTCCTGCACCAGCTAACTACTCGTACCAATCCAGAACATATATTCTTCCAAAAATGTTGTCTTATTGGAAGTCATTTGGGGCCAGTGGATTGTTCATGACTTGGTGGATGAGTATCAAAAGAATAATTCAAATTAAAGTTATAGCAAAAAAGAGATAGATTCCAAATATAAACATGATACACTATTTAATTATTGGGGAAACATACACAGA
The DNA here is from genome assembly GCA_963242795.1 of Inga leiocalycina. Classification (NCBI taxonomy): domain Eukaryota; kingdom Viridiplantae; phylum Streptophyta; class Magnoliopsida; order Fabales; family Fabaceae; genus Inga; species Inga leiocalycina. Next base: position 62,883,774 of record OY725328.1, on the reverse strand, counting down.
AATATAGTAAGGTTATTCAGAGATGACATCACATAGCACAAAAGGGGATCAAGACGTGAGCGAGTGGGGTCCTGAAATGTTTTCTAATGATTCAGTAAGTACGTAAAATTGATTATATGAACACTGTGTAAATGCATTTCCTGAATAGTGGATACTCTATGTAAGAGCCCCTCCGGTTAGGACCTCCCTCTCCTGAGAGGGTGCCTCTTAATGAAAGTACCATGTTAATTGTAATGGGTATAATTCCTCAGGATAACTACACCCCAAAAGATTGTTGGAATATTTTAAAATAAAGATATATGTTTTTGTAAAGTCATGTTCTTATAAATTAAGGGATTTATATGAAAAGTTGTGTAAGGATTTATAACACAACAAGTCACCAAGGTTATATCTCTTTAACGACTTATAGAATTTTAATGACTTACCTACTTCAAAGTAGTGATACAAGCCCATTTTCACCAAATAAAAGGCATAAGATAAGAAGAAAACAGAGTATCGGTGCACTGTATATTGAAATGGGTGGAATTTATAGACACAAGGGGAAATACTCATAAATTTTGGTTCAAATAGTGTAATTTATATTCTCTTATGAAACTTTTGATTCTAGAGATAGGTAGAGCAGAATACATATATCCACCATGGCTTACAGTAAGTCAAAGGAAACTATTTGTCAAAATACTCGAACCACGCGTAACAAAGGGAGAAACTTTTTTAGCAAACGATGACCTATGTTCTGCAAAATGAAACTTAGTTGGTAGTTACCTTAATAACTTTTTTAAAATATTAGTATTTCCTTTTTACCCACTGTAATGGCTAATAAACGTGTTGTTCTGTTGAGGAAGAGAGCGACGAAGAGACTTTCTGAGAAAGAACGAGTAGACAATGATAGCGGCCAAGATTTGAAGGGATATGTGAGTTTAATTTAAGGCAAGATTAAGAGGGGTAGTGTTGTCCAAAAATTATCATAAACAGGGACATTTTTGTCTTCAAAATTTGCAATTCCAAGATTGAAAATGCAATCCCAGGGGCGGGGGAAGGTGGATTTGGTCCCATCGTACTTATGTGGTATGGTTTATCCCAGGATATCATCAATTTCACCTACCAAATAATACAACTTGTATTAATCCCTGATCCAATCTCAATCCCTACCCCCAATGCTTTGCACCAAACCGGGCCTAACGTTACTGCAATGTGACTTGAAGATCACAGGGTCAAATCTGGAAATAGTCACTCATCTTATAGGAGTAAGGCTACGTACATTTATCCCTCTCATACCTACATGGTGAAAGGGTCGTGAGTGGCCACTGGGCTGCCTTTTTAACGTTCATCTCTTGTGACTATTGTGACTAACAAATCTATACCTTTGGGATTATAGAACATAAAATAGAGAAATGGCTGTATAATATCTCAAAAGCATATACATTTTTCATTTTCTAAAGAGGAAAAACAAAAATATCTGGTGGAGATCGAAAACGACGTGCTTGCTTGATTCAGTATTTGTAATCAGAGCATTAATAATTAAGCTCATTATTATTATTTTTTAATTCGTTTAACAAATGACAATCAGATTGACTTACCCACAGCTCCATTCCAATCGTGGTTAGCTTGGTACATTAAAGCTCGTTTGGTGGTGATTATATGGTGTGTTGTGAAATGTTTTTAGCAGCTGATACTTTATTTAATTAGACTTTATATGAAGCAAAGAAGACAATTTGTTAATCAGATTGAAAAGGTAATGACTAATGAGTTGAAAAGCGTGGAAATTAATTCAGACAGCACCATGTTAGAATTTCAAAACAAATTCAAAGAAAGGAAATAAATTAGTCCTTGGGCCATAAAAAAATTTTCTTTCCTTTTTTAAATGAAGATTTTAACCAGCAAAGAATTATATATACTATAGATGCCCTTTTGTGCTTTAATTTAAAATGAATATCTATGTCGACGTCCACTTACGATTCTTCTTACGTGATCGTTCGTAAGAAGAATAGATATATAAGAATGGGTAAGCCAATGTGTGAAGAATAAGGGCATTATTTGTGAGCCATGCATTTAACATGGTTGGTATGCCATAGTAGAGGACCATGATGTATCAATCACTATATTCCCTTTTCAATATGAAAGATATATGGCTCATACTATCTCTTGTTTCAAATATAGGAGCTAAACAAAGATATAGGAGTTAGACATATAGTTTATTTTAATCCTAAATATAAAATTTTAATATACTGTATCCCCCCAAACTTATAATTTTCTTCTAAAAATATTCCTATTGATTGTCATTAGAAGGAGCTTTCGATTAACGATAATAGTTACAATGTACATTATTAAAAATGGTACTTAAGACAAATTAACATATATATATATATATATATATATATATATGGTACATATACTAAACTAATGGGAAAAAGATAGAAAAAGAACTTTAAAATTGCAAAATCCTAAATCAGGTTTATTACAAGAGTTGATAAAGGAATGACGAAATTTAAACAATTCACAACTCATATTTTAAGCAAATATCTTATTTGAAATTTTACAATTTCAAAATTCTTTTTCTGACTTTTTCCCTAAACTAATTTCTTTGATATCTGCAAATTAATTATATAGCTTTTATATTAAGAACAAGAAGCAGTATATACATGTACACATTAAACAAGCTAAACCAGATGGGTTTGGGTCATTGTTTACGATATTTTCATTTTAATGATAAAGTCATAAAACGCAACGATAGCCTTCAACATTATTTGTATATTGAGGTAAATATATTATTGGTAAAAAAAAAAAGTAAATATGACTTGGCATATCATCATAAGCCAACAGGATCCTCTTCAATAAATGATAAACTATAGTCTTTCTCATTGTGGGGCCATTTATACATTTACGGAGGCATAACCGTTCTTCCTTAATTATATTTTTTATAATGGGAGAATATATTGTAATTAAGTTATATATCAGCCCCAAGATTTGCATCTTGTCCTTTGATATATCAAGCCATCAGCTGGCATATTTATATTTAAATTTGTTTATATGGATAACAAATTAATCATCATTTATTTTATAACGCAGTTTAGTTTTTTTGTCATAACCCATGCCCCAATTATACCTTCCACCACACCCTCACGCTTAAAAAAAAACCTTAAGTGAGGTGTTTGGTATCATTTGAGATACAAGGATTCCACGAATACGTTGTTAAGCTGAATTATAAGCAAATTGAGTTGCTCTTGGAAACATAATTTGCTTCCCCTCCTTTTTCCTTTTTTCTCTGAAGAGAAATTACTATGAGGTTTCTAAAGTAGGAATGTAATCAAGAGAAAGTCCCACAACAAATGAGCAAGATGCAATAATAAGTTCTACCCAAAATGGCTACAGTTTTATGATGCTTACTTGTTGAAGGTCTCATCTCATCATATTCTAAGTTGAATCCATCATTGACAGTATTAGATTCTAGATAATCGTTTAAACATTTTTTCTTTAATGGCTTTTTTGGGGGGGGGGGGGGAATTAATACCATAAAATAGCGCCACAGGTTTTTTTTTTTTAATAGAATTGTTAGTTATTTTATATTTAAGTTAACATTATTGAATCCAGAATTTCCCCTAATTAAATATCACTGAGCCTTTTTTTTACCTAGAGACAGTGTATGTAGTTTTGGGTCTAGCTCGATCTCTGTAGTATTTATCTTGGGTTTTCTATCTCTAGATCTTTTATAAATATTTTTTGTTCCTAACAGATATCCTACTATTAGAAGTAATATTGTTAGTGACAGAATCAAACACTAAATGTGGCCATATCTTCCGATAGGGATTTGAATTTTTGTTCACCACATCTTTTATAACTTTTAAGATAGAGCAACTTTCACCCTAATTTTATCATAGTATGGATCCACATGGATAGAAGTTGATCACTGGAAGCCTGAATGAAGAATCAAGCAATGAAAATTCATACAAGTCCTCAAATATACTATGATTAAGTAATATATTTATCTTTCTTAAACTCTCCAAAAAAAGTCAATTGGGTCTTATATTTAGGACCGGAGTGAGTATATAATTTGGAATGAATAAGTTTCTGAAATTTCTGAGATCTTCAAGATATAACTTCAGACCTGATGACAAGGAAGAGGTAATCTGCATCCCAAGGGCTAGAAGCAATATAATGAATTATTGTCCTAAACCTCAGGATGCAGATTATCCGATCCTACCCCAATGAAAAACTATTGATGTTTATAGAAGCTTTATCGGTGTCAGGAATTTATAATGTTTTGAATATAGGGGTCCACATAGAACAGCTAAGGTGATGCTCTATAGATAGATATCGATCAAAAACCTATTTTTCTTGATTCATTTCAAAAGCAAAACGATAAAATCTTTCTTTTAAGTCTCATGTAAAACTCTTTAAAGTTTATATATGACAATGTAGTAATGGATAGCTATGTGATCAGAATTTTAAGCTTTAGAATGAATCATTGAAGTGCCACGTCGAACTGATCAGTTCGCAGTACTCTTGTTCTTGTTCTAGCATATAAAAGATCAATCTGAAATGAAAGAAAAGAAGAGCAAGGGTCCCCATAAATAGTGGCTTTTAATTAGCAGTGTAATAGCTCATTCTCATCATTCTATTCCCTTGTCACTATTTTGATTGCACAAGAATATTTTTAAAGCACGCAGACAATTATTGCATTCAGTCCTTGAACTATTGGGTTGTACATAGGTTAAAATTTTAACTTAATTAGTAGTTTAATTACAGTTATAATGCATGCATCTAGTTCAAAATTTAACAAGTTTCCAATAGAAGATCCAATTCATAATAATGAAAGAATAAAGTGTAGACATGGTATTTACAACATAACTTAGTAGTCATTACAATTTAAGATTTTCAAGTTATGGAGATATATAATAGTTAGAGTGTTAGAATGAAACTTATTCAACTAATGATTTTTAAATTTAAAAAAAATTAAAAAATTATTTTTAAGAGATTATCTTTATTTTAAACTATACACACATTAAAATAATTTTCTTTTGAAAAAATTAAAAGTAAAAAAATTCAATTTGAACTATCTAAATTAAATCTATATGGTCGCACTGAAATTGGTTTCGTGATTATTTATGGCTCAGTAATTTTTTTAAAAATGTTACCTCATATTAACATAAAAACTATCTTGAATCTATCCTCGAAACAGGACAAAGTACAAGTTAATTATCCATAATTAATCAAACAAAAATTAAGAAAATGTACTACCGCGGGTGTATCAGATTGAGGAGCACATTTTGAGCTCATCAAATGTTCTCATCCCCAATCTAGACCGTCTAGATTGATTTTATATGGTCCAGATTTAGTTTAATTTAATTTAATATTTTAAGTAAGTTTTTTAATTGTTAACTCGTCATTAACATACAAATTATCTTGAATCTATTCTCATAACAGGACAAAGTAAAAGTTAATTAGCCATAATAAATCAAACGAAAACTTTCGAAACTATATGTATCGGGAGCATATTTTGTGCTCATCACCAATTTAAACCATCTAGATTGATTTTGGATAATTCAGATTTAATTTAATTTTGTTTTAGTATTTTAAATGACTTATATCTATAATTAAAAATAAAGATAATCTTATAACTATTACTTTTTTCAGAAAAATGAAAATTTATGATTTAAAAAATTTTAAATTTAGACCATTCATATTAGACTTGAATGCAGTTTATGAGATATCATCACATGAGACGAGCACCGAATGCGAACCCATGTATATCCTGGTCATTTATGTCAAAAACAAGGAAAAGTATAATGTTTATTGAAAGTTGAAAGGTTAATTTCCTTGGAATAGTGTATAAGCACTAATCTGCAAAATTCTGCAAGAGGTCTAGTATAGTATATGGTAAATAAAGACTCCTAGTGGTGCTAGGAATTTGCTTTTTTTGTCCGAAACAAGTGTGGTAGGCACAAAATTATGGTCCTCTGAACCTCTATTTTGGCAGACCAACGCATTCACGTCTCTTACTATATACCCTTTCAATTTCAGTTCAAGAATATCATTCTTATATATATGGTTCCCAAGTTCATTAAAAGGTCCCATGTTGTAGTAATAAAATAGACTAGGTTCTTGTTCCTGCACCAGATAACTACTCGTATAGCAGTCTAAAACATATATTCTTCCCATGAATCATTATTATTGAAGTGTTTTCGTGACGCTAACTGATCTTTTTGACGGTATACCGACAGTCTCATGTGAAGAACAGCATGTTTGAGCTAGAAAGATACAAAGAAAAGGAAGACACGAGGGAGTGGGGTAAAATCACAGACTAAATATGAACACTGTAAATGCAATTCCTAATTGAAAAAGTGATGAATACTCTATAACTGATTATTATTCACCGGTGTGAAGAAGAATTGAATTATTTACACTTGTATAATCATGCGTTTAAAAGAAAAGGAACAAAAGGTTTAGCCTTAACATAACATATATAATAAGGTTACTGCCATTTGACTTAAAGGTAATGGGGAAATAGCTCTTCTGTTTATGAGGATAAGACTGCATGCATACATTTATCCCCTCAGGCCTACCTGGTGGAAGCCTCCCGTGGCCACTGGGCTGCCTTTTTAGTGTTCAACCCTCTTGTGACTATTGTGACTAGCAAACCTATACCTTTGTGATTGTAGAGCATAAAATAGAGATTTGCTGTATAATAATATCTCAAAAGCCAATACATATTGTCATTTTCTAAAGTGGAAAAACAAAAATATCTGTTGGAGATCGAAAACGACGTGCTTGCTTAGTATTTGTAGTCAGGACATTAATTAAGCTTTTTATTAATATTTTGTAAGTCGTTTAACAAATGACAGAGCTTTACTTACCCACGGCTCCATTTCAAACGCCGTTAGCCGGGTTCGGAGCGCCATTAGGGACAGTTAGAACAGATGGATATGTGAATCAAGCGTTTACTTTTAATGATAACGAATCTTGAAGCACTATTTTCCAGTGTTAAAAGATTTTAAATACGTAAAAACATCTGTATCGCAACTTGTAAATTTTTCTTCTTTATCTCTTAATTTCAGCAAAAATGAACTCACCCAAGTCCTTTTTCTCTTTGAGGACAAATGAGGCAAATTTTTTGTAATCCCTCTCTATAAAATTTTTCTTCTTTATCTCTTAATTTCAGCAAAAATGAACTCACCCAAGTCCTTTTTCTCTTTGAGGACAAATGAGGCAAATTTTCTGTAATCCCTCTCTATAAAATTTCTTTCTCGTGCAATAGGTCTAAGGTATACTTCCACTGGGATACATTATTGCCCCTTTTTGTTCTTGCCACTTCCACACCCAAGAAGTATCTCATTTGGCCGAGATCCTTAACTTGGAAGTAGAGCTGGTAATATGGGTTAATACCGTGGACCGAACCCATATGGTTCCAACCCGTGACGGGTTGGGTTCTGAAAATATGGGACCATTTGGGAGCGGTTCTTTTATGCCCGAACCCATATGGTCCCAACCCATGACGAGTTGGACCGCCGGGTTGGCAGGCCAGCCCATATTATATATATATATATAAACCAAGAGGCAAGAGGCAAGAGGTAAAAGACTAAGAGCCAAGGCCCAATCCAATACTCCACCATTCAGTTCAGTCCACCGTCCAAGCATCCACTCCTCAATCCTCACCTGACCTCACTGCCTCGATTAGTCGATTTTAGTCTCTCTTTTTTGCTCAAAAGTCGATTTTAGTCTCATACGCTGTAAGTCTCAATAATCTAATCTCTAGTTCCCTACCGTTCCGGCATCCCCCCGTTGCTTGTCCTCGTCTCCCTGACCATACGGCTTCACATCATGCTTCAAATTGAAACACCTTTAATATTAACTAATTATTGATTATTGTTATTAAGTTATATTGATGGCTTGTGGATTTATATTTATTTTGTTATGTGTGGACTTGTGATGAATGTTTAATTTGTAATATATTTTTAATTTTGTTATGGTTTAGGTGTGTAGAAAAAACAATCTTAATATATTGTTAAAAAAAATTGAAAAAAAAAATATGGGTTGGCCCGCCCAACCCGCCAACCCAGTGGTTATGGGTTGGGTTCGCTAAATGCCAACCCATATTGATGCGGTCCTTTTGGGCCCGAACCCATATGGTCCCAACCCGTGACGGGTTAGCCCGAACCCATCGGACCGGACCATATTACCACCTTTGCCTAGAAGGTATTTGGGTCAAAGCAAAAATGTTTAATAGTCAAACTTAACAATTAACTAACAGTTGGATAGATGGAAATAGAATCTCAAATATGTAAAGGAGTTTATATAACATGCTTTTTAATTTGAAAGGAGGTCTATATACGTTTTCAAAATAGAGGGAATGTTTGTCGTTCATTTGTCCGTCAATTTCTATTTTTTTAAATATGACTTTTGTTTAAAACAACTGCTTCAATTTTTTTTCTCTTCTTTTATGCTTATATGATTAGCTTATCCTGACCCATCTCTATATGAGTTGGTATTTTCCTACCTCCACAAATTATGTGATTTTGGGCTCTGAGTTTTTCTTTTAGTTCCCAACAAAATCCAAAGACTCTTGTTGCTCTAAAATTCCATCAGGATAAAAGGAATGATCAAAACAATTTTGGTTCATATTGAAATCATCTCTCATATAATGACAAGTAGTGCTATATGGACAATGCTCATAAGAATGACACTCTCCATAATAAGCACAAGAAAAACAATTATAAGGAGAAGAATTTTCAATACAACCAGCATTTATATTTTTCTTGTCTCATTCCTTCCACATGCATTCCAGAAAAAGAACCAAGATATGACAAGTTATCAAGTAAAGCTCATTTGATGGTGATATCTCTAAATTTAAACTTCAAGTAATCTAGTGTGTTGTGAAATGTTTTTAGCAGCTGATAATTTATTTGATTAGACTATGAAGCAAAGAAGACTATTTGTTAATCAGATTGAAAAGGTAATGACCAATGAATTGAAAAGCGTGGAAATTAATTCAGAAAGGAAATAAAAATTTCTTTCCTTTTTTAAATTAAGATTCTCAAAAGGCTTACATTATCGTTCTTTCCTTTTTCTTTTATCAGCAAAAAACTATATATATAGATGCACTTTGTGCGTTAATTAAATATGAATATCTATGTCCACGTACGATTCTTCTTATACTTCATCGTCACGGCAGAATATAATCTAATATGAATGGGTAACCCAATTTGTGAAGAACAATTGCATTATTTGTGAGCCATTTAACATGGCCGGTATGCCATAGTAGAGGACCATTTTGTGTCAATCACTATATTCTCCTACCCTTCTTAATTAATATGACAGATATATGGCTCGTACTATGTCCCTTTTTAAATATAGGAACTATACAAAAAGGTTATTTTAGTCATAAATATAATATTTTAATCTACTTTATCCCCCAAACTTATAATTTTCTTCCCAAAATATTCCTATTGATTTTTAATATATATATATATATATATATATATAACACCATTTAGGCTACACAATGTCCTATGCTTTTTCTGGATTCTATTACCAGTACTACTATAAAAATTGGTTTTAGTAGCACACTTTCTATAATGCTCCCTCAATAAAGTGCTACAGCTCTTGTATTTTTTTTAAAATACTAAACAGCAATAGCACTTCGTTGGAAAGTGCCATCGAAAACAATTGTCTTCAATAGCACTTCCTAAAGGAAGAGCTACAACTCCTATATTGTTTTTTATTTTTTAAAAACTATTGAAAAATTGTAGAACTTTTCAAAGGAAACATTACAGAAAACAGTTTTCTATTCATTTCACTCTTTTATTTTATTTTCAAAAAATATAATTTTAAATGTTAGATTAAAAGGAATTATATCTCTTACTTTATATAATTAAAAATTTTAAAAATAATATAAAAATAAATAATTATATAAAAAACTCACACACACTATCCGTAACACTATCCTTATGTATTACATGTCACATTAATATATTAAGTAAATATATTCAATGTTGAATTCAAAGTGTTGGCAAAAAAATATCATGATGAAAATACTTCTATGACAATTCTTTTTTTATCTTCATAAACTATATGTTATTTATTTTATATTAAAAACATAACCACACCCGAGTCTACCGCCACAAAGGTGAAAATTGGGAATAAGTACTACTCTCTACAACCTTTAATCGGGTGTAGCTATGGTTCTCTCTTTTAAGTTGAGACTAGACCTAACGGCTCTTTGTTGGCTCGGATTGCTCCTTCTGTTTAAAGTTTGATTTACTTTTCTTTTTCTCCTTCCTTGCTAAATTGTAAGAATTTGCATATATAGGCGAGGATCAGCCTTTCTGTAGACATTGGTTTTTGGCTTTTTGCTTTTGGAATGTCTTTTGGTAAAATTAAGTAAATACTAGAATCAAGAAAGTTTGTAATTGTATTAATAAAAAAGATTCAATTTAATCGTGAGAGTTGAAATAATAACATATCTCGGTTTTGATTACTTTAACAGAATTTAATTAAATTTTACCCCTTTTTATTTGTTTGTTTGTTCTTGCTTTGTCCCTTCATAAAATAAATATTTATCTATATATATTTAATCTATTATATAAATTCCTTTTAACAACTGTATTGTTTATAATATAAAATACTTTTAAAAATGGGAGAATTGCTCAAAAATACTTTGAAGACAAATTAATTGCTGATTGCTACCAAGCGTGTAAATGATCTTCCGTGTGTGTAAGCGATCTTCCGTTTTGTGCAAATCATCTTCCGTGTGTGCAAAAGTCTTCTATATAAATGTGCCAGCAATCTTCCGTTATGTGCAAAACATCTTCCGTTATGTGCAATGGTAGCATTCAGCAATTAATTTACCAAGAAGGTATTTATCAGCAATTCTCCCTTTAAAAATTTGTATGGTTGATCTATATAAATATCCATTGCTCAAGATTGGATTATGTATTATCTATGTATATCCGTTTCTGAAGCCCGAAAATGTTGCTCAAGACTGGGTGTGCCGCGACGAAAAGCAGATCCTGCTCTCTCCATCTTCGCTCTTCTTCCTCACCGGCGGCTTTGTTCTTCACCACTGTCGCCGGCGAGCATCGTTCACTACACCTCCATCCACCGGCATGAACAGAGCTTGAGTTGCAGAACTGAACCAGCAAGCAGAGCAGCAAACCTGAGCTTAAGATTCGACTATCACCTCCGTATATCATCTTCACTGTCGTCTCCTCCACCACGCCTCACCATCTTTGTCGTTTGAACCTTCACAACCTCCCTGCCATCACCGTCCCTTTCTTCATTCCAAATCCTGAACTTCAGCGTGAAAAACAGAGGAGGAGGACCTACAAACAATTGGCAGAAGGACCTGGACTGTCAATAACTCCATCTTTGTCTTCACCAACACTTTCACTGTTCTCCGTCGCCGAAAAAATTCATTGTCGCAGGAAACTTTCTTCCTATTTCCTGTCGTGGCTGTTCTTTGTCCTGCTTTGTATTTTTCATGGCTGGATATTATAATCATATTATGAATTTACTTTGGACTCTGGCTCTATAAATGGCAGTGACTAATTCTCTGATTTCCTTGTAGCATGAGGTAATGGCATGAACTTGGAGCTTCAATAGGGAAGTTTTTACTTTTCCATTTCTCTAATTCTATGTTGTAATTGCGATTCCTAAACAGTAGGATGAATTTTATGACGTTGAATTGATTTATTTTGATGTATTTGGAGAATTAAATGTGGTTTAAATGTTTGTTGGAAATTTTATATTGTGTTTAATTAGCTTAATTATTATTTCTTTGTGTTGGTTAGTCATTGGATTGATCATTTTGTGAACATTTTGTGGTAATTTCAAGGTAGCTTGGTTACTGGATCAATAATATGTTGTGTTTACATTGGTTAATTGAGTGTAAATGCATTAATTGTATTTAGCATCATTAATCTTGATTTTTCATATGGGTGGCCATTGTTAAATTAAGATTAATGAGAAAATCAAGTGGTAATGTGAGGTGGCTCAGTTATTGGATCAAAAACTAAATATAATTTTTAAGTTCATTTAATTGATAGAATGCTTAATCAACCTAATTTAGAAAGATTAATATATAAGGTGGCTTGGTATTAATCAATATAAGTTATGCCTAGTCTAAAGGGTAGCCCTTAGAGTTATTTTAGAACTAGCATGATTAAATCTCCCATAATCATTTTAAGTGAGGATTGCTTGCGCCATTGCTATGAGGGATTGCTTATTCCATTGTTGATTTCTTTACTTCTCTTATTTTATTAATTCGACGATTATTCCATTTCACATTTTAAAGAAAAATCCCAAAAAGAATTAGTTTAGAACGATTTAATTCTTAATTGCAAAAAGTAATCTATAGTTAAAAAGACCAAATTTTCCCTTTTTTAATCATTTCATGTCAATCATTGCACTTAGTTTCTAGGTAATTAATAAAAGGCTCTTTGAGAGACGATCCAGGATTGCACTCTCTATTGCAATCCTTAGTTAAATTTTTGAAGAGGTTATCAAAACATAACGAAGGATTTGGGATGCACAACCACTAAAATAGGTCAAAACATATTTACCTCAAGTCGCCATGCTTTGGGATTGATTGCACCAAGATTGTATAACGAAGGATTTGGCATAATCATGAAATTTGAACCAAACATCTACAACATTCTTGATTACTTTGATGATCTTGAATTGCAAGAGTTGAACGATATTCTTGCTTGTAAATGGGTTGGTGCAACAACTACCAGCATTTGGATAAGGTACTTTATCTTCATTAATTATATCATTTAGATGTTATTGGTTTTAATCTATTTGTATGTATTACTATATGAACGTACTTGTACCATAACATATTGACGGACAAAAAGATGAAGGATAAATTCTCATTTATCAACCCATACGTGATAGGGCAACATGAGGGGACCAATGACATAATTTCCCAATCAAATGAAGTCAAAAAGTTGTTTTATGCAAAGGCAAAACCTAATATGCTGTTCTTAGCACCTTTCAATGTCAGGTAAGTCATTAGTGGTTGTCCCATATGGTATGATTTTTTCTATCTGAAGGCTAATTTTAACTTGTATAAATAAATTTTGCAAAATATTTTAGGAGGCATTGGACTTTGATTGTCATCAATCCTATGGCTACTAATGGTCTATTCATTTACTATATGGATCCTTTAAAGCATGGTGAACCAGAGGACTACCTAGACAAGTTAAGATTATTCAATGAGTAAGTAGGTGTGCATGTGAGCATATACTTGTGTGATTCAAGAACCACAAAAAATAATTTTTTTTTTTCATTTTGTCAGTGTATTGACTAGCTTTCAAGGTTCTAAGGTGTTCAAACATCCTAAAGTTGTGAATTCTTTAAAAAGCTACAAGTGGAAGAAAATTATGATATTTACAAAAATTTACTCAAATATTGAAAATAGATCCTCTGGATACATAAGTTGATATAATCCTTTAATGGCATTTTTGTAGTGCCCTTTCCAACCTAACGATAATGATTGCGGGTATTACGTGATGCGGTTCATGAAAGATGTTGTCACTCATGATCAATGTTATATTTCTGACTATGTATTCAATTTTAATTTATATTGTTTTTTTAAAAATTTAATTTAGTTATTATTTTCATTATTGATTTTAATGTGCAGTGTTAATTATTTTACAGTATTATGATGGTAAACGTTGTGCAGAGTACAACGACAACCAAATAAATGAAGTGATCGAAAAATGGTGTACTTATGTGTTCCAACAATGTAATAATTTGTCTGTTGAATTTTTTATTTTATTGTTTTGCATAACTTTCTTCTTTATTGACTATATTAAACAAATTTGGCAAGACTTTTTTTACCATTGGTGATACTAGGTTGTATATATATAACTTGACTCAGTAGTTTTAAGTGTGATTGTATTGGATAGTTGTTATATATTGTGATACAATTTAGTTAATTGTGTTGATATTTGACTCTTGATCTTTTGAAAAAAAATATAGTTTTTGTATTTTTTTGGTACGAGTAGAAATGTGTATAGAACATTGTTGTATATTTGGGTTTACACAAATTTATGAAATTAATTATAAAAACAGCCTTAGGTGGCACTTGTGCCATAAATGCACTACCTAAAGATTTAAATAAAACACAACAATAAAGCCTCAGGTATCGTTTTTGTGGCTCAAGCGCTATCTTAGTGTATAACAAGCAGTAGCACTTGCAAATTCAAGCACTACCGCTGTACATTTTTTTTCAAACAAAAAGGATTTTTCTGTAGCACTTCTGAAGCGCTACCTAATCATTAGGTAGCACTAGCATACGTAGTACTTGATAAATGCTACCTATTTGAATTTTGAAGCGCCACCGTTAAACTTTTTTGTAGTAGTGCAGGTATCCAAGCAACTGACTAATCCGGACCAAGGCTTTGCGATTAAGGATGCTTTTCCCCATGGGTCTTTTTGAATAACGTGGGATTCGAACTTAGCTTGCCCTCTTTGTAGCATAGCTGATTCATTACTAGACCAAGCACCATTGGGTAGTATTCTTATTGATTGCACATAGGAAGAATAGGAAGAATAGGAAGAAAGTGTCGATCAAGGCTATTTACAATACATACATTATTAGAAAGAGTATATTAAGCAAACTAACACATATTTATTACAAATAACTAAATTAATTTTCTTGATATCTGCAAATTGATTATATACCAAAAGTAGCATATACACACACATCAAACAAGCTAAATCAGTTGGGTATAGGTTGTTGCTAAAGATATTTTTATTTTAACGCAAAAAACGCAACGATAGCCTTCAACATATATTTGTATCATTGTATGTATATTGAGGTGAATATATTATTGAAAGTGCTAATCCCAAAGTTAAATTGAACTACAGTTAAAATGATGTGGCACTCTTAAGGTTAAGGGTATGTAAGTTTTTCTCAAAATGATGATTACCTCATTCTTATTCAGTGAACAAGCGGGGATTATGATGTTAATTAACTATGTAAAACAAATACTATATTAATTGCCAAATTTTTCTAGTATAGAATATAAATTTATTCTCCTTTAGTTTGCTGTATAATTAAGAATTAATTTTTCGGTACAGTACGATGAATTTGACTGTGTCATGTCATCCACACAGTAGATTGTGAATTCAACGAGAGATTCATATTAATTTGTTACCGTGATTACAAGAGCCCCGGTATAGAATCATTTAGTTCATTAGGAGGTTTTCTAACAAAATAATATTTTCGTCTTAGTTTCTTGAGAATAAAAATATCAAATCTGAACCATTCATGTTTTGATATGAGGGTGGAGATAAGATTATGAGAAAGAAAAGGAGAAAAATGATTCTGAGAAAAACCTCTTTCTTAACGATATATACATTCAGGTACAAGTAAGGTGCAATTACTACATATTATAGAGAAACAGCAAGATAACAAGGAAGAAAACATATTCATTAATCATGGAATATCAACAAGCTCATACAACAATAATTAACAAATAATCAACCCTTTATTGAGGGAGTGACAGAAACATACAAGGGCATTCCCCAGTTCCTATAACCAAATCATGCATCACAGAACCAGTCCAACTATAACGTCATTTCGGACAAATCGGTAAATCTTCACCCATGAGGAATGTGAAGTTCATACGAGTCCTTCAAATTCTCACTGGGATCGGAGAATCCCCGACACATGAATCGCTTGAAAGACAGTGGTTAGTGGTGGGGTTGTGACAACTTGATTCTTAGCATAGTCTCTGATCAGAGAGGGAGAAAAAATCCTCAGATCTGAGATCTCCCTCCTAACAAATAGATCAACGATCTTGAAGAATGACCAAGGAACAAGAAACGCTAAAACTTGCAATTGAGGCCGAACTTGAGGCTCAATTCATGGGCCGCGGTTACAGACGACAATCTTGAAAACCGAGCTTGCAGCAGCGACGGTTTTGAAATCTTGGACGGAAGCAGAGTTAGCGGTGAAACGGACTTCCATCAAAGAAGGCTCTAAACTCATTGGACAGTCAGAGAACAAATGGATCTGGATCTGGATCTGGATCTGTATCATTGATCGATTGAACACAGAGAAATAACAAGAAAAATTCATTCATTAACCAAGTAAGTAAGATCGATCCTAACCAACTAATACCATATATCATATCTCCGGCAAGATCAAACCATGTTTTCCTTGTTGACTAACGAAGGAGGCTCATATGAATGAAGTGGATGTATGTACTGATTGATGCAAGGAAGAGGAAATCTGCATCGTGAGGCGTAGATACATATTCGGCAGAATATTGTCGGATCTACACCTCAGGATGCAGATTTTCTGATCCTCACCCAATACTCACTCTTCCCATAAGAACAGAACAACACAAGAGAAACATGAACAGAAGATTATTATTAGATCGGCGCGTTCCCTTTGGAGATGAGAAGTGTGAGTATTTATATGGGCTCCTTCATATTCATATATATCAGAAAATAATGCTGGGACAACACGTAACGCAAGGCTAGCCTATACATGTAAGCCCTCATTCCACGTGTGCTGGTTTATGCTCCTCACATCTTTGATTAACTAATTTGAATAGATTAAGGATGTAAGTTAAGTTAGTTAATGTGATATGTTTTTCCTAAAATATTCTAATCATCTTCCTTAATTCCCTCATTTCCTCTCTTACTTAATTATTAGTGAAAGAATATCAATAGGGCTAATCTGGAAAAAAATTAATTAACATATAAAATAGGTTTTACATTTAGGACAAACATTAATACCCCAATTAAAAACTTACATTGAAAGTGGAGGGAATAAATTACAATCCTTTTTATAAGATATAATTAATTAGATTTGAATGGTGTGTAATGACGATGAAATATTGGTTTTCATCAATCAGCTTAACATGAAAACTTGTTCCCTTAAAAACACTTGTTATAGCAAACAGTATGAAATTTTGGATGAACACACGTACGCATACATATAATCTAAAATATAAGTCATTTGGAAAGTAATTGATCTTTATATGTAAATTTTGCCCCCGTAATTAATGATTTTCATGTGACTCTTTATATTTTTCTTCCTTCAAAACCTTGTCTAATATGGATAAAATTGAAGAATTGTTTCAATTTAAGACACATTTCATGAGTTGACTTATTTATTGGTTCTAGTAAATTAGTTTATGTTATTTATATTATGGATTGGACGAAGTATACTGCGAGTTATATATATGCCTTGGTTGCTGCATCATATATTAGTGATTTCTAGGATGTGGCCAATTTTTTATTTAATCAAGTGTATCCCCAAACCACTTTAGGCTTGCGACTAATTCCTTTTTAGAATTAAAGCGGTTTTCACATATCCTAATAAATACAAGGGAAAATAACAGATGTCGTACCATTTGAATTACAAAAGCCCCCAAAATGTCTACTAAATCAGTGAAAGGATAAATAGATAATTTGGTAAGAATATAAAATTTTGATGTTTAGGTGTTGACAATTTGAGTATAGAAAACGAAATTTTAAGTAGCAAATTGGTTTATTACAGAATTTCAATTCTGCCAGAAATTACTAACTGAATTTTCTTTCGAAAATTTTCCAACAAAACTTTTCCGTCAGCAATTACTAACAAAAAATATTCTGTCAAAAATTACTGACGGAAAATTTTTCATTGGTAATCCGTCGGTAAATTTTCTGACAGAATTAATTCAATTGGTAATAGCATGTTGTTTTGTAGTGAAACCTTGAGAGAACAAAGAATGTATTAACCCATCTTTTTTTTTATTTGATTAGAGGTATAATTCATTTCAAAACTTAGAGTTTAAAGGGTTTTTACTTCTCTCAATAAGTACACTTTATTGGGTTTGGTTACTGTCATTTGCTCTTGTCGTTCTCTTTCCATCCTCTTCCCCTCCACTACTCAACACAACCTTTAGATTGAAATTTGAGCGGTTCAGATTTATTGTTTCATAAAAATATTAATGAAGTATGAAATTATTAAAAATAAATAAATTCAAAAACTGCTCAATTTTAGTATGATGATTTAAAAATGCAATAAAAAATATTTAAAAATAATATTTTGATAAAACATTAAATCTGAACCATTCAAATTTTAATCTAAAGGTTGAAATGAGTTGCGTTTTCCTTCTTTTGAGGGTGAGGCCAGCTTAATTATTGTATCAACTAACAGCTTGTTGGTAGGATTAATTATCAAGATATACATACACACATAAAACATTTATAATATATTGTGCTGCCTACTAGTGATAAATAACATGATTATTTTTCAAACTCCATTTAATTAATTAATTATATATATAAGTTGCGTGGCTTTGTTATAAAAAAAATAGTTGTGTGGCTTATTTCAATCTATTTAATTTGCTTTAACCAAAAACAATGGTGTAATATCACTACTTCAAAAGAGGGATTTAGTGACGCCCCTCTTGTAAAGAAGTGTCATACATAATTTTTTTTAAAATAAATATTTAGAGATTGTGGCGCTTACTATTGTAAGTGTCATAGTTAGTGTTAAGCTTGTATGACACTTGCCTAAATGAGTGCTACAAAAGACCTTAATTTTTTAAAAAAAAAATAAAGTGCCAGCTATGGCACTTCCTAGGCAAGCGCCGTAGCTAGCCTTATTTTTAAAAAAAAATAAGGAGGACTTGTATGGCGCTTACCCAAGCAAGTGCCATTGCTACCATTGATTTAAAAAAAATTTAAAAAAATATGGTAGACAATTTAAAAACAAATTAAAAAAATTGTTACTGGGTGTGTGACCGTCAAGGCCTTAGAAGTGGCCTTGGTGCATGTGCCTTGGGCAAGGCCATGGAAGACGCTTGCCTGTCAAGGCCTGTCGGTAGGATAGTTTTTTTTAAAAAAATTGTTTTTTTATTTTTTATTTTTTATTTTTTAAATCAAGGGAAGCTCTGGCACTACTGTCATGTTTTTTCTCTTTTTAAGCTATTGCCATGTTTTTAAAAAAAAAATCAAGGGAAGCAATGTGCTTCTCAGATGCATTGTATGGCGCTTGCTCATACAAGGCCATGTGTTTTTTTAAATTTTTTTAAAAGCTATTGCTATGTTTTTTAAAAAATTTCTCTACTCGCCATTATTGTCTTCTTCGCTCCCTCTAGTTCCCCATTTCCATGAACTCCATTCTTCAGTCCCCACTCTATTAGTCCATCACCTTTCCTTATCCATTCTCCCCACTCCCCTCTTCTGATATAATGCTCTGTCCCCACTCCTTCTTTCTATTTTGATGTTACAAAGGCGCCATTGTCCCCACTCCCTCCTCTATTTGACGGCGGCAAGTAGAAGCTTCCTTGGTCCCCCTCCCCCTTTTGTTTTTCTTGTCTCCTCCTCGTGCACATTTCTTCAACATTTGGTCACCACTTCCATTGCAGTACAAAGCTTGGTCTCCCCGTGTTTTGTTCCTTTTTGCCTCAGCATCCTACAGAAGCTCCCTAGCTTGTAAGTCTTTTTATTTTATTTTTTTTATACAGAAGCTTAAGTCTATACATTTTCTTCTTCTTTTTTTATTTAAAATCTGTCATGAATCTTATATGTGTTCTTATAATTTTTTTTCAAGTATTTACTTGAAGTTTCAATTCTGTTTTCTTAAACTTTCTATACATTGTAAGTTTTTTAATTTTTGAGCTTACAAATATAATTATACTAGTTTAATCCTTCGTAGAAGTAACGTGTATGGCTCAAGTTTAAGTAACTTAAATGTTAGAGTTCTTTTATGCTTGATAGATGAAGAAGAGATTTGGACAGTAAACACAAAGGGTTTCACTAGGAAAAGGAAACAATTACACAAAATTATTAAAAAAAAGGACTTCCTATAATACCTATTAGCCAAGCAATATAGTCACCTACAACATCTTTCACCATTGTTTTCTCATCCCGAGAAGGGATCGGTAAGAGCGCATCTTCATTAGTGCAGATGTCAATCCTTACTCGGAGTGTGTTGTCGGGCAATGGTAAATTGTGCAATGTATCATTATCGGTGTTGTAGGCAACACCCACTGCAACCGCGTGCTTGGAAGATTGATCGACATATAACTTGCATGTCGACTTGCCCTATGGAAAATAGAGTTAATATATTAAGGTTCGCTAGATTATAATGTAACAAAAGGTTTATTAGAGAAGAAATTAATTACCAAAGGAAGAGGGACTTTAGGCGTGGAAGTGAAACTATCTCTAACACTTGGGCTGTCACAGGTAGGAACATTTTGAGTTACCCTAGACTAAACCAAGTGTTCAATTTGCGTCTTCAACTGCGCATTTTGCTCTTACATCAAACGCATTTGTTCTAGAAATTGTTCTTCCATTTGTTGCTTGAAGCACATATGTTTGTGAAGTTCTTGCATTTAATGCTTGAATCTATTCATCTCCACACATAGCTGCAAAACATCACTTTTATTGGAGTACTTCTAGCGTTCGAAGTATGATGTTTGGGTGACTACAAAACCAATACCCGAACATGACCATCATACTCCGGTACTCCTAGCACTCTACTCAACAAATCATCTCGACCAATATAGCTTGCCAACTCAAGCTCCTCCTGTGTTATTAATCGCTATCACAAAAAGAGTTACAACAATATTAGTTATTATAAATCAGATTCATTTAAGTAAATCTAATTATTTATTGTAGGCATAATCTAATACTTACACAATATTCTGCTACTCTTCTTGCTTCTTCACTATGAATTTCTCCTTTTTTGTTAGTGCAACCGACTACCCACATATCATGTCATGGTACTTGTGTAATATATGAATTTGATTCTGCTATAAGTATATCAAAGTTAGTTGAAGTTAATTGTTATTCATACAACTTATGTAAATATAAAATAAACGTTAGTTCTTACAATTTTTTTCTAACTGTCCGTATGAAACAGGTCCTTGTGTGTACCGATATGCCATGTTGGTCGTGTTAGAGCGATTTTTCTCGCTCAACTCCGGTTTAGATCTAAATGATTCACATCAACAAATGTTAATTACAAATATATTATTGGTAGTAGGTAAAGTCGAATATATTATATTACCTGAAATTCCTGAGATGTATGTGTTCTCAAAAACTCATCCCAAATTTTTTGAGTGATGATTCGTTCGTACAATTCTAGCAGTGTAGTGATGATATTCTCATTATCATCCCTCATGAAATATTTTACAAGATCAAAACAAACTTTCTTACAAGTTTACTAGCTTTTCTCATCATGATGTTCTTTTGATCATCACCTTCAATAATAAAACAGCTCTGTAATAATAAACAAACATAATTTGTTAGATTGTAATTATATGAAACAAAACAAACTGAACAATAAAGTAATTAATGTGTTACCTATACTTGATCCCCTATATCATCCCCATAATGTTGCTTCACCCATCTCCAATCTTGAATTGTAATAGGGCTCTGTCTCGAACTGTAGTACTAATGAAGTTATTGAACGAGCTACTGTTCGGTCTGATTGGGTTTCCCTTTTCATTCCACCCCAGTTCTAACTTAGTTTCCTTACTTCTCAATTTGATCAACCTCACCATAATGGTCCTACCATGGGTTACGCTCTCCACAAATCTTTGTCTAGCAATCTTCATGGAAACATCATCATCATGGGGTGAATCCATACTCCTGCAAGTGAAATAAACCAAACAAAACATCAGTGCACAGACAACCATGTCAATGAAAGTAAATTAATTTGAACTATATAAATATATCTAAAACATACAAGTAAAAACCTCATCATCAATTATTTTATTTTTGTTTAAAAAAACTCCATCCTATTCCTATACTAAATATAACTACTAAATAACTAATGTGTAGATATTAAAAAAATTTAATTAATTTAATAATTTGTAAAAAAAGATTAAATTTTCCTAAAATATCTTCTTTAAAAATTTATATTAGAACTATCATTTCATATAATTAAATTTCTTTTGATATATGCAATCAATAAAGATAGTTTGAACGAAAAATTATAAATTTGGGATATTGCTTTGGCAGATTGAATTTTGATATAAAGCTTTTAAGTACATTCTAATTTTGCTATCATTCTATATGTTAAGCTGATATATTATTAAATAATTAAGATGAGTCACATGTTAATTTAGTCCGTGATTGTCTCTAGTTCCTAAGATGAAAAACAATAACTTTGAGCAAACCAACATAATTAATTTGACTTTAGTTGTCCCAACTTGTTTATGTTAGTGCAAGTGTTTCATCCAAAGGGGTGAATTGGATTATACCAGAAATTTTTGTTGAGTATAAAAAAATTGATAGAATATTTAAAGCACTTGAGAGTAAGGAGAAATATCACCGAAGTGTATACTAAGAGTTATACTGGTTCAGCCACAACCACTTTAACCTACGTCCAGTCCTCAGAACGTCTCTGAGAGTTTCACTATATCTTCCAAGATTCAGTGGGTTCTTGGCACCTCAGTACATAGTAAGTTCCTTCACCTGGACAATCACTCCCCCTTACACGTTGTAATCAAATCCCCAACTCAAGGTTCCACAATATTAAGTTGTCTCAATAATGAATATTGAGGTTGTAATGAAATACTCTCTCATAGAGTAAATGAATAATCACTAAAGTACAAATAATGAGTATAAGAAAAACAGGGCACTAAGAATGTGTTGATCAGTATATGTTCGTGTGTTCTCAATTGTTGTGTTCTGTTCTTTGAATGCTCCATATATATAGATGTTTTATGGTGTCCATTGGAAGCATTTCAAATATGTCTGTTAGAGTCGCACAGCAATGGTTGACCGTTCTTCTAATTTGAAAACTATCCGTTTGCGGTAGGTAGCGGTAGGTGAGCGTTCAGACGTTTTATTTGACTTTCCACTTATAGCATGTTCTCTTCATTGTTTCTATGCAAATGTACTTAGAATATTAATACAATGAAGGGTTAATCATATAAAAAACAAATCAATAAACATTGGATTAAAATCATGTTTTCTAGCCTTCATTACTCGAGTGGCTACTCGAGTGATCATGCTCATTACTCAAGTATTCCTCGAGTAATCTCATTAAAAATCAGGTAGAAAGTAAGTCAATGTTTTCTTACCATATTACTTGATTAAGCCTTCAAGTAATCTTTTCAATAATACCTGGCAAATAAGGTTACCTGAGTGATCCCTCGAGTAAGCATCTATTTTCTTCATAGATTACTTGAGTGATCCCTCGAGTAAATTTATAATAAGTTTGCAGATTACTCGATTACTCCCTCGAGTAGCAACATCAAATTCTTGGCAGAGAGTATCTGTGCTTTGCTTACATAATTACTCAAGTGATCCCTCGAGTAATACTTCAAATAACTCTGCAAATTACTCGAGTGGTCCCTTGAGTAAAGAGTTTTCTCAAATGGTTACTCGAGTGGCCACTGGAGTAAAGCGTGTCAATTATTGGCCGAGAGCTACTGGAAGGTATTTGTCCTGGTTACTTGAGTGGCTACTCAAGTAAGGCCTTTTCTCATGTTTTTACTCGAGTGGTTACTCGAGTAATGGTCCATATAACTTTGACGATTACTCGAGTGATCCCTCAAGTAACTTCTTCCAAATTTTGGCAGTGTCCCTCCGGAACATTTTCTCCAACATTACTCAAGTCCTCACTTGAGTAAACCTTTAAAAAAATATGTCAAAGATGTTTTTCCTGTGTTCTGTCTCTCAGTTCTTCTTCATTACTCTAGTGCTTACTTCAAGTAAAGCTTTTGTCTACCAATTAGTTACTTTGTTCAAATTCTTTTCTTTGTTATCAAATCCTTTTATATTATTGATCCAATCTTTGTTATCATCAAAACACATGGGATCTAACAGTTTAAAGCCAAGTAATTGAATTGTTTAGGTCTTAGATACTAAACTTTAAAAAAAACAAGTTACTTAGGTGTCAATACAAAATTTTAATTTTTAAAGCACAAGCTAAGTACAAATATTCATAGTTAATTATAATAAGACCGAGATAGTTACTAATTATAGTTAGGATCTCTAATAACTCTCTTTGTTTCCTTTTATCCATGGTTTTGATGTTCTTTTTTTTCATACAATTGAAAGGTAAAAACTGACTACTCTACTGGAAAAGCAATAAAAGGTCCCCCTATGGGAGATACAAAATGAAGCCCGGGTGGGCATGCTAGGGCCCTTTTAGCTAGTTCATCTGCTTCCTAGATCACTATTCGGCTATATTTATCAATCCTATTGGACCATTCACATTGCAACATACTGTTAATCTCAACAATAATATTCTTATGAGAATGAATCTCAGCAGCACCTTGATGAATTATCTCGAGTGCATGAAAATGATCACTTTTGATAATGACCTTTCTAAATCCGCGATCCCAAGCCCTTCGTAATCCCATTAGGCATGCCCATAATTCTGCATATAGAGGATCTCCTCATCCCATATGGAACATGAAGGACTCAATTGGTCTACCCCCATGATCCTTGATGATCCCTTCACAAGCTGCCAAAGAGCTAGAAAAGGAATATGCACCATCCACAACGACACAAATAGCACCCTCCTACACTAAAGCATGAGTAGTATCAGCAAAAGGTTGCGTACCTCGAATCCATGTATTTTGCAACTTGACCATGGCAGAAGTGTAGCTCAACAGAGTGGCCTTGGCTCTACCAACAACGCCATCGACCATGGAGATAGTATGGCTAAATATACGCTCATTACAACGCTTCCATAGGAGCCAACAAATCAACACAAACAAGTCCTTCCAAGGCTCCTTGCCCAAACCTATATTCTTCGAGAGATTCATGTTACACCATTCCCAGAGATTACAATGAAAGAATTGATGCTTACTACTCGGTTTTATACTTTTCTCCCACATCTTGTGCACCTCCAAGCAGTCCCGTAACAATGAAAGAATGGATGTTCTTGCATATAGATTAAGGGAATCAATGCGTTAAATTTTTTTTCTTACTTTCCTAACCAAATGTCATTAAGTGCATGGAGTTTGTTTTCTTTGAATGATAATTGTGTACCCAAAAAAAATAAGTGTATAATTAAAAAATAACAATTGGTATATTTTTTTAAAATTTCTAAAATGACATATAAAAAAATATTTCGTTAAAAACAATCACAACATAAGAAATGGAGGGAGTATTTTGTTTAAAGTCACATTTCTATTATTAGTTTGCCAAGCACGTAAATGGCTCAAAGTAGTGAGCTATAGATCAAGTATGACACAATAATGACATAAATTATATGTGAAAAAAATACGAACAAAAAGGGACAAATCCATCATCGTTAATCCATGTGCGTGTTTGTGTACAATCAATACAAATAGCACAAGAAAGGAGACAAAAAATAAAAAATAAAGGGCATGTATGCGTGTGTGTATAGAGATAGCACAACAACTTATGAGTGTCCAAAAACAGAAATATAAAGTATAGGTTCTGTATAAAAATTAAAAAAAAAAGAGATAAAGAGCATGTGTTACTTACAGATTTGCAATGGGGACCAAATGTGACTAGGAGACTGGAGTAGAGACCAACAAAGGAGCAGGGAAGAATAACTATGAGCTAGATATGGAGTGGGGACCAAATGAGTAGGAGAGTACGAAGAAAAGGAAACAAACGGATGAAGGAAATGGAAGCTTGTGGGGCAAAAGGGAACAAGAAGGCCTGACGATGAAGGGGACAGGTAGGAGGAAGACAATGTTGTAGGGCAAAGAGACAATGAAAGATTGAAGTTAGAGGGGCGTGTATGGATATAAAGGAGAAGAGGGAAGTAGATAATGTGGTTTGGATGCATTTTTTCTGATTGGATGGTCGTGGATCCTCTTATCCATAGGGAGGGATTTTATGTGGCGCTTGCCTACACAAAATGTGCCACATGGCCACCCAATCACCACATGTGCTGAAGAAGCGCCACAGCTGCTCTCATTTGTCTTATATGGCCCTTCCTTGAAAAAGCGTCACATAAGACTACCCACATACTGTGGCCCTTCTTTCAAGAAAAACCATAGCATCCCAATGATTTTTTTAGAAAAAATTAATTACAAGTTGTAGTACTTCTTTAAAGAAGTGCCACAAAATATACACCACCAATCCCACTTTTTGTAGTTGTTAGGATCGGCAGGCACAGCGGTAGAATTTTAAAATTTTACCAATCATAATCGAGGATCTATCAACGGCGTTTAAACCAAGTTGGAAGGATTCATACCTTTTATGATTTAGGGTTTTCACGATCTCTAGGAGCCAACATGTCAAGTCCGCTCCCTCTACCGGTATCCACACGAATGCTCTCCAACCGAGACTGCGTGCTAGCGCCTCTAATGTCTCCTAAGGTTTCCTTGCAGCTCTCAATTGTCATGTGTATATCAATATATCTGCTCTATTAAGTTTATAACCTATGAGGGCTATTTTCAAATTTCAAAATTAATCATCATTAATTTCGAAATTAATTAACTATTAATTATCTTGATGAGCTAATTAAATAAATTCATTTTAAATTAAATATGTCAAACAGTTTTAATTTAACCTATATATTTAATCCAAATAAAGAGCCATTAGATTTAATTTATCTTCATAAATTAAATATGAGATACTATATCTCTATCATGTTAGTTATTAAATTTAATATATTTTAATAAATTAAATTTAAAACTAACACAATATAATAATATCATATAATATATATATATACATATATATATAAGATATATATATTTCGAAAATATATATCTATATAATATTATTAATGAATTTTATATTATATATATATATAAATATAAAATTCGTCCGCCATAAATTAAACATTATCTCGTATTGGGCCATTCTTGTGTGCGACCCTGTAGGCCCATATAAAGTTGGCAGTGGGCCAATAACTATACTAACCCAAAAGTCGCAAGCGGCCTCTAGCAAGACATTACGACTACCCAATTCATATGAGGATCGTTATCACAATGCAACCTGTCATACAACCATGTCACGTCCCTTTTGTCACATGATATATCGATCAAGAATAAGGCATGGATAATGCCATCCCTCTTGTTCCTGACCATTACTTTCTCAATTCCTGAGTAGCCTGATAATAGAGACGGAAACTCCTTCGATCATAGTATGGCCATACATTTCTGAGACTCACTCATCGAGGGGCCAAGTAATATCTCTCTACTAATATGAGGGACAAATTCCATCTTGATCATTCATATTCCTCTGCATGAAAAATCCACCAAGCCTGATCGTAGCCTTTATCATCACCCAATCAAAAGTGACTTTTGACTAGTTCAAAGCTTAGCAACTCTCATGTAGGAATCCATGATGACCTCAAGTCTAAGGGCATTGTGACGTGGTTATACATGAGAAAAGCTTATAACTTGATCCATGTAGCTTTCTCATAGTGGGTCGGTCCAGCACCTTGTACTCTTACAAGTGCCTAAGACTTTGATTCATATCTCCATATCTTATCAAAGTCATACTGATCTTGTTTCATCTCTGCTCCTGCATAGATGACCAACCAGGGACATTTTAGGACAATCTTTATGAATTATCCAAGGATACAATTATCACAGTTAACATGCAAATAATATGATAACAAAATGGAGAAATTTCATTAAAATAATAATGTTCAAAGTACAATGATTGGCCTTTAGGGTACAATTTCCAACAGTAGTAGTGTAACTAACTTCTTTAATCTAATCAAATTAGGTAAATATATCTTATATTAAAGACTGAAGGAGCACAATATTTTGAATTACATTGACATAAAAAAACAAGGGGAAGAAGTAAGATAGTTCATCATCCTACGGTCTAAATCATTTAACAATTTAACATTTTGAAAACAAAAGTTTCACAAAAAGCATCGATATCATGATATAGCGTGTTGGAAAAGTTCTTCACTACTCCTTTAGCTAGGAGGAACTTGAGACTAATCTTTTTTAAGCTTACAGTGTTAAGGATTTTTATATTTCCCAAAAAGTGTAGTTCTCGAAACTTAAATTTTTGTTCTCTTCTACATAGCACGACTACATATTAAGGCATTTATAATGCCTTATACATGATGATTACAGGTAATAAACGTCATATATGTCAAGGCAGAGGTGTCGCAAGGATATATAATGCTTAAACGTAATGGTTAATGATGCACACCGTTATGTATTGCGAGGTGAAATTCATAAAAACACAAACATAATGATTGTAGCTAACAACCGTCATTTATTTAGTGACAAAAATGATGATTCTTAAGAAACAACCATCATATAACACTTATACTCACAAACGATTCATCTTCCAAAAACTTATATCAGCGAAGACAAAATATAATGGTCTTCAGAAACAACCGTCATCTAACTCTTTCATAGCCATTTATAACATTCAGACCTTTAATGTCATAACTCATTATAACCCTTCATAATCCCGCTGACCTTCATAAGTCATAACTCATAAACCTTCTCAATCCGTTAGACCTCTATTTAAACTCAAATATTTCTTGTGATTCTTACTACTTTTCTTTATTGGCCTCCTCCTTCTCTCCTTCATCATGTTAAGATCCCAGAGAACTCCTTCACCACATCCTCCTCCTCAAGGCTTGTTGGTGGTAACAAATGGCTCAAATACTGAGGATCCTAACCATATCGCCCCCTCCACCATAACGGTGCCTCCACTCATCCGCCAATCCATCTATTACACCGACAAGATGGCACAAAAGAAAAGAGCACTGAGGAAGGGTCTTGTTGTCATGAAAGAGATCCAGACAGCAAATTAATAGAGAGGGGAGGAAAGTTACTATAGATGGAACAAGAAAGGTCAAATTTTTAAATCTGACAAGTTCACAATTTGTCCTTTCTTGTCTCACCTCATAGTAAGTTTCCTCCCCTCTCTCGTAATTTGCTTTGGATATCCTTCATGACAACAAGACCCTTCCCCAATGCTCTTTTCTCTTGTGCCTTCTCATTATTCAGCCAATAGATGGATTGGTGGAGGGGGTGGAGGCGCCGGCTTGAGATGCATAATGGTTATTAAATAAAACTAGTCATTTAATAAAAGTTCAAGCAAATAAATAACAATGGTAATTAGTAACCATTATATTTTGTCTCACAATAATGACGATTGTTAAGCAAAAGCCATCATTAAACAACAAAAGCCGTGATGGTTCAAAACCTTTCCCCTTCCCTACGCTGATGATAATACTCTAACCCAGCATTCATCTCCCTCCTCTGATGAAGAGGACAAGTAAGAGGAGGATGAATAGAATGATGAGGACGGCAGTCACCACCATTACCATCCTCATCGTCCTAATCATTCTCCACATCCTTGTCCTATTCCTCATCCTCATCCTTATTCTCATCATCAACATTTTGAAACTCGGACTGGTCACTGAACCGGCCGAGGTACTGGGTTAAGAGTCAGTGGGTTAGATCGGAGTCAAACTGGGGCTAACCCGGGGCTAGACCGGTGAGGAAGTGAAGATTTTATGATTATTTATATGAAATTATGAATAAAATATTAAAAAAATAAAAAAAAACTAGTTGAACCATTCAAAAACTGGTCGAACTGCACAAAAATCAGTCAAACTGGGGTCAGCTATCGGACCGGATGGCCAATTTCTAGCTCAAACTAATAGGTCCAATTCAGTTTTCAAAACCTGGCTCATCAACAAATGAGGGAAATGAAGTTAAAAATTAATAGTTTATAGTTATTAATTAAGAACTGTAAAGTATTTTTGCCAGCATACTTAACTGTTCTAAGTTAATATTGTGGGTGATTATGCATTTAGACACCAATAAATTAAAAACAAATTGTCAAATACATAACTATTATTAAGAATTAACCGTCACCATTTATAAAAGATAATGATCTTAAATACTCAAAGATGCGATGGCTTGATAATCTATGAAACCCTCTCTATATAGATGTCCGAAAACTGAACTCCACTTTTCTACTTCCATTTCAACTTCTCAAAGTTAACTTCTGATTCAACAAAACATCATGGATAAACACGAGAACTTCTGATTCATCATATGGAAAAAAACTGAAAGATGAACTCCCGCTGTCAACAAGCATTGAAGGTCTCATCCGCGCAAACTATGAGCTCCATCATATGGTCCAAGTTTACTTATGACAGTAAGGATACATGGACCAGACCTTGAAGGAACTTACCTCTCTCATTCGCTCTTTGAACAAGAAGGTGAACAAGTTACTAGAAATGAAGAATCTAATGATGCATCATATTCTTAAAACATCTCCGTAACTTTTTTATTTTTAGTTTGTTTATTTTCTTTATCAATTCTTTTGGTAAACTGGTGGTTGCATAAAAATAGGTATATACATTATAGTTATTAGTAACAATCATCACTTATTAGAATACCATGTAAATACATAACGGTTGTACTTTGTAACCATTGTCTGATGGTTCTTACGATAAAATAGTCATGAAATAATGGTTTCTTCCAACTTCATATCAGAAATATTAGATGAACATACAAACGATTTATCTTCCAACTTCATATCAGAAAAACAACATAATGGTTTCTCTTAAATAACCAACAACTAAACGGTCCAAACTTTCCCCCTCCCCATAGTCATAATGAGAATACTCTGTGCTTCTTCGTTCTTCGATGATCAGTATAAGAACCAAGTACCTTTTTATTACCCACTACTGTGCGCGACTACTTCTCTTCAACTTCTAGTGTGTGCAATGATGGCCCGAACCCATCACTTTCAATCTATATAAACTCCCAAATTTCTTATGTTTATCATCCTCTTCTGTTCTTTCAATTATCAAGATGAAATGACATGCTGAAGACTTGCTAGAAATCCACAGCGTAATCCTCCTCATCTACCTCCTCCATAACCACCACCACCTCCTTCTACCCCTTCTCCTCCTCCACAACCTCCGCCTTGGCCTCTACTTCAAGAGGAGGCAATGATGCAGCATGCAGAAGGCATTGACCATGTAGTAAGGAGGCTGGTCGAATATTTTTTGAGTATAAACAGGAAGGCCAATCTCATTCTTGATGAGTATCGGATTGGCCACCATGATCCTGACATGCTCCCAGATGATTCAGGCCACTTCTTTAGTGATGAGTTGCGTGATAATGCGTATTTTATCGCGAATTTATGAAACTTTTGATTCATTCAAATTGAATGAAACAAAAGTTTCTAAATTCGCAATAGACCTCATATTATCTATCAAGCAACTAGTCACCAGAGAATGATATTTTTTTGTTTTATTTTTATAAAATATAAATATATAATTATCTGGACACTAGCTGCCCAAAAAGTTAAAAGAAAAATAACAGCATACCTCACGGTTATTAACTAATAACCGTGATATATGCATATGTTAAAACAATAATATAACTCATAGTTATTAACAAAGAACCATTGTAAAAATAAACACATAAATAACAATTTTATTGTTGCAACCGTTATGTAAAGTCTTCGGCACAACAACCTAAACAACCTACCCTTCCTCTTCTACTTAAGCATGTGAAAGAGAACACGATTGATACTAAGTCTATTCGAACAAATCCCTCCAACATCATAACCATAATACTCCTATTGTTTTTTTCACTCATCGAGAGTCATTTTCATTCAGGCCCCACCATAAAGAGCCTTTGTCTTGCTTCTCAGCAACAGCCACGCCAGTCAATACCTTCAAACTTGTCTTAGCAACTGTCAAGCTAGTTGCTTTCACTTGCCCTAACTCATGTTTTCGTTATTTATGAGCTTTAACTAGGTCACATTCCTATAGTGTTCTGTTCTCTTTGTTCAATTGAGGTGCATTTATGAAGTCACGACGCAACAAAGCATTCAAGGTGACATTAACTTGCTTTTGTGAAGTTATGTTTTTTTTTTGGAAAACCTATCATTGCTCTGATTGAAGGTTCATTTCCTGTTACAAGAAGTTGTCAATCAATTGCTTTGACTAAAGGTTCCAACTTATTGATATGTTTTAATTAACTTTTGGAGTATGATCCCTAAGGAAAATACATCTCCCTTTTTGGAAGTGTCCATATCTCTAGAAGTTACTTCAAAAATTTTAATAGGTATGATGAATAAACTAGTCTATGTGTACCGATGAGAGTCATACATGAACAAACCCTGTGAATAAATGAGTTCGGATATATCGAGAGTCATACAAAAACAATCTCTGTGAATAAACTAGTTCAGGTGACATATGGAATTTATTGTTGTGAAGTTATGTTTTTTTTTTTTTTGGAAATCTCATATTGCTCTGACTGAAGGTTCCTCTCCTGTTTTGCTATCGAGCATGTCGCACCAAGTTGAAAGCATTAGTCATAGACTCTTCAATGTAAGAGTTTCTAAGCTACTTGGTCTCTGACAAATCCTATTTTAATTATATATTTTTATACTTTAATTTGGGTTTTGGTCATAATAATTTAGCCTAAACTAACTTTGTTGAGCTAAATTGAAATTAAGAGTAAATAGATTAAATTAGAACTAAAAAGGTCAAAATTTTCAAAATAATTGTAATTACTCTTAATTATTGATTTTTGAGAGGATTTGATATTGGTTTAATTGTTTTCAATTGAAAGTACTTGAAAATTTAGATTAAATCTGAAAATGGCAATTTGGGGTTTGAATTTTAGAAATGACAATTTGGTACACTGAAATTTCAAAATGTCAAGTTACGCTAGCCAAAAACTCATCGTTTTGATAGCAGCTGTAGGTCAAATGCTAAATTTAATGAGAGACTTCAATTGCAGATTGAAAAAAAAACAAAGACGTAAGAGCAGGGAACAAAGAGCGCCGTGGAGAGCTTGAGAACTTGGGTTTTCATCTCTTCCTCACCGGTGACAACTCTCTTCTCCACCGTCACTGGCGAGCTTCATCTACCAGAACCAGTAGCCATAAGCTGAGAGTGGAGAACCATGGAGACAGCTGCAGACTTGAATTGGGAAGAGGCAGTTGAGGGTTGAGAGCAGGCAGCTGAGAGTCGGGGAAGGAGGTCTGGGACACTGGAGAAAAAATGGAAGAGAACAGAGAGAGCTGGAGGCGGAGATCATTAGGAGAAAAACCAGAGGTGAGCTGCCGTGAGTGTTGCTGGGAGTGGAGTCAGGATTCGCATCGGGGAGCTGCCGCACTTTGGAGAAAGTTGAGAGGAGGGAAGCTCAGACGCGAGGAAGCTTCGGTCCAACACCACTTTCACTTACTCTGACCAATCATCATCGTCACTCTCCTCTATTTATTTCCGGCGAGCCTCTCATTCCCCAAACAGTGCCACATTCTGATTTTATACTGTCCAGCCCCAATTCTTCCTTGATTTAGTGTTGATTTATCATTTTAGTATGTGATTTAATACGGATGGGTGGTTGAATCATAGTTTGACTATATTTCTTGAAGCTATTCTCATGAGCAGCTCGGCAATTTTGTGCTCTTGGGATGAATTAGAGATGGCTTGAGTTCACATATGCTTCAAAGAGGAGTTTATTTTATCTATAGCTCTTTATATTTGTGATTTCTTAAGTTTAGGAATTCATTTAAGTAATGAGACTATGATTTTAGTTATGTTTATTTTTATGGATTGAGTTGTTGTGATTTGGGATTTGTAATGAGGATTTGTACTCATCAATATATATGATTATATATATGTTTATCTATGATTCTATTGCTTTCTATCTATTTAATATGGTTTTCTTGGATAGTTTGATTGAATTGGAATTTTAGTTGAATCTAAATGCATTACTTATTCCATAGTCACTCTCTAAGGGGTTTTAATAATGTTTAAATTAATGGGTTTATAAGTTTACGCATTAGACTTCATGGTAATTGAGATTTGGTATTTTAGGAAACTTAGATAAACTTATCACACACTAAAAGTGCTTAATAGCATTTTAAGAGTATGGGTCTCTCTCTTGTGATACTAGACTCATTGGTTAATGAGGTTTGAAATATTAAAAGTTTAGCGTATTAGCTCTCCAAATATCTTAATTGACCAAGGATAGCCATTGAAAACCATTTCTAAGAGCATCTTCATCCATTACATTTCAAAACCATTTCCATTCCATTCCACTTTTATTCCAAAAAATCCAAAAAAATATCTATTTTAATTACATTTAATTGATAGTTTTGAAAATTAATCAATCATGTTTTACTTTTGTCAAATTTGCATTGTAATTACTTAGTTTATTAGGAATTAGTTTTATAATCGGCTCCTTAAAGTGAAACGACCCAAATTGTACACTATATTGCATTAATTCGATTTTATTCTTGATAAGCCTGATGCAAGTAAAAGGGAGTTACTTTAGTCTCGTCTCGATATATTTAATAGAGTAGTACTTCTAACATCAAGTAGCTATGCAATTTGGATGGATGATATTTTTTAGGCTTGTGGCTAGAATCAAACACGTTCCTGATCTATATATATATATATATAATAATGTAAATGTGCACCTATACCTTGTGTCTTATTAGCAATTAAGCCTAGAAAGAAAAGAAGATGGGGAAAAACAAATTACCTTATCAGAAAGGACACAATGGTTATGCAAACCCTTGAACTCAAGGGTTTACATACCCCTCCACCCTTTTTGATGGGATATATGTTTTTTCCGAGAGCCCTTTGCTTTCTAGGCGTTAATTCATATAAAGAGACACAATTATATATAAGTCACTAGTTACATTATTACTTATATACATCAATAGTTGCCATTGATTCTCCCCACAAAGCCTGAAATGTCTTATCCATGCCAAATAGCATAGCCACACAGTGTTGGAGGTGCTAATATTCTATTATATAAATAGATAAGGTCAACTAGCTCAGAAACTCTCACTTGAAGAGTCTTATATCCATACATCACGGTTATTATATAAAAATCGTTATGTATTATAAATGTTCATGGTTCTTATTTATACATCTTTATTTATGTACTCATTTCATAACGGTTGCCTACATGAGACCATTATTAAAGTTTATTAAAAGTCACAGTTCTTATATACAAACCGTTATATATGTTACTGAATAAATAACGGTGGTAAAATGAGATCATTATGTATCATACAAGTATTACCATATATTGTGACGATTGTTTACTTGTGCCCATTAATTATTACTACAGCAATGAGCAGATCATGGCCTTACCAAACCACAATATATAATGGGTGTTATATAATAATTGTTATAATAGGCCCAGAATAAATAATGGTTTAGAACCATAATGCATCTATGCTGAGCTTTCATAGTGCCCGCATATGTGATGGTTCGAAACTATAGTGTTTGGCAGTTAATAACCATCATATATCGTGATTTCTGTAGTAGTATGGGGTAAGCTTGTAACATCCCAATTTTTATTTATACTATAGGATGTGATTTATTAAGTAATTTGAGATGGAGAGTATATCAAACCCATTATTTGAGATATATAAACATAAAATTAAAAACAAAATAGTAAAATATGATTGAAAATTTGTGAGTAGTATATCTATTAATAATGGGTTGAATTTAATGAGATTATTTCATGGTAAATGGAAATTTTCTTATAATTATTTAAATATAAAGGAATTATCCTGAATGGATTTAATTATGTGATAATAATCCCTTTTTTTCTTCAGAAAACGATGGAGAGAAAATTTGATAAGCCTTGATGGGATTAAATAGAAATATTTAACATATTTTATTATTGAAGAGATTTTAATTATTTATATATTATAAAGGTGTTAGTTGGATACATTTGGGCTTCATTTCTTCATCATAAAATCACCAAAACATAATACCTATTTCCCAAATATTTTTCTACTCCATGAGAGCTTCGCATTGGTACAAATTTCATTGAGAGCAAAGCAAGTTTTATGGTTAGAACTTGAAGCAAGTGTGGATCAGATGTTCAACAAATGGGAACCATAAGATTGTAGAAGTAAGTAAATAATTGCATTTAATTGATTTACTTTGTTGGATAATGTTAATTTTTACACTTCATGATTGTTGAGATTGAACCCTAAATGAGAGAAGAGGGATTTTTGTTTTAGACTAAATTCTTGGTTGAAATTTTGATAATTAGTTATGAGTAACTTAGAAATACTTGTTGAAAGTTGATTTTGTAGTTAACTTATAAGTTTGAGTGGATTTTGTATTTATGGAGGAATTATTGCGAATTTTTAAGGTATTTTTGGAATGAGCAATATGGACATTGTTTGGCTAAGCAATTATTTCAGTTATAACCTTTAGGTAATAAGGATCTCGTATTTAAATTTTCATGGTGATGGGACTTGATTTGATTTGCCGTTAAGTACTCGAAATTCTTACTCAGAAAAAGAGAATTTAAGAATAATAGTGAAGTTGTAATTTATGGATTTTATTGTAGTTTTTTTTTTAAAAAAAGTGATTTGGAATTAAATAAAAGGTTATCAAATGTTTGAAATTGTGAAATTCATTTGCCATGCATGAATTGAGAATTTTAAAGAAAATGAATGATTTAGTTAAGTAAAAGTTAATTATGAATTTGAACATTTGAGATTAGAATTGAAAAACTATGATTTAAGTTGAGTATTTGGAAGTTAATTAATGACTTTAATGAGTATAATAAAGTGGAAAAATAAGGAGAATATAATTGGGATGGTAACTATATGAATGATAGAGATATTAGAAATTTATCTAAGGGACAAAGTGAGGGGATGTTGGATGTTTAGTTACTAATTGTTAACCATTGCCTAGTGGTCATCTTGTTGATGAATATTCACATCTATCATGTAGACTCTTATTAGTTGTGGTTGAGCATAGGGTTTCACAAGAATTGTTGTATTCTTTACTAGCATTGGCAAGAGATAACCACTTTCTAATTTATCTTATATGCTTGTTGAGGTGATTTTAAGTATATGTTAGTATTTTTAAATGCTATAAATATGTTATAGTATTTTATATATGAAGAATATACAATGACAGTATGAATTATGTTTTTAGTAAACTTCTTAGTTAAGTAGGCTTGAATGGTTTGTTTGAATGTTAATAATGCATGGCATTGTGTATTGATTATGAGAAAAACATGATGATATTGGATTTGTGATGCTAAACTGTTGGACTGAATATCTGAGTTGTATTGGATTTTAGAGAGTTATGGTTATAGGAGTTTTGATGCTATTATACCATGTGGTATAGCCGCACTTGGTGCCCATTGGCTGGCTTTAACATTCTCAGAGCCCTTGATATCACTCTTCCTTGGCCAAGTTAAGGGTTAGCTCAAGGGACATGTAACCCATTTCCATATTCAAAGGAAAGGGAACCCATGGTCTAATGTGAGTTCTATAGCTTTTAACAAGGTTACACCTCACTATTGGAGTGCTTGGTGCAGTCTTGTAACAGAGAAGAATCCTTTTATGTGTTGTAGCCCATGTATTTTGTCAGCGGTTATAAAGAGGTTTTAAGGATGGTTGTGGGAGTCATATGCATGTTTAATCACTCCTTGAGTTATTATTGACTATGAAAAACTATTTATATTTTGTTATATAAATTGATGTTTAGCCTGCTTAACTATCTTGTAATCATTCCCTGCATACTTATTAAATTGAAATGTGGTTATTGGGCCCATATGACTCACCCCATAGTTGATTATTATTTCTCAAGCAAGGTTCCTCATGGAATACGTTCAGGAAAGGTACTTAATGTTTAGGTTGGCAATTGCGTCTTGTAAATCCTCCTCTGTTTGTTAATTATGTGTTAACATTGTATATTACCACTTATGGCTCATTCATACTTTGACGTGAACTATGAAATAGTTTTCAAACTTGCATGATTGGTTTACTTTTCTACACTCTAGCAGAGTATTGATGGAGGAGGTTTGAGACTATGGATCTTAAATTTTGATTCTTATTGTGGATCCACTTTTGTGAACTTTAGAGAGTATTATGGTTTTATATGAAATGAGATTATCCAAGAAAGTTATGAATTGTGATCATTGAGATTATTTTTGTGAGAAATGATATTGGACCTATCGGTAAATTGTGTTATCAGGATTCAACTGCCCAAGGCCTAATTATCATAGTATCAACTGATATGTGATTTTGAATCAAATATTCAATATCTTTTAAGCATGACAAACTAACATCTTTCTTTCACGTCCATCGTTATTTTTAAAATGTTTTGGTCAAATCCTTTCTACTATAGTAGTCCTTTATAATTGTTTTCTTCTTTTTCTAACATAGTAGGGCTCAATGTTTAAATAAGTTGTTTGAAATAGTTAATTATACAGTAAATATGGAGACTATTACAAAGCCTACTTAACACCCTAATAACATCTTGCTGATTAAAGATCCTTATTAGGGACAGTGTTTCGAACAGGATTGCCTCAAATAGGAGAATACATTAAAAAAATCCCAATTAGGGAAAAGACAATTATAACAGTATTGAATTGTTTGGAAAACACGAAGAAAATAAATTCCTATTTATGCAATATGCACTATCACTTTAATTACTAGAATTGACGCTAGCTAGCTAGCTCCCACATCGGAGAGATTTGCTACTAACTAATTACAAGTTTACAACATGCAAACACTACTGGTGCTTGATAAAGACAAACACTACTGGTGCTTAATAAAGACATTAATGAAACTTTATAAGTGCGATATATAAAATGCTATCAACGAGACTTTATCACCATAAGTTCGGAAGCCTATATTCATCTCAATAGATTCAATCTGAAGAAGTAATATGAACTTGAGCTATTTTATTTCTTATTATGTAATTATTTTTCCAAATCAACGAACAATTTTTCAAGTTCAAAAAAGAGAAAGAGAAACGAATACTAAAAATTTTAGCTCAACAATTATCAATATATATACGCATAAAAATTTATACTAAATTGTGTTGTTTACAAGTGATAAATAATACAATTATTTTTCAAACTCCATATCTAATTATATAATATATGTGTAACTTATTTCAATCCATTTAATTTGCTTTAACAAAAAAATGGTGTAATATAATATAACTATCACTAAGAAAAAAGACATTTTGTAATGGTACATTCGAAGCGGTTACATTTAATCGCTACAAATATTGGCATTTGTAGCGGTTTCTATATAAACCGCTACAAATTTCTAGCGGAAAGCTATACACCAAGTGGCACGACTGATTGGCAATATAATTTGTAGTGGTTCAAAGCATAAAACCGCTACAAATATGGCGCGAGATTAACGCCATAATTTCTCGCGGATAATTTTTAGCGGTTAAAACATAAAAACAGCTATAAAGTGGCACCACCAAGCTGCAACAATAGTGGCGTTTTGTTTGTAGCGGTTACTACAAATTGAACAGCTACAAAATGCCAAAGGACACCTATTTGTAGCGGTTCTGTTTTCATAACCACTATAGAACTTGAAAGGTCATTATATTTGTAGCGATTCTGTTATTCTAATAGCTACAAAACTTCAAGTCTCAAATTTGTAGCGGTTATTTTATAACCGCTATAAAGTTTTCGACGCCCTAACTGGTTTGTAACGGTTTGTGTAGTGGTTGTTTCCAAAACCACTACAAAATCCAAAGCTATTTATAGCCGCCACCCCTTCATTTTTTTCGTTTGGCCATTTTTCTTTCTGACGTTTCTCTAAGAGGTTTCCTTCAGATCTGAGCATTCTAATGTCTGTCTGAGAGTTTTTGCTACAATATTTCTCATTCTTCTCACTTGAGGTATGAAAAATACATATTTTCTTTTTATGCTTTTTATTATTATTATATTTTTTACATAAAAATGTGACTAATTGTTTTTTTTTAATTTTCGAAGTTGATATGGCTTCAGGAAGGGACAAGGGGAAGGAGCCAAAGGTTCCCGACCGATTTTGATGGATAGCAACAGCAAAGGAGGGGGCAATGGGAGGGGACAGCGCGGAGGGAAGGCGACCACGCCATTTCAGCCTATGGCTCTAGAGAAGTGCTACATATCTAGAAGGCACTAAAAGAAGCTGTAGTGCTTGGAAGCACCACAGCATTTTATATTTTTTTAAAAAAAAATACCCTCCTATGGCACTTGTTGGAGGAAGTGCCACAAGAGGGGGTTTCCTATGGCGCTTGTGACGCAAGCGCCACAGGAGGGTCCTCCTTTTTTTTCCTTTTCTTGTTCTTTTTTCTTTTTTTTTTTGGTACTTCCTGTGGCCCTTGTTTAAAAAAGCGCCACATGAACTTTTTTTTAGGTATTTTTTGTTCATATCTCCCATAATTACAGTATCGCACATTGTATAGTCTAATAAACATTTTGTATCTATATCCACAGTACAACAGAATGAAGAAACGCAAACAACAATGATAGATAACTTTAAAATGATACAAACAGATGATTAATTAGTTAAAGTAGTACATAAAATAATTATACAATATATTATACGTGAATAAATTATACAACAAATTCAACATGAATACATGCAGGCATGACACAACAATTGCCAAGAAACAACACAACAAAGGCCAGTAGCTAGTGATGAATTAAATAGTATAGCTACCCAGAGATTTGCCTAAACACATATTCACACCATTCCTCGATCATTTCATTAAGCTGACGGTCAGTCAAAGTGTCACAATGTTGATCTTCATAATACTACACATATATACAATTAGCCACAAATTAAAATGAATTAAAATCAACAAAATATAATTATCAAGAACTAATTAAATTTAATTAAAACACAATATGAAGTGCAACTAAATGACTTACTTTTTGAGGAATAAATGCTTGATCGTGCGTAATTACATCCTTCATAAAGTTCATGATGTAATATCCACAATCATTGTCATTGGGTTGGAAAGGGCACTGTAAAGATATAATGCAATATTTAACTCTGTTTATGAATAAAAATTGTTTACTAACAAAGTTTGAGTAAATTCATATATCAGTACCAGTATCTTCTTTCAAGGATAGCTAAGGTGAGGGTCAGCAGCTTTAGAATAGCTTAAGGAGACAGAGGCCCAATACGCAGTCAATGTGCTAACAAAACAAATAGAAATTGATTACTTTTGGTTATTCAATCACATATGCAAATATTTACATATACGCACTTACGCTTACCTATTGAACAATAATAACATATGAGAACGGTTTTATGGAAGACCATCTTTTAGAGGATCCACATAGTAAATGCGAGGGCCTGAAGGTTCTGCTGGATTGATAACTTTCAATATCCAATGGCACCTAAAATATTTTAAAAAATTTGTTTCAACAATCATGGTATGATAAAAGTTAAACAATAAAAACAAAAATTGTACCACTGATAACTTACCCTGCATTGTATGGCACTAAAAATAGCATAGTTGATGTTGCTCTCTTTCTAAAGTAATCTTTTAAATCATTAGACTACGCATTTATATCTATTTTACCCCCATGGTAGCCAACAAGATAAGGGTTGACAAATATGAATTAGACCATGTTTGTATCCATTAAGATCTCATTGTACAAATGCCTGGTATAAAACAAACAGTGTCATGAAAAACAAAAGAAAATGAACAAAGAAATATTAATAACAGTGATAGACGATAATGGTCAAGTACCTTATCCAGATGTTGATAGTTGAAACACTAACCCAATCACAAGTACATCTGTCGTGCACGACCTCGACAATAACATAATCAACTAGACCGCCAACATTGTAGAGATGCCTTTCAAGACGTATTTCTAGTCCTCCTGCACCGACTAATTATGGTGTAATCAATACTAATTGATCACGATATGAGGTTGGTCTTCTTCTACTCTATTGGCTAGCCGATGCTTTTGACTTGGGTTGTGTTTTCGAACACTTTAAGATCTTACCATAAGGTTGGATTTGTTTCTCTCTAGACTGTTCACCTTGTGAAAATCAGAAAATTAAATCATATTTTTAGATGGAAGTATGAATGAAAAGTGCAGGGAATTGTAAATGAATGACCTTTTCATATGGCTCGATAAGACCTATTGGCCAAGCAACATAGCCACCTACAATATCTTTCACCATTTTTTGCTCATCCCGAGACAGGTTCAGTAAGAGGGTGTCTTCATTAGTACAGACGTCGACCCTTACTAGGAGTGTGTTGTCGGGCAACAATGAATGGTGCAGTGTGTCCTTATCAATATTATAGGCAGCACCCACTGCAACCACGTGCTTGGAAGCTTGATCGGCATATAACTTGCATTGAAATTCACCCTATAGAAAATAGAGTTAATATGTTATAGTTTGCTAAATTATAATGTAACATAAAGTTAAGTACAGAAGAAATTAATTACCAAAGGAAAAGGGACTTTAGGCATGGAAGTGAAACTATCTCTGACACTTGGGCTATCACAGAAGGGAACATTTAATGTTGGCCTACAATGCACTAACTATTGTATTTGCACTGTTAACAGCGCATTTTATTCTTGCATCAAACTTATTTATTCTAAGAATTGTTATTCTCGTTGTTCCTTATAGCGCATTTGTTCTTGAAGTTCTTGTATTTAATGCTTGAAACCAGTCATCTCGTCACACAGCTGGGAAACGTCACTTCTATTGGAGAACTTTTGACGTCCGAAGTATGCTGATGGGGTGAAAATAAAACCAATACCCCAAACACGACCATCATACTCAAGTACTCCAAACGCTTTGCTCAACAAATCGTCCCGACCAATATTGCTCGCCAACGCAGGATCCTCCTGTGTCATTTGTCGCTATCACAAACAGAATTACAACAATATTAGTTATTATAAATCAAGTTAATTTAAGTAAATTTAATTATTTATTGTACCCATAATCCAATACTTACACAATATTCAGCTACTCTTTTTGCTTCCTCACTACAAATTTCACCTTTCTTATTTGTGACACCAACTACCCACTGTTCGCTACCGCAAGTGCACGGATCGCTTCAAGTAATAAAGTGATAAGTAAATATCGTTCCCACAAGGACTATGACAAAAACAAGCTAACTAATGTAACTATACGTTTAATTAGGTTGAATGGAATCATTTAAAATTGATCAAGTTGAGTCAAAACATATTGTTGAGGTGAAAAAGAAATCTAAAACTATTTTTAAACTAAAAATTTTATAAAAGCGAATGATTCTTTATATTCAAGTATTAAATGAAACTTAGGATTGTTTATCCCCCTTGTATTTCAAAAGCACTCACTCAAATTCCCCCAATATAGGCTACTTCATGAAAGATTATACTAGCCAAGGATACTAAATTACCTATAAGTGCTCTCTCAAGTCTCCAAATAGGTGTTTAGTTCAATTAATTCATTAATCTCTTAATTAAATAATTAAACCTTGATTTTCATTTCAAATCCTATTTGGCTATGTGAGGTTAATGAGTGTATCTCTACTTTATTCACAAAACTATCCATTCAATTCATAAATTTCAAGTTCTCACACGATTAAACTCAAGTTCTACACTCAATCTAGCCCTCTCAAGCATCAATCAAGTGAACCCAACAATCTCATTGGTCGCCAATCAATGAGAAGCATTAAGCAAAGAGTAAAATACCATAATCTCATCATTAATCACAAATATAAAGGGGAAATGAGTACTTAATCTATACAAGGGTTCAAAACAATCCTAAAAGAAGAGATACTTAGCTACTCATGTCTAAATGTACAGAAAAACTAAGCATAACAACTGAATAAACCGTAGAAAAAGGGAAAAGAGAAGAAAAGAAATGAAACCAAGGTAGAAGTCACAAAATTCCTCTTAGAACCACCACCCAAGCTCCAAAACTCTCTAAAATCCCCTCTCCAAGGTGTCTCCTTTCGTACTTCAACTTCCCAAGGTGTAGAATGTGTGATTTCGGCGCCCTTCCCTAGGTTAAATAAGGTTTTTTCGCTTTTGACATCAAAATGCGCAGCTGCACGTTTTCAGGACTTGTTACGGCAAGTCTGTCAACTTGCCATAGCCAGTTACACAAAGAGCCAATATTTCTTCAGATTCTTCACTTGCTACAGCAAGTTTGTCAGCTTGCTATAGCCAGTTACACAGAGAGCATACGAAGATCACTTGCCACAACAACTTTGTCAACTTGCTGTAGCCAGTTACACAGAGAGCAAATTTCTTGAGAATGTTTACTTGCCACTGCCAGTTAGTCAACTTGCTGAGGCAAGTTGTATAAGATCCTTCTATCTTTGCACTGCTTTACCACCTTTGCTCTTTCCTTGTTTCTTGGTTC
Source organism: Inga leiocalycina (assembly GCA_963242795.1). Taxonomy (NCBI): domain Eukaryota; kingdom Viridiplantae; phylum Streptophyta; class Magnoliopsida; order Fabales; family Fabaceae; genus Inga; species Inga leiocalycina. The sequence goes on along the minus strand of OY725328.1, from coordinate 62,839,740 downwards.
TTGTAGGCCTTTAAAACCTGTCTTCATCCTCCTACAAAAGAGAGAGAGGATTTATAAATTCTTAATTAATTCACAAATATACTAAGAATTTCTTTGATTTTTTGCTTTATACTTTGCTATGCACATTTTCTTCTATACACTTCTTTCAATGTACATTTTGAACCCAAAAGTATAGAAAAAGAGAAGAAAATGTGTTGGAATGTTATGAATTTCTAAGAGTCAACACCCACAGATCATGTCGTGGAACCTGTGTAATATTTGAACTTGATTCTTCTATCTGCACAGCAAATTTAGTTGAAGTTAAATGATATTCATACAATTTATCTACAAATAAAATAACCATTAGTTCGTACCAGTTTTCTTTCTAACTGTGCGTATGAAACAGGTTCTTGTGTGTACCGGTATGCCATGTTTGTCGTGTTTGCTCTATTTTTCTCGCTCAACTCTTGTTTAGATCAAAATGAGTCATATTAATATACAAATGTTATTTACAAATACATACATTACAAGTAATATGGAAAGCCAAACATATTATATTACCAGGAATTCCTGAGTTGTATGTGTTTTGATAAACTCATCCCACATTTCTTGAGTGATGATTCCTTCGTACAATGTCGGCGGTGTAGTAATGATAATCTTATTATCATTTCTCAAGAAGTATTTCACAAGAACAGAACGAAACTTTCTCATAAGTTTTCGGGCTTTTCTTAGCACAAAGGTCTTCCGATCATTATCAATAATAAAAATGCTCGATAACAATAAAAAAACATATATAATATGTAAGATTGAAATTAAGTGAAACAAAGCAAACCGAACAATAATATAATTAATGTGTTACCTGTACTTCATCCCAGATGTCATCCTCATAATTTTTTCTTGCCATTTTCCAGTTTTGAACTGTAATATGGACTCTATCTCGAACTGTAGTTCCAATCAAGTTATTTAATGAGCTACTGTTCTTACCGAATGGGTTTCCCTTTTCATTCTACTCCAGTTGTAACTTGATTCCTTTACTTCTCAATTTGATCAACCTCGTCATAACTATCCTGCCATGTCTTACGTTCTCCTCAAATCTTTGTCTACCAATGTTGTTGGGAACATCATCAGTTTCATAGTGTGGTAAGTCCATACTCCTGAATGTGAAATAAACCCAAACAAAACGTCAGTGTACAATGTCAACCCTGTCAACGAAAGCAAATTATTTTGAAATTTATAAAAACGTACATACAAGAAAAACAAGTCAAGGCACTCATTATCTTTTCCTTTTTCTGGTTTGATTTAAAATTTTATTCTTCAAAATTCGCGTTGGATTAAGAATTGTGTTTCTCATGACCCAAGTTCCCTCTTCATGATCATATCTCACGTATACGGGTCCATCTCCATCTCTATCTTCATCTTCATCTTCATCTGCATCTCCATCTATACCAATCTCTACTAACCACAAATTCTCTAACGAAGGATAATCATCATTAATGTTCAAATTTTCATTACTTTCAAAATCAACTTGTTCTTGACGATTCTTGTTCGATGGGAGTACAATAGACCAATTCTTTTTAGTAGGATCCGGAATGAAAAACGCTTGTTTTGCTTGTGCTACTAAAATAAAATTAGGATCATCTTCATACCAAACCTTAGAAAGGTCCACTTGAACAAAGCCTAAGTCATCTATCCGCAATACACTGTTGTTGTTAACCCACTTACATTTGAAGACAGGGACCCTGAACATAGAGTAATCTAACTCTCATATATGTTCAATGACACCAAAGTATGACATTGATGCATAGATAGGGTGTATGTCTTTAGCACTAGATCTATGCCAAGAATCAACAAGTGTTACCCCACTATTCTGTATCATGCTCTGTGTATCATGGTCTTGTGTATAGAATGTGTAACCGTTGATTGCATAACCATTATAAGATAATACATTTAAGCTCGGTCTCTTCGACAGCCACTTCAATTTTTCAGAAACTGAATCAGGATTCCGCTCCATCTCATCATTAATGCGATTTTTCAACCAGCCTGAAAATTGTTTATTGTGTTCTTTTGTTAACAAATTTTCATTCATATCACCATATACCAACCGAAGAGCATCTTTGTATTCTTGTACATACGGTTCGACCTCATCAGTGTTATATAGCACATACAAGTAGGCTTGCTCCCGTTCAGTCGCTGATATCATTATTACATCCCTTATAGTTGTTCCTTTCCCTGATCTTCGCCCATCATGATGGGACTTGGGGATCCCTACAAGGTCAACATTTGATAGAAAATCAACATATAAGTCACTTGCTTCTTCAACCATGTACCTTTCAGCGATACAACCCTCTGGGCGATATCTATTTTTCACATACCCTTTTAATATTTTCATGAATTGATCATTTGGGTATATCCATCTCAAGTACACTGGACAACACAATTGAATCTCTTTGACCAACTATACGGTTAGATGTACCATAATGTCAAAAAGAGGTGAAAAATACATTTCAAGTTCACATAGAGTACACATAATCAACCTTTGTAAATCTTGTAACTTAGCTGAATCTACCACTTTACTGCATATCAACTTGAAAAACACGCAAAGTTTAGTGATAGTGTTTCTTAAATTTTTTGTTACAATGGATCATATACCAATCGGAAGGAAATTCTGCATGAGCACATGGCAATCATGAGACTTGAGGTTCTTTAACTTCAACTCTTTCACTGAAATAAGGTTCTTTATATTTGAAGAGTAGCCCTCGGAAACTTTAATTCCTTGCAGAAACTCACAAAACAATTTCTTCTCTTTCCTCGACAGAGTGTATGCCGTTGGCGGAAGGTAGGTACGATGCCCTTGTTCAATCAGTGCCAACTCTTCTCTAAGTCCCAAGTTCACCAAATCCAACCTTGAATTGACACTATCCTTGTTTTTTCCTTGGATATTAAGCAACATGCCAATTAGACTATCATAGATATTTTTTTCTATGTGCATCACATCAAGAAAATGTCTCATATATAAAGACTTCCAATATGGAAGTTCAAAGAAAATAGACTTTTTCTTCCAACCACTTGTCTCGATTTGTTTTGCAAAAGGCTTGCCAAAATTGTTATCCAAGTCTTTTACCTTGGAATACACCTAGGAATCGGTCAACATCTTCGGTGGGCTACCTTCTTCTGAGTTACCATTGAAAGGCTTTTTCCATTTCCTCCAACAATGTTGTGATGGTAAGAATCTTTGATGCCCTATGTAAACATTTTTCTTACAATAATGAAGTCGCACTGAATGAGTGTCATCTTCACATATAGGGCATGCACCATATCCTTTGACCCTGTATCCCAACAAATTACCATAAGCAGGGAAATCATTAATTGTGCCAAACAACATGGCTTTCAAAGTGAAACTTTCTTCCATGTACCCGTCATACATACTGACGCCTTCCTCCCAAAGCTGCTTCAAGTCATCAATTAAAGGAGCCAAGTATACATCTATATCATTCCTAGGTTGCCTTGGCCCAGAAATTAACATGGACAACATCATAAACTTACATTTCTTGATCAATGTGCAGGAAGGTTATAAATCATCAATATCACTGGCCAAGTGCTATGTGTACTACTCTGAACACCGTGCGGATTAATTCCATCAGTTGATAGTGCAAGGCGAAGGTTCCTTACTTCATCAGTAAAGTCAGGGTACTAATGATCAATTTTTTTCCATTAATGAGCATCTGTAGGGTTCCTAAGCTTTGTGTCTTTAATTCTTTTATCTGCATGCCATGTCAACTATTTCGCAATCTCTACATTACTATACAATCGCTTGAATCTCAAAATAATGGGAAAATACCATAGGACCTTTGAAGGACTTTTTCCTTTCTTCTTCCTATATCGAGATGCGTTGCATTTAGGGCACTTCTCTAACGTTGGATACTGATTTCAAAATAATACGCAATCATTAGGACATGCATGTATCTTTTCATATCCCATACCGGTTGTAGAGCAAAGAGTTTGCTTTGCCTCGTATGTCTTTGTAGGAAGTACATTTTCTTCTGGAAGTATATCTTGCAACAGTTAAAGCAGTGCGGTGAAACCCGAATCACTCAATCCGTAGTGAGCTTTAAAGTTGTACAACTTCAACACTGCTAGCAATCTTGTATATTTAGTACTACCAACATATAATGGTTTCTCTGCTTCACCTTTCAACTTCTCAAATTCGTTAGGGCAGTTATAAAGCACCCCTTCAACTGCATTTAGCATTTCCAGGACCATCATCTTCATCAAACATGCTTTGATCAAATTCATCCGAAGCCCCACTTGTGGTATGCACCCGATTACTACATGCATCGTTCGTCTCACCATGCCTTTTCCATCGTATATATGTTTGATCAATACCGTAACACACTAAATGATCTAGCAAATCAAGTGCACTAATCCGCTTTCCAAAACAACAAGATAAGCAAGGACACAGAATTTTGTCAGGATCTTTTGTGTGCTCAATTACAAATGTAATAAAATCTTTCACCCCATCTATATATTCCCTTAAACATTGATTAGATGACATCCATTTATCATCCATCTATGCCTTCAATGTACTTTTAAAAAAAGTATGTGGTTAGTTGTATGACTATTGCATTTACTAATTACTTTTATATTCTCTTACCAATTTTAAAATAAATTCCCAACAAGAAATCTTCAAAATTGAAGCTTTCTAAGTCTTAAACCCTATTTTTTAATTGACAAATAATCCATTAATTATTCCCAAGCATTATAATACTTTTTCACAACTCATAACAAAAGAAACCATATTTGCCACAACATATCATAGGTAAATTAGAAAACATTACAAGTCAACAAATTAAATACAAGTGTTAAGAATATATAAATAACTAACTATTGGAATACCTACAAATTATAACTAACTATTATTAAATTCAACTAAAATCACATTTGTAAGCTCAAAATTTAAAAAACATACCGTAAATAGAAGCTTCAATAGACTGATGAGCTGAAACTACAAACACAAATCAAACATAAAAAAAGTCAATAAAATATTTGTGGTTGTAAGTTATTTTTTTTAATAATAAGAATGTGTACAAAACATCAATATATAATAAAATAAAATATGATTATCTTAAATCAAAAAATATGATTCAGAAAAAAAAAGAAAGAAAATAAAATAAAAGGAAAAGAAAAGCATATATAATCCTAACATTAATTAAATTATTTTCAGCTCAATATTGAGAATATAAAAAAAATTATTTTTGACTAGCTACATTGCCAATTATTCTTGGGTAGTCATACGTACATTAAACCCAACTCCTATTGGTTTTTTTTAATTATTTGTTAGTGTTGGTTTAATTTTAATCAAAAGCCCAGGATTGATTAGGTTTGGCCAAACCCATGTTGATGGGTGAGGCTTATTATTTCACTGATTAAAAATCTGGGTCAAAAAGTGCAATATATAATCAACATATATATATACACGTGCGTTACTATGAATGGCAAGATTTATATAGAGATAAAATAAAATTCAATTATAATGGAAAATAAAAATAAAACGGTGTTAGTTAATGAAATTAATGGTGTTACTTAAAAACAAAATGGAATTTAAGGGTGTTACTATGAGTATTAAAGAATAATATATAGATATAGATATTTTCTAAAAATATTATTAAAATATTTAATTTAATGTGGTTAAATGAATAGGAGATGAAATAAAAAGAAAAACTAAAAAAATCAGAAATAATTGAAGTATAAAAATATTTTCTCTATTAAAAATAAAAAAATGATTAATTTTTTTGGAAATACAAAAATTGGAATCAAAATTAATTATAAAAATAAAAAATATATAAGAAAATACACTAACGGAATTGATGGAAAAATATGAGAGAATAAAAAAGTATCACACCAATTGAAATATGAACACTAATAAGGATCATCACATTCCCACAATTGCACAAGCTTAAATGATCATCACAAAAATATTGGGTTTTCTAGGGTTATTACTAAATCTAAATAATATTTTTATTACTATCCTTATTTTTTATAAAATTTAAATTATATTCCTTTAAGAGTTTGTAGGAATATTAGAAATAGGATATATAGATATCTTAATGAGATAACTTTACTTTTTTTTCTTATAATGTAACTTTACTTTTAAATTCATTATGTACTATGGTTAGAACATAGAAATTAATTTGAAATAAAAAATTATAGAAATTATATGCTAATTAAAAAAAAAAAAGAAGCACGTTGAACTTACAGCTTAATTGATCAGTGCAATGGAGTGGGGGACCACGTTGCCCTTAGGTGACGCAATCTTGAGTGAGGAGGAGGAGGAAATTTGAGCAGTGGGGACCAAAAGTGGAAGCCAGTAAAAAGAAAAGGGAACAATTGGAACAGGAGTGGGGATGATAGTTGGAACAAAACAAAGAAGTAGATTTGATGATGAAGACTTGTGCACGTGTAGGTGTGTTTTTAAGTGTGAAGATGGCAGAAAATGGAGGAAGGGGGCCGACGGTCGTCCATGGCAAGAAGTAGTAAAGATAAGAAAGGGAAAGTGAGAGAGGGAATAATTAAAGTGGGATGGAATCAAAATAAAAGAGAAGGAGGGCGCGGCAGGGGGGCCACTACACGGGAAGGGTAAAAAAGATAAGGTGGGGGCGGGGGGAATTGTGATTAGTGGGGAGTGGATAGTGTAATCCACTTAATAGGTAAAAAAATTTTATTAGTTGAAGGCCAAGTCACTTGGGGAAAAACCAGCTGTGATGCTTGGTTGTCCAGGTGCCATAGTTGGTCACGTGGCCATGTGGGAGGCAGGCACCACAGCTGGTCAAGTGTGGCGCCTTCCAAGGCAAGCGCCACACTTGGCCCTACCAACTGTAGCACTTAGTCCACCAAGCGCCACAGCTGATACCCAAAATTAAAAAAATAATAAAATAGAAAAAAATAATAAAAATTAAAAAGGAAGCTGTGGCATTTTTTTAAAGAAGAGCAACAAAATGTGCGCCACCTTTTGACCTTTTTGTAATAGCGCATAGGAGTCAACCTTACTACAGCCACCGCTGACAGTCCCACAGGAGGCGACCGCACACAGGTGCCTGATCTAGGAGAGGGAGAGCTTAGTGTCAGCAACTCCGAGGCGAATGAGGAGTTTAAGATCCCAATTCTGATCAGAGACATGGAGCAGTTCCTAGATGAGGAGGATGTGAGAGACTAGAACAACCCACGACGGTCGTCTTCTTTGTCTACTAGGTCTGAGGTACAGGTCCAAGGTAAATATATTTTTTTATTTAATAAATTAAATATTTAAATTCAAACTGTTAAATTTGAATTTCAATTTATCTAATGTATGTGGTAACTTGTGCAGATGAGCAGGGTAACATGTCTACAAGGAGGCTGGACGTAACCGGTCTGCACAGTTTGGACCGGACACTACAAGTTGTAGTTCCCTAGAATCAGGCCACAGACCAACCCATCAACAATGGGGGTCACTTGTTCAACCACTTCCTAAACGAGCTAAGTTCGAATTATATACGGTTCCCCCTACACTTAAAGACGTAGAGGAACGTTCTAAAGGGGCCGAAGGACCTGACATGGGACAAGGTGGTGAAAGTAATTAATAGTATTTAATTATACTATATTTTTCTATAATTAATTATATTTAAATAATATTTATTAATTGTCTTATTTGTAATTAGTCATATTTAATTATTTTTATTCAATTGTGTTATAGCTTTAGTTTGACGTCTGGGACAACCGAAAGAGGTACACTCTGATGAAGATAGGCGACGGCTAGAGAAACAGGAGAAATCGTCTCTTCTACAGTATGGATAAGGATAGGACAATTCCTCTACAGCAACTGATCAAGAATGTCCCAGACGGCGTCCTGCCGAACAACTGGGTAAGTTTTGTCCAGTTCAGGAAGAGCGTAGAGGGGCAAGTAATGTATTTATAATTATAATTTAAATTTAAATTTAACAAATTTTATGTTTTTATTAATTATAAGTGTTTTATATTGTTTTAATACTTTTAATATTTTTTTCCTAGGCGCTTTCTCAAAGGAATACGAGGTGCCGAGGGCAGGAGACGATCCACCACACGGCAGGATCGAATACCTTTGCTATCTCTTATAGCGAGCTGGTAACTTTTCACAATATCAATTACTTTTAGCTAGTTATTTCATATTATAAATTTAGTATTTTGATTTTTATAATACTAATTTAATTTTATAATTGTTTTAGGAGAGAAAGGCACAACAGGAGCATCGTCAGACGAACTATGGGGAGTTATTCGCTATCACCCATAGACACCGTGACAGGACTCCAACCTCTCAGCAGGCAGAGGCGGGCATTGTAAGTTAATTCATTATTATATAAAACCAAATTTATTATGAAAAATAACAATGATTAATTATTTCATAAAATGGCAGGAGCAGATGCAATAGTAGCAGGCTGAGCTGTAAGAGACCCAAACCCAGGAGTCACAAGGGTCTGTAGACCCCACTGCGCCATTGAAAGTAGGTCTAGGTCAGGTTGATCACCTCGAAAACATGAAGGGAATGGGGATAAGCGCCAGACCTAGCATGGTCTACGGCAGGAGCGCCAAACCTACCATGGTCTACGACAGGAGCGACGCCTCTGAGGCTAGCAGCTCTCGAGCACAAATGTCTTAGAGATGAGTCCGTTGAGGAGCTGAGCTAAGATTTGGCCAGGACACAAGCTGCAGTGGCTCATCAGCAACAGATGCAGCAGCAGGCCAATTACTACTATGCACAGCATTCGCAGTGGCGCGATATCACGAACTACATGCTCGAGCGGTCGTAGAGTCGCCTGTTCCCCAACAAGGAGCATCCAAGAGTTCCTCCTATCCCTTGGTTCGTCATCCAGCCTACTCCTCCTGCTGATGATGATGGTCTTGTTAACTCTGCCTAGTGCCCCATACAACTGCACCTGAGGGAGCCCCCCGGAGGGAGGACCTGATGATCAGCCTCCAAGTAGTTAGTTTAGGACAGTTATTTTTTTTTTGAAACATTTGTAAATAAACATAGATATTTATATTTTTAGAACTTAAATTCTTGTTGCGTTTACAACAGTTATATTATATTTTCAAAGCCTTGTTAAATTCTTATTGGGTTTACAACAGTTATATTTATATTTTTAAAGCTAACCACAAAAAATAAAAAAAATAAATTAAAATATCTTCATAGCAGTTTTAATGTAAAACCGCTACAAACATCTAACATTTGATATTTGAATTTTCCTCCTATGGTCTTATACATTTGTAGCGGTTTATCCTAATAACCACTACAAAATGAAAGCAAAATTTAATTGTCCAACAATCATAAACATTTGTAGCGGTCTTTATCTTATAACTACTACAAATTGAAAAAATTTGAAATTTGAATTTCTTCTACCACTAGAACTTTGTAGCGGTTCATAAAATAGAACCGCTACAATATAATATTATAGATTAGTAGCGGTTAGTGCGTTTTAACCACTACAAAAAACAAAACATTTGTAGTAGTTATGTTATTAAACCGCTACAAGGTCAACATAAATTTTACTAATTCCTGCTAATGGGCTGAATTGTTGTAGCGGTTTTATTCATATAATCGCTACAAATATAGAATTCAGTAGCGGTTATGGTAGCAGTTTTATAGCCGCTATAAAATATTAAACGTTGGAAATTATGAGTATAAGCTTCCAGGCACCCGTAATTCTCTATTCACTTATCTTCTTTACTATACTTTCTTCTCTCACTAGTAGCTATGGATAAATCATAGATCAGGTTGCCACACAATTCTCTAGAATATTTGTACAGATTAAACAATTTCTTGGATTTCGCATTCACTCATGCCAACTGTAATGGCAATATCGCATGTCCATGGAGATGCAAGTTCAAGAAGTGGCATGTACGACAAGTTGTTAAAGAATATTTCCTTATGAAGCCTTTCCCGAAAGACTATACATTCAGGGGAGTTCATGGCGAAAAGGCCGGTATGAGATATTATGATGCTCTTCCTCAAAGTTCACAAGTAGGAGTTCAACTAGATGAAGATAATCCAATTAATGATGCTGTGCATGATACATTTGGATTTCAAAATGACAACTTCAACAAAGAAGTGCAAGGTTCAAAGCCGGTGTTCATGAGGAATGAAGCAGCTTAGGATTTTTTCAACTTAATGGATGAAGCATATCGTCATTTATATCAAGGTTATCAAAAATACTCTAAATTATCTTTCCTGATCAAGTTGTATCATATCAAGTGCTTGTGTGGAATCACAGATAAGGGAATGTCAATGTTGCTGGAATTATTACAAGATGCCTTCCCCGACACGTCGATTCCCACAACGTTCTACAAGGCTAAGAAGATTATTAACATGTTACACTTGAACTATCAAAAAAATGGTGCATACCCGAATGATTGTATGTTGTATTGGGGAGACGATGCCAGCAGGGAGACTTGTACACGATGTCACACATCGAGGTACAAGACAATTCGAAAGGGGGAAAAGAAAAAGAAGAAACTTGCAAAAATTCTCAGATACTTCCCTTTGAAGTCGTGCCTACAAAGGTTGTTTATGTCGTCCAAAACGGCAGAGCACATAAGATGGCATAACGTTGATAAGAATGAAGATGGAAAATTAAGACATCCCTGGGATGCAGACGCATGGAAAATGTTTGACATCGACTTTCCATCTTTCACGGTTGACCTTAGAAATGTTCGGTTTGCTTTGGCGACCAACGGTTTCAATCCATTTGGGGATATTAGCACAAGTTACAGTATTTGGCTAGTAATCTTAGTTCCCTACAACTTACCCCCTGGACGTGTGTGAAACAAAGCTCCTTCATTTTGTCTATGATCATTCCAGGGAAAAAGGCACCAAGTAATGACATCAATGTGTATTTCCAACCGCTTATTGCAAAATTGCTTGACCTGTGGAATGTCGGCATCGAGACATATGACGCTTACGGGAAGACATTGTTCAACTTGCATGCAGCCTTAATGTGGACGATTAGTGACTTTCCTGGCCTTAGAACATTATCTAGTTGGAATGTGCATACTGGGTCGGTGTGTCCAGTTTGCAACTTTGACTCTGACGCAATGCGCCTTTCCCACAGCCGAAAGTGATGCTTCATGGGGCATCGGAGGTTTCTCGATAGAAGGCATAAGTTGAAATTGCAACGAAATCACATCAATAGGAAACCAGAAAAAAGAGGACCACCTCAGACTTTGTCCAGTGCAGATATCTTACAACAGCTTGATAATGTTGAATTTAAGTTCGAAAAAAGTGACGATTCAGTACAAGCAGGGCGAAAGATGGCCAGCGCTTCTGCGCCTCAACAGTGGAAGAAGATAAGTATTTTCTTTACTCTTCCATATTGGAAATCCAATTTACTTCACCACAGTCTTGATGTCATACACATTGAAAAGAATGTTTGCCATAATGTGCTATATACGCTGTTTAACAAACCCGACAAGACAAAAGATCATCTTCAAGCAAGGAAAGATTTACGCACCATAGGAGTTCGTGAAGATGCCTGGTCAGATGGGCATGACAAATTTCAACCAGCAAAGTTCACCCTCACAAAACCGAATAGGGAAGTCTTCCTCGCGGCCTTGAAGAAGATAAAACTTCCTAATGGATATTCAAGCAACATTTCTCAATGTATCGACTTGCAAGCTTGAAAGGTTGCTAGCCTGAAGAGTTATGACTCACATGTTCTTATGCAACAGTTACTCCCTCTGGCTACAAAGAATGCACTTCCTCCCGATATGTCCATCATTTTGGTGGAACTTTGTTCTTTCTTTCGGAAGTTGTGTTCCAAGGTTTTAATCGTTGAGGAGCTCGATCAGCTGCAGCCCAAAATCATTCTTATGCGTTGTCATTTGGAGATGATTTTTCACTGTGATGGTTCATCTTACAGTCCACCTCATTCATGAAATAAAGCTCGCTGGCCCAGTTCAATATCGATGGATGTATCATATTAAGAGGTACTCATTTTACATATGTACATCATTATTAGTTCCTATGTTTGGTAGTCGCCCTTTTCAGCATTTAGTATCATTTTTCCCTTCTTTACTTTATAGGTTTCTTGGGAAATTGATATCTTACATAAGGAATAAGGCGTGGTCAAAAGGTTCTAAGCTGAAGGCTATATAGGGGATGAGGTGCTGTATTTCTGTTCAAGGTACTTTGATGACATTGAGATGGCTTTCAACCGCATACCTCTTGTAGACGATTGTCCTGAACCTATGCCAACGTCAAAAGAATTTATCCCTCGTGTTGGTAAACCAATTGGAGGAACTGAGAACTTCAAACTAACAACAATTGAAAAGTTGCAAGCACATAGACATGTCTTGATTAATTACACTCACGTTAAACCTTTCCTTCAGTAAGAATTATACATTCACATGTTATTCTATATCTTTCATAACATTTTTTATTTTCATTTCATGATCGCCTTCCCATGATTAATTGCAAAGAATTCAGAAGTCATGTTAAGCGTTAACTCATGATCCATACACAAACATCCTTTGAAGTTGACAAAAAGGTCCACAGAGAATTCCCAAGCTGGTTTGCATACAGAATACTAAATGACCACAGCCTATACTCACCAAATTTCATAGCTCTCACAATCGGTCCTCTTGATCATGCAAAAAGGTTTACATCATACGATGTCAATGGTTTCAAGTTTTGCACGATTTCACGAGATCAATGATTGCAAACTCAAAATTCGGGTGTACTAAGGAAAGCTTCTTAATATCGTCAAATTTAATTACCAAGGCAGTTTCACCGTGACTCTGTTTAAGTGTTTGTGGCCAAATACCACTACTTCCTAAGGACTCACAACTGACAACTTAGACATCACATTAGTCAATTTCTCACGGCCAATTCATACTGGTAATTCTTGAGATGATGAGTCGTATAGTCTTGCCTCAGAGGCACACCAGGTTTATTATGTCCAGGACGAGAGGCACAGGGATTGACACATGGTAGTTTATTTAAAGACATAAGACCTTTATAACATGGGTGATGGCGATAACATCGCCTACGAGAGTGAGCCATTTCAGTCTACCAATTTAGAAAACTTCTTCCCGGAAGGTGATGATGATTTACCTCTACTTTGATGTGTTTTTTTAAGTTTGAATCATTTAAATTAAATTTTTTTAACAAAATAATACATCACTAACAATTTTTCTACACAATTTCTATAGGAATGGCGAGGAAGAACGATCAAACGAATTATGTTTTTGTTTCTTAAAAAAATATTTTTTAAAAAAATTAATAAAATATTTGTAACCGCTACAAAAACATAAAATAACCGCTACAAATAACAACCGCTATAAAACCTGTTACAGTATCCACTACAAATGCTACACAGATCCCTATAAATACCTCCACCACATCTCATTTCAAACATTCTCCCATTTCTTTCCATCTTACCCCACTTTCATTTTCTCTCATTTACAAATTTTTTTCTAAGTGCCGAGGAGCTGAACAAGGTGATCAAATATAATAACAAGTTTTTAAATTTTTTATTTTAATACTTTTTTCCTTCGCATAATATTTATTCTTACTATTTTTTTTTTACAATATTTAAGAACATTTTCTCATTGTTTCCTATTTTCCTTATATAATCATAATCACATTGTAGCAGATAACATAATAATTCCTTATTACCTGCATATCCTCAATAATATTATCAATACAATCTTCATACTTATCCAACTTAATTAAATCATTCCTTTTAAATTATAAATGAGCTAAACTGTTGAATAATAAGCTAATTAAATTAGCTAAACTACTAGAATAATAACTATTTAATTTAATATTAAAAAAAAGGAAACAAATAATTGTGTATTTTTTTTCAATTTCACTAATATTTGTAGCGGTTCTATAACTGCTACTAATATAAGGCGCCATTTTAAAACAGAAATTAAATTTTTAACGCAAAATTTGAATTTCCAGTGAACTTAGTAGCAGTTACGCAACCGCTACTAATATTTAGCGCCATTTTTAAATTCAAGTTAGTAGTGGTTTTTAAACCGCTACAAAAAGGGAGCCAAGTTTTCATTTTTCCCTCATCCAAAATTTATGTGTTGACATTTGTAGCGGTTATAGTTCTCGGAAAAATATTTTCCCACTTAAGAATGTTGTAGTTGTTGGAATGAACCGCTATAAATATAGTAACAGTTTTTGTGTTTGAGTAGCAGTTAAAAATAACCGCTACAAAACTGCTTGCAACAGTAGATTTAGTAGCGGTTAAAACCGCTACAAATACACTTTTTTAACCTCTACTAAATCATAATTTTTAAAGTGCATTTAGTTTAGGTATATATCGATGCCAGTTGTTATTTGTGAATTGTCATCATTTTCATTTATAAACCATAAGCCCTTCTATTATAGCCTTAGCCTGTTCAATCACTGACCCCTCCCTTGTGAGAGTATAACTACGTATATCTATCTTTCTTCATACGCCAGACGCCATTTTTTATTTGTTTTGCTTATTTACACTCGACCTGATTTAGAAAATGTTCATTAAGTTGAAGCATTCACAGATAGAACAGGATAACGTTGCGTACTTGGTTAGATCAAATTAATGTGCTAAATATTTACCCTAAATTAATATAAGCATTTTATGGTAACGAAAATTTATATACGAGTTGCGTGGATTCGTTGGCAGGAAAAAAAAAACCCGGATTGATTCCATAAAGATATAAGCAGCAAGCCTACTGCTCAGACCCTTGAGAATGGTTTGCCCAGTAGTCAATAGGCATTGGACCCAAAGCTATTGCTTTATGCAATTGGGGCCATTTTTAATAAAAATAAAAAAACTACTCCACCGATTTTGATATAAAACATATTTTCTTAATTTGATTAGATTAAGGAAATTAGTTAAGTTAATTAATATAACATGTATTTTTTAAAATATCCTAATCATCTTTCTTAATTCTCTCATTTCCCTATAACATGTATTTTCTAAAACATCCTAATCATCTTTCTTAATTCTCTCACTTCCCCATCCTCCTTGACTATTGTTCAGGGAGTATCAATAGGGGTAAATTAAGTAAAGATTTGCAAATATAAAAATTATGTCTTAGATTTAAAATCAAGATTAACTCCCTATGTATGTTTTGCATATATTAATGACCGGAGCCAATATAATGATATAAAAAGCACCTGCATCGACCTTTGAGTTTGGATTAAAAGAAGTTTGATGCGCTGATATTGAAGCCATGAACGCCTCCTTGCAAATTTTTTATCCGTTTATAATCTCAGGTACTAATACCAACCCTAATACCCACCCTGTCATAAGTTCCATTTCATTTATAACCTCAGCTACTAATCCAGAGACCTTTTATGTTCTTCGAATTTTCCTGGGCAGTTACTGTTCCTTTTTCTCCAGTTAATGTTCAACAGAGAAATAAAGAACCATAAAATAGAGTGCTTCAACTTCATTTAGACAGAGTGAACACAAAAATTGTAACTAAGACAGAAAGTGCAACATAATTTCTAGCCAAGAAAAAGAAGATAAAAGATTAAAAATTACACCTTCGTCTTCAAGATCGACATTCACTTGCATAACAAAGATGTGATTATTAAACCATCAAGATCAATAAAATATATAAAACAAAAAATGCTCAACTTTCTCAGAAAAATTTACCAACTACTACGAACTCATGCCCTTGAAAACCTGCTAAATTTAGATTCTTCACTGATTTCAAATTTTTTCTACAACAATCATTGCATGTCTATGGTCAAAAGCACTATGTAACTAGTTTACGCCACCATTAAGAATATCCCTTGCACAACCAATGTGTATTACAAGATTCAGCACCCAGAAACAAAATCATAATTCCCAGGCCATAAACTTGGCCACATTTCATTCTTGCAAAAGGGTAGATCAGGACCAGGCTATAGATATCACGAGATATCAATTTTCTTTTTCTTGTATTTGGAATTGGCAATGACTTTACACATACTTGAAGATATCTCTAAATAATAATAATACTGCCACCTCAATCCAGCCCTCTAAAATTAGCACCATAAAAATAAGAAGAATATTTCCGATATCGTTATTCTCGTTTTTATGGTTAGTGGATCACACCGATCCAATGTTCATAATAATACTTAGCCAACAAAGTCATGCACAAGTTGCCCTCCAATCACCTGATGGTCTCTTCCATAATGCCTATTCTGCGATTCAGAACCACTCATTACATACTCTTCGTTACTAGGTACTTCTAGGGCAAGCCCAAAACGGAGAGCTTCACTCATGGGAAAAGGTTCAGATAGAGCAAGTCCACCGTTGTTCTGGTGGAGACCCAGTGTGAGCGACACGCTATTGGCCACAGCTCCAACACTCACTGGCTGAACACTATTATTGACACTGCTTATTGCATTACATGGCAGCTGATGATTGGTCACTGATGCAGACATATCATGATGAGTAGTAGGTTCATAATTTCTGGTGCGTTTAAAAGGAGCATCATCTTGTTGAAACTTGTCACTTGTGCTGGGCTTGTTCTTGTTGTGATCTTCTGTGTTCTGATAATTCTTTTGAGACTGTCTTGTTTCTAGCATGTGTATTTCTTCAACCATAGGTTTCCATAACCTTACTCTTGCATTGATGAACCAGTTTGATACCTATCATAATATGATCACACAAACATCAAACTTCTCGTCTTTAGGTTTATATAACTATATATAAGCATGAATTGAATCAGATGAAATTTTTGGATCCTCTGTCAAAGCCACCCACCTGGCTACGAGACAGACCGGTCTGTCTCGCCAGCATCAGCTTGTCCGTATCAGTAGGATATCTGCATCCGATCGAGAAAGATTCAAATAAATAGTCTGAACAACATAATCAAGTCACAGAATTCCAGCTACAAGCATTTTGGTCATGTTGGACCTGATGTTGAATGAAAGAAACATAAAATGTTCTATATATAAAACACACAGAAAATGTATTTTATGTTCCATTATAAGGCACATCATTAAATGTTTTACATGAACGTACAATTTTACCTCGTTTGTTATTTTTCAGGAAAGTATCTAGTTAAATAGGAGTTAAGTTCGAAAGTTGCTGAATTTTAAGCCAGAATTAATGATGTTTAAGGTTTTTCTTAGTCTATGTGAAATATGTTGGAAATGTCTTGTCAAAATGAGTATAATCAAAGATAACATGCTTCTACATGGGAAGTTATGCAGTGGCTAACTACTCATGTTACTTTATGATGATCTATATATGCTTTTAAGCTTGATGTGTTAATTTGTGTATATCTCTTAATCTGCGACTAGAATCTGAATCACACACAACATAAATAACTTGAGAAGAATGAACTAAAAAGCCCTTGGAATAGCAGAAATTGAAGCAGACACCCATTACTTGATAACTAAATAAAGCACCATAAGTATAAAAAAGGGTTTCTTACGGGTGAAGAAAGTGCTCAAACAACCAAGCCCGAAGAACGGTCACTGCACGCTCGGGGAGTCCTCGTTGAGGTCTCCAGATCGGTTGGTTCCCTAATAATTCAGGGTTTTGAGTATCCCTAATTTGGCTGTAAGGTCCTGCTCCTCTATGGTCAACATTTCCAAACCTTGGAGACTCATCTTTTTTGTTGCTCATATTGTGAAAATGAGACTTGTTAGTGAACTGAAGCTGATCCATGATCAGAGTCTTCAAGCATTTGAAATGTTTGGTCATGGCATTTATGGCCAAGATTGCATAAGGAGCTGCGTTACCAAGGCCAGAAACATACTCAAATGAAGTTACTACTGCTTGTATCTGTTGATAGTACCTTCTGTACCTTCTGTACACCTGATCATACTTAACAAAGTTAGAGGATTTCCATACAAGGAATCATTTGAAGATTAAATTAGCTTAGTGTTGTGAACAAAAAAAAAACAAAACTTTCATATCTTCTGCTACTACTTCAACAAAACTTACCATTACACAAGAAAAGCCTGAACATCAGCACGCACAAGTATATACAACAGCGATACATAACACAAATTTAAGTATCAACCACAATTCAAGACTTGTACGTGTTTGATACAAGTGATGGACACACCAAACACTATGTCTCAACAAAATTTTAAGTAACCGGTGACAATTTAAACCCTCATATCATGGTTGATACAAGTATCGCATGCAAGCCACACAAACCACACGAGACAAATTTGGTTTAATAAACATCTTACTCTAAAATTAGGGAATGTGTTGGCACATACTGACACATACTTTTCTGGTCCTATTTACAAGGCACTTCTAATATGTCTTACAACTTTTCAACTTTATTGCTGTCTAATATACACCTCAAGAGAATAAAGTTAACACAATAATAAATAAAGTGCAAATGTATACATTCATATGGAAAATTTAATGAGATGTCTTTAAAATATGACAACAAAATTTCTTCTCTCTCTACCATATAAATAGGATCAGATGAGTACCAATTATGAGTGATATACCAGGACAAAATGTCCAGCCAATCTAAATATTAATTATGTGTGCATGAAGCTGAGAGGTTTTCAAGAGATTTGCAATTCAAGTTAGCCATGAATACCACACTAAGCATGTCAAAAGTAAGTTTCGACATAAAAAAGATACATCATACATATCCTTTTTTTGATAAACTTAATATATAAAGCTAGGCCTTGTAAAATCTACAATCACACAAGCCTACAATAATTCCTTGTCAATTTCATGCTCCAGTTTTTCTTCTCTAATGGCCAGTAAACAGTACCAATAAATAGTTCAAGATATAAATAAATTAAATAATAATTATTAATTAATATTGACATTAATTATTTATGAATTGGTCAAAATAATAATAGCCAAATAATCTGATCAAAATAAAAGCAATGCCACATAAAGCGCAGAACAACTTGGTGAAGCAAAGGTGGGTATTTTCAATCTTGGAAGACCAAGATGATGATATAGATATAATATACGCACTTTATTTAAGTACAAATCTTTAACAATGATTCCTTCAATTACTTTATGCACAACACATTACGCTCTCCAATATATGAGCGACATTATAGAGTCACCTGTTTTATATGGAACTCTTTCTATGGTTGTCAGGCACTTTATAATACCATTTCTTTGGTGCATATATTCCCTCCCATTAACTTTTCCAAAAAGATAATCGAGTTCACCGAGGACATCAACCTTCTGATATGCAAGAATCTATACATTCACATAAATTACTAATATTATAATTATTATTATCATCATTATTAAAAGAACAATAAATTACAAAGACATACACACGAACATCATAATTAGCATCCTTCTCCGATGCAATCAATCAGACAGCATCCAACTCAGCCAAGTAATAAATCAACCCACCAAACACTGACGTTATATTAATCATAACATGGTTGTTGGTATCGATGCTATTCTTGCACAAGATGCTTTCACTACAGAGGAGTGGATTCATTACTTAACTTTGTTGTTCAAAAATGTTGAAATTTTACAAATACTAGGCTTCATTAATATGATTATTTTCAACCAGAGTATTTAAAAAGGGGCATATATCATATAAAGATACTAGCTCTTCTATTCACTTTTCAAAAAGATCTTACAACCCTACAATTGTAAGACCACCAAACAAAATAAAATTAAAATAACATGAAATACCCTTGTTCATCGAAGGAGAAATATAAGCAATTTTAGGGACAAGGATTAAGTAGAATTCATTTACTATTAGCTGTAAGTTGCTTGATTTATCTTTTTTAAAGGTTACTATTGTCCATGTATTATACGTACGATTAAATGTGCGTAAATGAAAAATAAGTGTCATAAAAAAAATTGGCAAAAGAAATAATAATTATGATTATAATTGCAGCACAATTTTTAAAATCAAATCCCAAATTATCTGATCTGGACCGGCCCAGCCGAACCAGACCGGAAACTGGCGACGGGGCACTAAACCGGTCTGGTTTGGTGACCCAATCCAGGTCTTTTTTTTTTTTTTCAAAATCTGTTTTTTTTTTAGAATTTCATACTATAAACCTAAAATATTTCATTTCTCACCGGTTTGGTCCGGTCTGACCCACGACCCAATACCCGACCGGTTCACTGACCGGTCCGGTTTAATTACCTTGATCAAATCCCAATATCATATCACATTGTAGGGGGACTAAAGAAATCACATTTCACATTCATGTCTTCTCCAAAAGTATTCATTCATTTATATGCCAAAAATTTCGGTTACTAGATCAAAACAAGACAAAAGGAAAGAAGACATGGTCGGACCAACGTTGAACAGCGACTCAGTTGAAGCTGATGTATATGTATCAGAAACCAGAAAGTAACCCCATCCCATTTCTGATCAAAAGTCCAAATGATAAAAAACCAAGTTCAAAAAAAAAAAATAAAACAAATAGACAAAATTTAGGCGAGGTCGCTTAGGTGTATTCCAAAAACACGACATGACAGACAAGTTTTCAGGCTCACATGATTAGATTTCTATCAAAGAAAACTGAGGAGAGTGATCAATATAGAGTTGGTCCAGTGGCATAAATCCTACTAGATCTTTTTGAGTCTCGAGTTGCCAGATGAGACCCTTGTGTTAAGAGCCACGAACCCCAAACCGGACTACGGACAATAGTATAAAAAAAAAACAGAGAAAATGGATAAGAAAACAACCAAAAAAGTGTGTCCAAATTGGCATACCTCATCAAGCATGGTTAACAGTCTCGACTTTTTCTTCCCACCCTCCCCACCGCCATCTCCAAGCGCCGGCTGCGGCAGATCGCCGGAGCCGAGGCTCTCCGACGACGGAGGAGGCTCCATCAACGAAGCGTCCGCCGTCAACTTTTCTGCAGCGCAAATTTCACGACCCCCAACGTCGCAAAGCTCCTCCAATAACTGTTGAGCCGGCTTCAGAAACCTTGATCCCTTCAACACAGATGCGTAACCAGTAAAGGGCCCCACCGGCACGACGACGGAGCTTCTCAAAACGGCGTCGTTGGCGGCCGGGATATTATTCACGGAGCCGCCGCCACCATCATATCTCTGAAGATTCAGCTCAAGTGGGGGATTACTGTTAAGACTGGCTTGCGGAGTATAGAGAGATAAAGACAATGGCTCGGCGCGAAGGGTTTGAGCGAGAGGAAAGTTAAGAAAAGGGTTGTTGTTGATGATTTGAACAGTTGCGGGGTCAATTTGCAAATTTGAAGATTGAGGATTATTGTTGGCGCACGTTATCAGATCGGAGGGAATAAGGGAAGGGTCGGAGACCGCAGGGAGTAAACCGCCGCACGACGCCGTGGTGGGGAGGGAAGAGTGTTGGTTGTTATGAAATCCGACCCTGAGTTTGTCTCTCCTGCTTTGCTGAGGAACATGGTAAGCCCCAAAACCCTCCTCCATTGGAACAACGCTCAGGTTGCAGAAGAAGTTGGAAAACGAGAGAGGAGGAGGAAGAAGCAGAAGAAGAAGCAGCGTTGGAAAAGGGTGAGAAGAACAGTGAAGTTATAATGATGGAAGTGAAAGGATATTATCCCGAACTTTTTATTCTGAAGCTCTCAGTTCAGAAATATTACCAACAGTGACATTGATGCATGATTGACCCCATAAAATATGTGCAGTGAGATAATTTTTTTTTTTTTATACAAGCAGTGAGATAATATTAATTACCCTTTATATCATATCATTTGTTTGGGGGGCATTATTTTAATAGTTTTCTAATAATTTAACTTGTGTCAATTTCTTTCTTTTTTGTTTTTATAATTTTAAATTTAGGCATAAATACAAATATTTGGCACAGTGGAGGGAAGAGAGAATGAATATATATATATTTATATGGATTGGAGAGTGTATTGGAACCAGCTAAAAAGAATAGTTGAGTTGTGATTTGAATGCACACACAATCACAATCACAAGAGACGGACACACAGACACATACAACGAAAATCATTTTCTCTCACTTCAACAGTCGCATTCTGGAGCTCCTCGTCGTCTTCTTCTGCTCTGCTTTTCTGGTCTTTGATTTTCCTACGGGATTCCCAACTAGATGTCATATCTCAGCTTCATTATATTTTTATCATTTTAAAATTAACAAGTTAACAACTTGTTTAGATTAAGATTTAAGATAAACTATAATATAATTTCTTTTGGACAGAGAAAAATTTGATACTGTATATGATTTTTTTATAACGGATACTGTATATGATTTATGAAGAATAGTCATGGTTTTAGAGATATTATATGATTAGGCATCCAATGTATGTAGAGTAATGTCAACCTTAATCTATAGTGTGCAGATTGTGGGTCGACTTGCCGACCTACATTTTTCTTTAAAACCAATAATTTCCTATTTTTCAAAAATGGTTA
This sequence comes from Inga leiocalycina, assembly GCA_963242795.1. NCBI lineage: Eukaryota > Viridiplantae > Streptophyta > Magnoliopsida > Fabales > Fabaceae > Inga > Inga leiocalycina. The sequence goes on along the minus strand of OY725328.1, from coordinate 62,817,415 downwards.
AAAGTACAATACACATATATATAAATCATTAAATTTATCTTCTTAACATTAATCTTTCCTCTTGTAAAAATTAAAAAACATAATTCATAATGTAATGGATAAAGTTATTAAATTTATCAAAGTTTATAATCAAAAACCATAAAATCATTTTTAAATAATTAAGATATAATAATTTTGTTTAAAAAAGCAGGAAAGATATTAAGATTTTTTCTCTTTGAATTGAGAGATATCAAGATGAGAGTGAGTAACTTATAAGTTTTGTAAAATTATTCTATATAAAAAAAATTGTGCTAGTTAACCCGCAGCCCATGCACAGGCCAGCATTTTTGCGGGTTAGAAAAATCTCAACCCTAACCATACCCTAACCAACAAGTTAGCAGATGGAGCTCATATTAGTGAGTGTTTGGAAAACACCCAAACCATGATTTCAAAAGCTATTTTTTGTAAGTCGAAATAAAATTTCTCTCACGTGCTTATCTTATAAATCGTAAAAATTATTCTCAAAAGCTAATACAAACACACACTTACCCACATGTGTGTGTGTATGTATGTATGGATAGAAGAGATGTAATAATGATATGTTTGTCTGTAACCAAAAAAAAAAAGGTGTATTTGGCAAGAATCTTAGTGGGTACGACGTACGTATTTGGGGAACCGGAGGACGACCGGCTATTTCCGGTAATAATTTGGGAACCTGAAAATGAATTTGTGGGTGTGGGTGTGGTTGCGTGTGTAACTTCTGTGGGTGTCATCATTCACCCAGTTACAAATTGGATGAACTTGGAAAAAAAAAAAACAATTAATCATTTGAAACACAGGTTTTTCTAAGTTGAAACTTAATCCTTAAACTTAACTTCTTAAATCTTAGTCCTTATAGTTTTTAAGTCAAATAAGATTCAGTTTTAAAAATTTAACTTAATGTAACTCAATTTATATAGTTCTAATTATTTAAAAGCCTGACTTTCACATTTTAGAAACTAAAATTATAAGAACTAAACCTATATTTAAAAGGTTAGGTACTAATGTTTTAAATAACTAAAATCATAGGAATCGAGTTCCACTATGTCACAGTTTATGTTCTGAATCTTATAAGTTATAGGAAGTAAGTTATATTAACTAGTTAAAAAATGTAATTATATGATTCAAATGGTTATAACTCCTTATTAGATTTTAACTTAGTACAACTTAGTCTTTATCAAGGTTATTAAATTAGGATACGAATCGAAAATTGGAGAGCATTTTTGGAATCGTGATTATAGGAAAAATATTATACCCTAAGACTTTATAAGTATACGAGTCATATCAAGCAATAAAGAATAAATAAAGCATCGTTCCCATGAGAATTTCATACTAACAATTTAGTTGAGTAATGATTTTACACTTTTATTTTAGTTGAGCAACCCAAATCGACTTTAAATAAGTGAAAAGAAGCTAAGTCCAAAATAAATGAACTAACTACAACAATTATCAAAAAAGCAGCTCAGAGTCACTAATCCCTTATTAACATTATAAATCTTGATTTCACTAATTTAATTAGCCTTAATGTCATTTTTGTTAATCACGAGTATAAATAGTTATAAGTGTCTGTCAGTCCACTCATAATCCTCACTCAAATATAAATTGTTGTGTCTAACATAATTACTCAAAAGGCATGATAACTTGAACACACTCTTCAACAATTATATACGGCCATTAGGTATATGTCTATCCTAGTCGCAAATTAAATCATAATCTAATCCCATATTACTTAATTTCATAGCCTAATTAAAATTCCTTTCGTCGAAATAAATCCTAATGCTTAAATTCATATTCAATGATTGCTAGTCGCTAAATAGGTAAAGCTAAACAAAATTAAGTAACCAAAATTAATATTAATTATAACTAAACAATGAAAACAAAGCCTAATCCACACTCATAAATTCATAGCTCCTCTAAGATGTAAAACAAACTAACTAAACATAATTAAAGAAGACAACAACAAACTCATAATCCAAAATCTCAAGAAAAAGAGAAAAGAAAAGGGACAAAACATTTATTTAAAGCTTCATCTTTAAACATCAGCTACTCCTTTATCCAATCAGCTACTCTTATCTCTTTTCTTCTCCACCCTCCCACGCAGAAGAAGAAGAATGAAATTGAACCCTTTTTCTCTCTCTTTTAATCTTTTTTGATTGAAGAAGGCGACCAAGTTCACCTCTGAATGCTGCGGCCTCCTTCTTTTATATAAATCAAGCCATGCCTCCCCTTTAGATATTAAGTTTCCTTTCCTCCATTCCAAAACATTGCGGTCATCATCCATAAAAATAGGAAACAATATAATAAATAATAATAATAACAAGAACAACAATAATACTAATAATAGCTGAATCTTTTTCTTTTTCTTTTTTTTTAAACTTCATATTATTATTTTTCTTTCATAAACTTAAAAACTTATATTCTAAGCTGAAATCCCACTAACAATACACCCAAATTGATATCTCTTAAAATCTCAAGAATATCCTTTTAATTTAGCATTGATGACTTCCTAAATATATCAAAATATATCTCAAATCTATTAAAACTGGGAAGTCATCACTCCACACACTTGTATCAAATCTTATCATCAAGATTTTAAATTGTAAAGTAACCAAATTCAAGAAAACCATGAAGCAACATTTACAAGTAGATATCAACATACTGAATTAATTCAAACCTTTAAAAATCAGTTCTTCATAGAACCCTTTTCCACCTTCAAAAAAAAATGCAAGTAGAACCTAGACAAGTTCTAAAGATTAACTAGAGAATAGGCGAATACACGCACATGATGAGAAAATAGAATCAAGGCTGAAGAATCTTCCAACAAGGCTTTTTTCTACCATATCCACTTCCTAAAATCAAGCTAGGAATCCAAATTAATAAAATTGCATTAAAGACGCTCCAATCGCTCAATCGAATCAAGCAAAGGGATTACTCAAGCTTAATATAATCATACTTGGAAATGCTTGACTTTTACAATCACTATGCATTTAAATTTTCACAAAAATATGCCAAGGAATTGCATTAGGGAAGTGAAGATAAGGGTCCATTAAGCACTTCACAAAGCTAATTCTCAAGTTCAAAAATGTTTCAATTTTTCTCAAATTTCATGATCCAACTGTGGCTACACATTATGACTAGAGCAATCCCTCCCCCACACTTAATCTTTAAATTGTCCTCAATGTAAATAACAAATGAAAAACTAACTTGACTTGTTTCTTAGGTGAAGTAGAAGGTGTGAAGTCCAATTCAAGATTGAAGCACAACACTTCAACAATCACCATGAGGGGAAGAAGAAAGAAACAAGTGAAGTGAATTTAACAATAAAGTTCAAAATGTAATACAGATTAAGTGCAAAATGAGAATGGCATATGAACATAGAGCATTTAGTAACTTCCTAGGAAAAAGAAAAACAAAGAGATCTACATTTTACTAATGGTTTTGTCTCCCCTACACTTATCTTCTTCATATAACAATTAAGCTCAAGAAACATACAAGAATGAGAAGAAAGCAAGTGAGGAAAGAGACAATCTGATGCTTAAATCTCTGTAGACTCTTGTAGGAGAAGTTCTTATCCAGGATGAGAAACATGCATTTTCTCTTTGTAACCACTTCTCCTAGAATGTACCCTCTTGATAGTGTATGTTAGTGCAAAAGAAACACCAGACCAGCAACAGTATCTAGTATAGAAATAAATACATGAAGAGATCTAAAATAAAACATAGGTATTATAGAAACGGGATTCTCCAAGTAAACTTCACAACCAAGAAAGTCAATTTGGTTCCCTTCAGTAGGAATTGAACAAGTGGTCATACTTCCAAAATCCTCTTGTGTTTGTAATGGGGAAAATGCGGAATCCAACTTAGTGTTAGAATGCATTACATCACTTTTGCAATCATAAGAGTTGGGAGGTAAAAGAATGGAAGAAAAAAGAGAATTGATCAAGTTATTACCACCTAAAAATTCAAAACATGTATTTTCATTTGTTATATCAAGTAGCAAATCGTAAAAAAAAATTAAATGGAAAGATTCATTTTTATTTATAATTTTATCATTCAAAATCATTAAATCTTTCCTCATCGAACTACCTAAAACAAATGATTCAAAGGGATCAAAAGATGCCCAATTGACAAGAAGTGTAGCATGCACTTTAATATTATCAATTGAACTAGATGAAGAATTAAGGTCATGTGAAGTAAAAAGCCAATTATCAATTTCAATACAAATGGCACATAACATATCACCCTCATATCAACAAACAAAAGAAGAATGTAGGCAAGAGGGAAAATGAGTTCTTCATCTTGTTCAAAGAACATTATAAAATTTCAAATCATGCTTGTCAACACTTGAAATAGAGGAAGAATCATGTAAGCAATCATCAAGTTCACACTTTACTGCAAGTTGAGCATCCAATAATAATTTATCATTTTCCACAATGTCATGCTTGATGTGTTCATCACTCCTAGAACTAGGGAAAAGAACAGGTTTATCACACATAGAAGCATGGACTATACAGGTAACATCATCAACAACAAAACTACTATTAGAAATGTCACGATGAGTATTTTCACCATCAAGCATATAAGAGGACTCGACCACAATTTCTTCATCCACCCCATCATCACTCACAACATCAAGAATAGTAGTAAGAGGAGGGTCAATCTCTTCTAGAAGAGGAATAGTACCATTGTTTGGAAATGACTCCTCTAAAAGTTGAAAACGTACGTGCTTCTTCTTTATATCTTTTGTGGGAGTAGGCACTGAAGGTATGGAATCTTCCACTTCTAAAGTGGCATTTAGCTTTTGCTCTTTTATTCCTTCATTACTGAAGTCATAAGTCTATAGAGCTCCGTCTTATCCTCTGGTCTTTATCCATAATACATGATTAACAAACGCTTTGATAAAGCCTTCGATGTCCTCCATTCACTCTTTCTACTCCTTCAAAATCACATTTGCCTTATTCAACATGAACAACTTAAAGTGTTCAACCTTGAGCTCATCATACATTCTTCAGAATGCACAAGTTCTATCATCTATGTTTGGCAAAGTAAGGAAACCATCAAGTCCACTAGGTTGAAGTGCAGGAGATTGTGGTGGAGGTTCATAGAATGATGGAGAATGTGGTTCATAGAGAGTTCTAAATGGCATGGAAGTAGGGGAAATGGGGGAAGATGAAATGGAGATGATGGTTTATGGTAAAGTGGAGTGGATGATTCTTGATAGAATGGGTAAGGTGAGGAAGTATGGTTGAAGTGGGATTGAAGTGGTTGAAAAGTGGGTTCATGGTTAAAATATGGTGTTTGTGGACAAGATGGTTTACAATATTGATAGAGATACTGAGGATGAGGAGATTCAGAGGCTCCTCCTTGATAATTTATGTCTGCTCGGAGGGAATTTAATTCATCTTGAAGCACATCAAGCTTTTAAGAATGTGGAAGATCAGAAAATGCTTCATGTCTCCAAGTGTCATAAGATTCATCCAAAAATTGAGAGCTTGAAGCTCTATCATTCCCTAAAGAGGAATGCATAGGAGGATTAATGTAAAACCAAAACTTATAATCCTCATTAAACCATGGTATTCAAATTGCAATCAATTAAATCCCAATGAATCATAAGTGCTAAAATACAAATGCAAAAATGAAAGAATGCAAATGTAAAACAAAGGAAAATCAAGATATTTGTTGGTATTTTTGCAAAATTTTCTATGCAAAGATGCAATATGCTATGAAAAACATGCAAAACTACTTAAACTAGTTAAAATGCAACCTAAACGCTCAAGGTACCAATCAATCGAAGCTTGATACTTAGTTACTAAGAAACTAATTACTTGGCTCCCCGACAACGACACCACTTGAAATAGCCCTTTTTAGTCGCCTCGGGGTTATCAAGAATAAAACCAAATTAATGCAATATAGTGCACAACTCGGGTCATAACACTTTGAGGAACTGATTACGAAACTAATTCCTAGTAAACTAAGTAATTACAATGTAAAATTGATAAGGGTAAAATATGATTGATTGATTGATTTTCAAAACTATGAGTTGAATGCAATTAAAATATATATTTTTGGCATTTTTCAAATAAGGAGGAATAGAAATGAGTTAGAAATGTAAATGATGTAGATGCTCTTGGAAATGATTTTTCGATGGCTATCTTTGCTCAATTGAGATATTTAGGGAGTTAATACACTAAGCTTCTAATATTCCAAACCTCATTAACTAATAAGTCTAGCATCACAAGAGAGGAATCCCTACCCTTGAAATGCTATTAATCCCTCTTAGTGTAATGAGTTTCTCTAAATATTCTAAAATACCAAACTTTAATTACCATTGAGTCTAAGTTTTCTATTAATGTCTAGGAAAAAGCATCAAAATCCCAATTTCATTAATAAAAATCATATATAAAATATGGTTCAATCAATTAAACTCATGAACCCATTTATTTAAACATTATTAAAACCCTTTAGAGAGTGATTATGGAATAAGCAATGCATTTAGATTCAACTATAATTCCAATTCAATCACACTACCCAACAATATTATGTTAAATAGATAGAAATCAATAAAATTATAGGAAACATATATATAACCTTATATATTAATGAGCACAAAATTCAACATTAACTAATTCAAATCACAAATTTGGTTCAAACAAAGATTAAACCACAAATATTAATCTTAACTACAAATTATAACTCCTAAAATCAAGGAAATCATACATATAGAGTTAAACTAATTAACCAAAACTAAAACTCCCCTCTTGTAGCTTCAAACATCAAGACTCAATCCCTTATCCTAGGAGAAGATAAGCTCAGCCACTAGAATTTGTCATCACAGCATCATCCAAAACATGTCATGATTTCCAACAATTAAAGAACACCAACTAAGCAGCTATTAACACTAATTTGAAACCCATAAAACAAAGAATGCGCTGCTGTGATAAGTTCTGAAACAGGGGTAACCATGGATTCAAGAACTGAACGTTGAAGCACACCACCAAAAATGAGAGACAGTGAATAAAGGAGGATTGAAGAAATGGTGATTCAAGCTTTGCTCCTCCTGTTTCTCCAACTCTCGCGACTCTGGTCTCAACTCCCTTTCAGTTTAATCTCTCATTGCCGAAGAAATGTGATGCTGGTTGAGGGAGGGCCGGCAAGGAAGAAGAGGATGACGGTGGTGGCCCTCCCTCTCTTGATGATTCCTTATTTTTAGATAATTTTAAGACATATTTTAATATATTTGGGAGTTATCTATAATAAATCAAAGGGATTTGAGTCAGATGTTAATAAGATATTGATTTAAAGGGATTTCATTATAAATATCAAAGTTTAGGATAAAATTAATGATTTTGATATTAAAGATAAAAATATTGATATTAATAATAAAAATAATAATTTAAGATAAAAAGGAAAAGATATTTCAATTATTATTATTATTATAATCATTATTTATTATTATCATTATCTTTTTTTTTATCTTTTTGTTTGATTTTATTTTGCTAGAGAGATATTGCATGAGGATCTAGGAACCTGATTTATATATAAGGGGTTAAGCTTCTTCAGGAAGAAAGCAAGAGAACACACGTTCAAGTATGAACAGAAGGAAAGGCGTTCAGGTTCGGTCATCATCTTCAAGGGAGGATGAGAGGACTATGGAGGTGACTAATTTGAAGACCGGCAACGCCACTTGTCATACCATCATCTTATTTTCACCTATTTCAGAGTATTTGCAAAAAAACGATACACAATTCAATGGACAACTCAAGAATAGCATAAACATACTGATGTTATGTGCATGATTATGAAAAATTCCCCATAGGGGTTCGTACTTGATAATTACAATTAATGTAGCCTCGCAGCACTACATGGGTGTCTACACCCATCCCAGTGAAACAGAGACATCTTCCAGTCTTTGTTCCACTACTGCAATCCTCTTGTACGGTTCTCAGTATACTTTCTGTCTTCTCCTATCTAAATTGTTGGTAAGGGAGGGTGAGATTCTGGGGAATCTCAGTAGGAAAGCAATACCAATATCCATGCAAGATAAATGCTTAATGCATGATGTGCTTGTATTACATAACTTGTGCTCATATAATGATATCTCTGCATGCTCAATGTTTCAAACAACATACGTATAGTCATAGCATAAACAGAAATAGAGCTTCAATTATTCATATATGTTTCACAAAATCAAGCAAAGCAATAACATGCATCAATACACCAGCACAGATATCAAATACTTGCAGGAGAGGTAAGTTCCCTACCTTAATTGCCCTTCCCTGATTCTTGAATAGCGTGCCTCGATTTGCGTGCCAATCCCTCAGACTCTCTACTTGGTCCTAAAACGTCAAATGTATAGTTGAGACACTTCCATAGTGTTTCTAATGGTTATATTAGTCTATGGTGAAAATTTACCAAAATGCCCCCGAGACCTCAGCTTGGCCTCGCCGTACCCGACCCGATGACACGTTTTCCCAAAATTTTGACTAAGGCTATTTTGACTTATTTTTGCCCAAGGAATCCATTTTCAGCTCAAAATTGTAACCCCCTTCACGATTAAGGCCGAGATTAGTTCGTAAAAACGTAATTAATGTGGAATTAGAGACCGTAATAGATTTTGGGACTTAAACAAAGTCAATCTTCCCAAATCAGGGTTCACAAAAATCTTTACAAAACCTGTTAGATAATGGTCTCATGTTCACATTTCAATACAAAATGGCCTCTACCGGTTGGTTTCATTCATACATATCAGAGTACAGCATAAATTCCGACACACTCGGGTTCCATTCATTAATAAAAAGGGATTTACACAAAGTACAAAGCCTACAATTCATACCTTTTTTCTTGGGGATTACACAAAATCTACTATATACAATCGTTTCTACCAAGAATATCCAAAAGGTATACAATGATAACCATTAACCCAAAATATACTCCTAAACTAGAGTTCTAATTGCTCTTCGTAGCCCGTTTGCCTTTTGATTCTTCAGCCCTGTCTAAAATGTTTAATTTTTGGGAGAGTGAGATTCTAAAGAATCCCCGTAGTAACAAATCAATCATATAATGTACAATAATAATGCATGTAAGCAAATTATTAACCACAACAAGCAACTACAACAGCAATGGTTAGTATGACACATGTCATCCCTTACGATTGCTCACGCTGAATTGCTCACGTTGCATTGCATCACAACAATCCACACAATACATTTCACCATAGCTGGAATTCATATAATGCATTTCATATACAAGCCATACAGGCAAGATACACACAGCCCACGGCTGAATTCACAAACGCCGCCCTACGGGTCGGATTCACAATATCCATGTTGATTACGACGGTAGTTCAACGGTCGACCTAGAGATGACCACCGTCAATCCCTACACGGCTCAAGCTGACCTGCTCACGCCGTAATGGACCATGGCACACATTTCACAAATTCAACGATAAGTTTTGCATGCCAAAACATCATACATAATATGAGAGAAGAGTCACTACCTGGTTCGTTCCGTGCGTGCTTTGTCGCAGGTCTCTCCCGAGGAGGGCAAATATTGTATCCTATAATTATAATTAGGGACGAAGAGTTATTATCTATTCCAACACTCAATTGACTTCGAAATACTTAGATTTAGTTATCATTTATGTCCTTTAAGTAGTTAAAATTGGCTCTAATAAAAGCCCTAAAGGATTGGGAAACATCGGGTTAGAAACCACTTTTCAAAATCACAAGGTGCTGAAAACAGGGGCTGGCTACAGCCAAAAAAACCTCTGGCTGGGGCCAGAAATAGCACAGAAAGTTTTTGGCTATAGCCAAGAATTTTCTAGCTGCGGCCAGAGCGTTCACAGAAGCTTTTGCGCTGCAGCCAAGAATTTTCTGCTGCAGCCAGGGCAACTTCGAAAATTTATAACTAATTCTAGAAAAATCAAAATAAGGTGATCCCAAAGCTAAATGAAAGGTATTTAAGTCCTCTTTCAAGGAAAAATATGACTCATCACTGGAAATCACCACAAAATACAGATTTCAAGAAAATTCCACACTATTCCAGAATTGTTCCCAGATTTAACATCAAACTTTGGACAGTCATAACTCCTAGCCCAAAAATCTAAATGACACAAAACATATGTCCATTTTGAAGCTTGAGATGTGAAATTTAAGACTGGAAAGTTTCATAATTTTCCAACACCATTTTCTATTTTAAAACGTCCATGCAAGATCACTGCCAAAACAGAGTTTCTTACTAACCAAAACTTGCCACTTTTAACACTAAGTTCTCAATGGTTCGAAATTCATATTCAACACTTCTCCCACACAAAATCACTCAAGGAACACAATGGTGACTTCAAAATAACTAAAATCACAACCCAATTACATGCCCTGTTTTTGCCCAATGCACAAAACCAACATAAAGTTCCCAAACTTCACCTTTAGGCTTCAATTCAATACCATTCATTCATAACACTTAACAAGGCACTAATTCCATGACAACAACAATTCAAACACCACAAGACCCTAATTTTCGAAATTTCAAGCCAAATTTCCAGAATTTCCAAGCTAAATTATTTGGCACAAAACTTATATAGAAAGGTTTCTTAAACTCACCTTAACAGCTTTCTCAAAGTAGCTTCTTGATTCTCTAACCTCCACAATTTCTTGAAGTCTCAAACCAACACCAAATGGCAAACTATAATCATAGAAATGTAGCTTTTAACTCAAGGATTAACTTTAATGAAGGGAGATTGAGCAATGGAGGGCATTTACTTACACAAAGATCAAGCTTTTCCTTCTTCCTTTCTTCCTCTTCAATGGCCGAAAGAGAGAGAATGAGAGGGATGAGATGGAGTGAAGAAATAAAAACAATGATACTCCCTCCAAGACTTCAGCGAAAAGAGAGGAGAGGAAGAGAGAGAAAATAATTAAAATACTCTCCCATTTGACTTTTCTCCACAACACTCCCCATACACACATTTGCCACATGTCCACATGCCATTGGTTTACACAAAATATGTCACCAATTAACTTATCTAATCTCTCCATTAGCCATTTTAATCACACATCCCATTTTCTCTTAGTTAGTAATTAATTTCTCCTTTAATTACCAACTCATGGCCAATAATTCCATTCTTCCAATTTTTCAATAATTATGACGTATTAATTAAAATAGCCATAAAACACATAATAATTCCCTTTTAAATTCATAAATATCCACACTAATCATGATTAGCCCTTAGTCAAAAATTGGGATATTACAAAAATCACCAAATTCACTGTCAAATTATGAAAATACCCTTGACAGCCCCTATTTAGGGTTTTCAGTGGCGTTTTCGAAATTATGCTTTTTCGGCTTCTACCGAAAAAGTGACCAACTGTAACCCCACCTATTTTTGTCTACTGAATCCAATGGAACCATCTATTTCATGAAAATCCAGCTCCTTCCCTCATATCTGGTCTTGGCCAAAGTATTGGTCAAAAAAATGGAAAAATGGAGTTTTTGTGTTTTAGCTTCCAAAACTTGTACTTTTTCACTTCTAATCCTTGATTAACTCATTTAAAAACTTCTTAATTATGATTCAAAGAAATTTGGATAGTATAACCCCTTAGGGTTATAGCATTTCCCATTCTTCAACTCAACCAAGAAACTCGAAAAGTCAAGAAACAACAACAACAACACCACCACAAGGAAGTAAGTTCCTGAAGTTACCCTATTTGGCTTCTTGGTTTCTCTCTCCCTATGTGTCCTCTCTCCCTTCTCCTTGAGCTAGAAATGTGTCTTCAACACATAGATTCCATTAAAGAAGGAGAGTTTAGAGAAGAATTCCAAGATAGAATCACAAAAACCTTAAGAGTTCCTTACCTTAACCTCTTCTTCTTCCTTCTCTCTAGCTTCTTCAAAATGCTCTCTCTCTCTCTCTCTTCTTGTGTTATGCGTGAAGTATATGAAGGGAAGGAAAGAGAAATGTTTCATAAACTTCCTCTTCTTTCCTCTTAGCCATTGATTTAATCAAGGGACCATAATGTGACACTTGTCACAATCTTCCCTTCCTTCATGATTACTCCATTAGCTTCCTATTGGCATTGAACTAGCTTTTCTTCTCTTGGTTTGCTTAAAAAAATGTGCTTCCTCTCTTCCCCAACCAACCAACCAAGTGCTTTTCTCCAACTAAATCCAATCTTGCACCAACTTTATTCATTCCTTCACTCTAGCTTACCATCATGCACTTCACCATACCTTCACTTATCATGATCACCATACTTTCATGTTGTGTACACTCCTCCTTTGTTATAATTGAAATGTTCATGTAGCATTTGACTTGTGCTTCTTGGGAATTAATCATCATTTCTCTCTTCATGTAGCCTTTTAGACATGTGTCCATGAAATTAAATTATTCCCCTCATTCTTAGATGTTTGGACAAAAATATGGAGGAAAAGGGAAGGAAAATATGTTTCACTAATCCCATAATTCTCCTAATTGATGTATGCCCAAGTCCTTCTAATTTTACAATTCTTGATTTATTTCATCAAGAATACTCCAATTGTACATTTTTCTTTATTTTCCTTGATTAATTGACACTAACTTCAATTAATTGGAAAATACTTAATCTTGGGCTAAATTGGCAAAATTATGATTTTGCTATCACCTTTGTCATTTAACTCCTTTCTCGAATTAATTTGCCCATTTTCTCATGAATATAAATCTTTCAAAATTCATAAGATCCAATTTCATGCATATTCATCCTTTTTATTGAATTTCTCAATTAATATATATTTTTTGTGAATAAAAATTTGGGATGTTACACCACTAGATTAGAGGACGCTGTAGAGAATTAGGGGCAATTGAAGCCAAGGAATTGAAGCTTAGAAGATATTTGAGGCTCAATATTTTGTTTTTATTAATTTCTTATTTTTCCTTTCAGTTAACTCTTATTTTGCTGTGAATTATTATTGCTTTGATTTGGTTTTGATTATGACTATGAGTAGCTAGTTTTCTTATTCTAGGATTGCTTTAAACTATTAGGTGGATTAAGACTTTATTTATTTATTTATTAATAAAATTTATGTGTTGATTTTATCTCATGCTTAATGCTTCTGGGTGATTGGCTACCACTTAGATTGTTGGGTTCAATTGAGTGATGCTTGAGAAAGCTAATTTAATTGCAGAACTTAGATAAAATTGTGCTAGACTTGAAGTTTAGAGGTTAAATGAATGGTTTGTTAATAGAATAGATACATATTTATTAGCCTAGCATTATCTAATTGAGTTTAGAGCCTAATGAGTGTTTTCATTAACCGAGACAAGAGATTGTGTGAGTTAATTGAGAATATAAAATTGGTTTTGACTTAAAAAAGCTTTATCAATTAATTTTGGACATCTGATAAGAACATTTTTTCATTATCAATTTAAGATTTAAGTTAGTCTTATGAAGTAAAATGGGGATAAGTAATCATAGGTTCCTCCAATCTTGAAGAAAAATCTTAACTTTAGAATTTTCAAATAAATATTTTTTTAAACAAATTAAATTTCAAAATATTCTCATTCAACCTGATTGAGAACTTAATTGAGATAATTGATTCATTTTTGTCTTAGTCCTCATGGGAACGATATTATTATACTACTTGTGATGATCCATGCACTTGCGGTTAAGCTAGACGGCTAACATCTCTCCTCTCAAGCTCTCTCGCCCTAAGCTCACCACTGGCGGCTGCTTCCTTTCGTGACTCTCCCTCAGCTCTGCAATTCAATTCTGCATTTCATTCAAAATCTAACCTACAGCTACCAAAACGGTGAGTTTCAAGTTTTCTCGTTTTTGTCATTCCATTATTTTAGGTCCTTAGCAATAATAAATTCTGGTCGTTTTCTAGTATTTCTTAAATTTGAACCCCAAACTGCAATTTCCATACTTAATCCAATTCTTTAAGCACCTATAATTTAAAGCAATTAATCCAACATCAATACTTCTCAAGAATAAATGATTAAGAGTAATTATGATTTTTATGACAATTTTACTCTTTTTAGTCCTAATTCAATGTATTAACTCTCATTGTCAATTTAATCACAAAGAATGCATTTTAAACTCTATAAGTATGACAAAATCCTCAAATAAAGTATAAAAATTTTTAATAAAATTGGGATTTGTCAATCTTTGTTTCCATAGCAAAGCACATCATCTGGTGCTCCAAAAATCCTACAAAATCAAAACAAACCAAAACCTTCAATTGCCTTCCAAGAAGCATTAAGTTTATAGTCTTTAACCAGACTTTTCAAAACAACTTCTAATCATAAGTATCAAACACCATAATTACCTTGTCTTTATTCATTTTCAAATAACAAGGTTTCAAACACAAAATTTGATCATTCAAGTTAATTACTTGTACTTGTTCAATCATAGACAATGTTAGAATACAAGCATTTACTAAATTCAAAGAAAGCACAACATTCACAAAATTACAATTAGAAATATGAGCATTTAAGAAATTGGATTATCCAATAAAATCCACTTGACTCCTATCTGTAAGAATCAACACTTCGATAGGAGAGTAATACATAATAACAATGGAGACCTCAACATCAATTTGATCATCAAAATCACAAATCTTAGGCTCCACAACCGGAACCTCTATTGGATGCCCACCATTCTTTCCCAAATTAATTTTCAGGCTTAGATTCAATTTTCACATTATCTATAGTCTCATGCAATTCCCCCTCTTCAACTTCTGTATAATCATTTTCATTAGAGCTCCAATGGGAAATATGATTAAATGAGTTTTGTTGTTTTATTTCTTTAATGTTTTTTCGCATTTGACTCACATAAGCTCCAGTATTTTGAACACTTGTCTCAATATTAATGTCAAATTTCTTTTGTTCATAAAGAAAATCCTTAACTAATCTTTCTAAGTAAGATTCTTTAAATTCCTCATGGGTAAGTCCCTTGACATATGAATAAGAGTGAAAAGATGGGGTTATCTTATTAGAACAATACTTGATATAGGGATTAAAAGATTTTTGTTGCTTTAAACTTCCACTAGAATAAAAGGAATTATCAAAATAAGTTTACTTCCTAGTGAAATCATCTTTCCCATAATGAATGGTTTTGCTATATGGACAATTCTTATATGAATGACTCTCTCTATAATAAATACAAGAAAAGAAATTATTAGGAGAACAATCAACAGTTTCATTCCAACTAGCATTTCCATATGCTTGTCTCATCCAATCCACTTGCAACTGAAGTAAAGAACAAAAATTTGATAATCTATCAACAAATAAATGCTTTCATTAATGCTGTGAATAATCCATTTTTTTAAAGATTAAAAAAATAAGAAAAACAAACAAAAAAATATTTACAAAACTCAAGCTTAAACAACTATTGCTCAACCAATTTCAACTAAACAGTGTTGTCACACAAGTCTCAGGCAATGACGCCAAAAACTTATTAGGAAAAATATTATAGCCTAAGACTCTATAAGTATATGGGCCGTATCAAGTAATAAAGAATGAGTAAAATATCGTTTCTAGGAGGACTTAGTACTAACAATTCAGTTAAGTAATAATTTTACACTTTTGTTTAAATTGAGCAACCCAGATTGACTTTAAATAAGTGAAAAGAAGTTAAAACCAAAATAAATGAACTAACTACCACAATTATCAAAAGAGCAACTCGGAATCACTAATCCCTTATTAATTTCATAAACCTTGATTTCACTAATTTAATTAGCCTTAATGTTAATTTTGTTAATCTCGAGTATAATAACTATAAATGTCTGCAATCCACTCACAAGTCACAACCCTCTTTTAAGTATAAATTATTATGTGTAACATAATTATTCAAGAGGTAAGAAAACTCGAGCACACCCTTCATTAATTATATAAGGCCATTAAATATATGTCTATCATAATCGTAAATTAATTCATAATCTGATCCCATATCACTTAATATCAAAGCCTAATTAAAATTTCCTTTGTCAAGGTTAATCCTAATACTCAAATTCATATTCAATGATCGCCAGTTACTAAATAGATAAAGCTAAACAAGATTAATAACCAGAATTAATATTAAGTATAGCTAACAAAGAAAATAAAGCCTAATACAACTATAAGTTCATAGCTCCTATAAGTTGCAAAATAAACTAACTAAACATAATTAAAGAAGACAACAACAAATTCATAATTCAAAATCTCAGGAAAAAGAGAAAAGAAAAGGGACAAAGCATTTATTTAAAGCCTCGTCTTTAAGCTCCCGCTACTCTTTTATCCAATCAGTGGGTTTGGTCCTTTCTCTTCTCTATATTAGCTCATCCCCTTTGGAGATTAAGTTTCCTTTCTTCCACTCCAAAACAGGGCGGTCCTCATCCATTAAAAAAGGAAATAATATAAATAATAATAATAATAGCTAAATCATTTTCTTTCTTTTTCTTTTTAAACTTCCTATTATTATTTTTCTTTCTTAAACTTAAAAACTTATATTCTGAGTTGAAATCCCACCAATAATGCCCTCAAATTGATATCTCTTAAAATTTCAAGAAAATCTCTTTAATTTAGTAATGATGACTTCCCAAATATATCAAAATATATCTCAAATTTATTGAAAATGGTAAATCATCACGTGAATTGAAACATAAGTAAGATTCATCATTAATTTTAAGAATGATATTAATATAATTTTCACATTACAGAATATCAAAGGTTTGTACATATTAGCATTTGAAAAGAAAATAACACTTACGGAAAAAAAGAAATAACAAAAAATAGGGTTTTAGTTGGAATAAGCGAGAGGGAATCAGGAATAATTGTAGAAATAAAAAGAAATTATTAATCAAATCTTAACAAAATAAGAAAAATAAAATGAAAAGAAAGGTTTTCTGAAGTCGGGTGGTGTCAGATTCGATCTAATTTGTGTGCCACCTGGTTCACCTAAAATCATATGAATCGTCGGTGTTGCGCAATTCTTGCGATTTTGGCTTGCATTGCTCTTGGAATTACAAGATACAAGTATAAGTAAGATATATCAATATATTTGTATCTTTTCCACCTATTTTTTTAATCAAATCATACATGAGATATGATTTGAGATTCATGAGTTTCTAATAACCATGGTATTTATAGTTTTTAAGTAGATTAAAATTCAGTCTTTAAAATTTGATTTAATATAACTCGGTTCATATAGTTTTAACTTCTTTTTTTTTTTACCAACACACACAGTTTTAACTTTTAATGGTAGGTTCTTACATTTTAGAAACTAAAATTGTAAGAACTAAAGTTATACATTAACATTTAGGGACTAATGTTTTGGATAGCTAAAGTCACAGACATTCAGCTGCCCGCATGGCAAAGTTTATGTACTGAATTTTATCCGAATCAAAATTGTAGTAAGTAATAACTAGTTGAAATTAAATGATAAATTTTCCCACAGTTATAACGACTGAAGGGAAAGTGTGGTGTGCTTTAGCTTCACATCCATCCCCCGAATGCCTTTCCCCTGGGGCTCGCATTCCCATGTTTTGAGGTTTCTTACTTTCCTTGCCTTGCTTTTCCTAATTTTTGCTTTTCATTTCCCCCATAAAAATACCCATATTTCTATCCTAATTATCTCTTACTATTAAGTTACACAGCTTATCACACCAGTCTTCAATTGCAACACCAGAATGTTAAAGGGCAATTTTAGCTCAAAAATCTTTATCAAAGGACAATTTTGTTCTGAAAGTTTTTTGGGGAAAGTTTGTCTTGATAATTTTGACGGTTAGCTAACAGTCCATATGTCATATATGTCATTTTTGTTAAGGTATAAATTTATCCTATAAATTTTAAATCCAACTTTTAAAAAAATAAAATACATGATACATGGATTTTTAGCATAAATTTAGATATTAACAAAAATGATGTGGATGACATGTGAACTGCCAGCTCAACATATTTGATTAAATAACGGTTAAAATTAACTGTGATAACGATTATGACAAAATTACTTTTTCTTTTTTATACTTTCGGAGTAAAATTGCTACATAGAAAACTTTCAGGATTAAATTATCCTCGTTGAATTTTTCAGTGGGCAAAATTGCACCCAACGCAACTTTAAATAAACAAAATATGTATTTTATGCTTTAGATATTTGCTAATATTTTTGTTTTATTTGATTCTATTTATGGAACATGTATGTGTCCTACCAGTTGTAAGAAAAAATGAAGAATAATAAATATTTTTCACAGGAATAAATAAAAAGGTCGGTGTGGGTGCTTGTTTATAGGATATTTAGGAGGGTAGAGTAATGATGGCGATAGGCGAATGAATGGACGGGTCCGACATCCTAATTTGACACTGACATGCGAACTCCAAATCACATCATTTGGTAATCAATCTCTTTTAAACATAATTAAGCTCAGCTGTTTGATCTTATGCTTGATTAAAAAAAATTGGTCCTGACAATTTATTATGAATTTTGTAGTTTTATACGGGTATCAAAACAAATAGCTGCTGGCAAAAAAATCAAAACAAATAGCGGAGAATGGAGAGGAAGAATACTGGGAAAAAAAAAAATTGGAGAGGAAGAAAATAGAAGGGATGGCGTGTGAGAAAAGCTAAAATCAGAGGGATCAAGTGGGAAATTATATGTTGGTACTACTGGCTACCCCACTTGTTATTCTGCTTTTTCAAGTGAGTGAGTCCCATTCACATACACACAACAACATGATAGATATGACCGTGATGTCACAGTTCCCATCCCCACTGATATATATTAGTCACCTGTATCATAATGTTTTGTTACTCCCTATATTCTCATCAACAAAGTCATTCATTTCATACCAATAATAACAATTCTGGTTGAGCCATTTGTTTTACTCTTCCTTATAAGACCCACTCTATTCTATCTCATAGATTTATATAAAAAAAATTTCAAACTATCTATATGAATTACATATGTTAAAAAAGGCTTTCATATACTCCCTCCTTTAGTTTTAAATTAAATACTCATTATTACTCATAATATAAGTCATTTTTAATTACCTATAGATATCAAGATGAGATGTGGTTGATTCATTAAATTTACCAGAAAATGAAAGACTTTTTCAACTCTACCCATGTTTCAGAAAATAGAGAAATACTCATTCTGGTTCTTTTTATAAAAACCCAAAATTTAAATTATTTTGGTGATTTTTATAAGAGCATGATAAGAGTGGTTTCAACATTTAATGGGTTTTTTTTTCATTTGTATCCTTCATTAATTATACATATTGTATTAATTAAATGATTGGTGATACTTATTTTTACTTTATTTCTCTCTCTTATTTGCCTTTTATAAATACAAGCATACTTGAAAAAAAATTTATTTTCAAATATACTTATGATTTTTAACTAATTTTAATAACTTTGTTAAATCACCTAATTTGGTCATGTGCTCTAATTAGAGGAGTATTATATTAGACTTCAAGCATTTTTTAATAAATTATAATATGGGATATTAAAAATAAGTTTGGGAATGACTCATAACGTGACTTATATTAATTGAACAAAAATTTCTTCAACAAAACCCGTCTAGATTTAGGACGGCTGCGAGGATCAAACATTTCTAATCAGGAGAATCACAATAAAATCCTAAAAAGAGATTTAGTGTGTGTTTGGTTGGGCTTATTTTTGGATAATAAGTTTTTATTATGTAAGTCGAGATAAAACTCCTCTCACATACTTACCTCGTATATCTTAAATCACGATTTATAAGTATTTATTATCTAAAAATAAATTATTACAAACGAGCACTTAATCAATCGAGAAATAACAGAAAGCCATGTATTGATAAGTTTCCGTGTAGAAGATGATAAGAAATTTATATTACTTATTATTAGGATTTTTTTTTACTAAATCCCTACCAGCAACTTCATTATAATTGTCCCTTCTAATTATTAGAAGAGTTGAAGATCCTTACAATCTAAAATTCAAAATGAATTATACCTTTATTTAGATTAAAAAAAAATGAAAAAAATTAAAAAATACTACTTACACTTTAAAATCTTAAATTAATCTTGTTGGTTATAAAAATATAAGTATTAATTATATTTGAATAATAATTAATAACTCATTTTAATAAAAAATAACTGATTTAAAATTCAAGTATTATTTTCTCATCTTTCCTTGAAAAAAATTAGTTCAATTATTTAATAAATGATGGTAATATAGGTGGGTGATGAGAATAAAGCGAGGGATGATGAGGTAAGAGGGGTAGAGAGGAGTAGGTGTGGAAGGGGGGAGAGGAATAAGATTGAGTGTCAGAGAGTTATGTTTGGAGTCAGTCTCAGTAGCCTCACTCCCTCTCCCTCTCCGTGGTCTCGGTCAAACGCTTCCTTCCAACCCTCACCTACCCCCCCTTTCCTTCTCTTCTTACTTCTTAGGGTAAATGATCATGTGCCTATCTTAACACAACGGCACTGTACTGAATTAGGAGTATTATAATCTCTCATCGGCCTCCCTCTCTCTCTCTCACACACACACTTACAGTACACTGTGTGTATTGGGAAAGAAAGAAACAAGGATTGTGTGGGGAGGCTAAGCTTGAAAACTGATGATGCTGCAGCATCAGCAGTCGGCAGATAGCCCCATGACGGCAGAGAGATGCGTGTGAGTGAACAGTGAAGTTGCAGAGAGCTACAGTTACTTACAGTGATGACGATGAAGATGCTTTCAATGCCAAAATATACGCAAACAAAGCCTACATTTGCTGTTTCCATGTTCTCTCCTCTTTTGCCTTTCCTTCCGATACTCTCTACCTCACGCTTCCAACCCCTACATTTACTACTTCCTCTACTCAAAACAAGACATTCCCAACCACCTAGACGAAATAAAAATAATACTTGTATTTCCTTTAATATGAGTTTTCCAGTGATAATTTGTGCTCGTTTGGAAGAGCTTATTTTTAAGTAATAAGTGTTTATAATTCGTGATTCACGGTATATGAGGTAAGTATGTGAAATGAGTTTTTTCTCGACTTACGTAAATTAGGCTTATTTTTTCAAAATAAGGGGTATGTTTGGTTGAGCGATTCGATTGCTTATAAGTTGCTTTTTAATAGTGATTTACGGTATACGAAATAAATATGTGAGAGGAGTTGTGTCTCGATTTATGTAAAAAATAACTTATAAGTTTTTATAAGCTCAAACAAACATGCTTAAGCTCTCCCAAACATGCCTTTTATGATGTAAAAAATAAGTGCGATAGGAATTTTGTTTTTAACTAGGTGAATGTTTGAATCATGGTTCCAAATAAACACTTACCAATTACTCATTCGGTTATTAATAAAAAGACATATTTATATAATTTAATTAGATTAAAGAAGTTGGTTAAGTTAGTTAATATGATTGACATGTATTTTCTAAAATACCCTAGTCACCTTTCCTAATTCCTTTATTCCTTCCCCTCTTTAATTACTATTAAGAGAGTATCAATAGGGGTAAATTAAAAAAAATTGATAAATATAAAAATTGTCTTATATTTAGGATCAGAATCAACTCCCCAAATATATTTTATATTAAAGATTAGGGGAAGTAGTTATGATAGAAGGGGTTTTACCCATTTAAGCACGAGATTTCGAGTTTGAGTTCGTGTAAACACAAAAAATGCCTTAGAAGAGCTACTCTCAACTGGATCCAACAATGCTCAAATTTAACCCAATTAGACAACTATATACAAAATAGTCCAAACTTTTTTTATAATTAAGTATTATTTAACATTCTAATATTATTAATTAGGTCACATTTAAAAATCCCTGCAACTAATGCAAACTTTGAATGTAGATACTAAGAAAATGATCATATGCCGCTATCAAATCATGATATAAACATTTTACATGAAGCAATAGGAAATCCATTGAATCAAGCTTTTATTTTTCTTTTTTGTCGTCACAGGCCATACTTTCTTTTATCATGTTGTCATAAAACTAAGCCTGAAAAGTGAGAACATGTCACGTAAAATCACATAAAATTCCAAGAACATAGACATATCCTTTTAACCCGTTTACTTGTTTGTCCGCTCCTGAGTTAGGAACTTCATAGAGAGCGGCCAAGAAGTGTTTTTATTATTGCTTCCGCAGGAGGAAAAAAAATGCTGAAAATATTGTTCGCTTTTTGAAAAATGAAAATAAACAAGCACCCTGAACCTATTCTCACACTTTTGAGGAATAATTTAAAAAGTAAAAAAACCGAAAGAAACTCCATCTCAGGGTCCTAGCCATGTTGCTCATCATGAATATGTTCTTCCTTTTTTATGCTTTTCTCTCAAGAGCGTTCAGTCAAGAAACAACAATAATGGAAAGATATTTGCTGCAATTTCAAGGGTGTCATAACCTCCATTTAATTACCGCAATTTTCTTAGGAGTCAAGCACATCATTATTGAGCCTCAAATTAAAGTAAGGTCATGTTTGACTATTCAAAGCTTGTTTTTTTCCAAACAAATAACTTGCAAAAGTCATTTCCATAAAAGCAACTCAAAATTACTTTTCTTTCTTTTTTTTGCAAATGAACTTTCTTATATGATATTTTTTTTCCATCTTAAATGAATTTTTAAAAACTAACCTAATTTATTCAAACAACAGTTTGTTAAAAGTACTTTCCAAACCAAACGCGCACACAGATCCCATATCTGTAGTCTAGAGGTAGGGGTAATAATACTACAGATCTTATGATTAACAAGAGAATTTGTTCCTGGCACATCTTGTTCAACAAAACTTGGGCTTACTTTATTATTGTAATTACATTTTTTTTTATAAAATTTGAGGGTATACACTGACTACCTGAATTTGTAAATATGTTTCAACCTACGCGCGCCCATTTACATGGAGCATCTATCTCACTCCTTGCTTATAAGACTATCGACGTTATTATTGTTGTTATTGGAGCCCTGCATATATGCCTCTAAAAATTTATTAAAATATTTACTCCTCATATCCTATATATAAGGCCCATTTTGTAATTAGTTAGGATAGAAGGGAGAACAATATCATATTATTATATATTGATCTTCGTATATTTAAATATTTATTCAAAATTTATTTAATGTAAACTCAGTTTATCATTAAATGACGTCTAAGCCAAAGCCCAAAGCCCAAAGTGTGATTGTCCATTTATTTGTTGGAGTCCTTTGCTCAACTAGCAACAAGTACCTTCTTTTTTTTTGTTGTTGCTAACCTGATTCACTGGAGCTTTACCCCGACTATATCTGAATCCGACTCACGTTGCGCACCTGACTATGATGGGAGATTCTCCCAATAAGAATTTTCTACATACACAAGGCTCAAATCCGAGACCTTACTTAAGCGGAACCAAATCGCTTACCACTTAGACCAACTCCCCTTGGTGCACCAAGTACCTTCTTAAATTTGACTTAACTAAAAGAGATTGCGACGAGTTCGATCTATATGATTGGTGCGCGAGTTTCTTCAATTGGGTGAGTGAAGGATGAAAAAAAAAAAAGGCATCCCTCATCCAATTTAATAATTCATTGTTTCTTCTCATTCTCATAACTTGCTAATTTTTTTGGTCCAACGTAACTCGCTTATTGACCACTGCATTAATTGATATTATTTATAAAGTTCAATAGGAACAATATGACTCGATTGGGCCCTGTGGAGCGTGTACGGTAAGTCGTTTGCGTTTATGTTGAATTGGGGGCAAAATTTTTCTCTGCTGCAACCCTCCTCAGATTTCTCTCTTTTACTTTTTCTTTTTTCGGTCTGTTTCCATCTTTTATCTCAAAACTACGTATGTAGTACTTTAAAAAATTTTTCAGTAATATTTAATATCTCAAATTAATTTTTAATACACTTAATATCTTAAAATATTTTTTTAGGGACACCCAGTATCTATTGGAAAATGCTTCAAACTACTGAATGCTAGATATTATGTGCCACTAAAAACTATTTTAATTTGCTGAATATACTAAAAATTAATTTAGGATCGACTAAAAAAATATTTCAAGGTAATCGGTATTTTTTTAAAATAAAAAAACGTTCTCTTGCTTTATTTACTCCCAAAACTACTTAATTTTGAGGTAAAAAGTGGGAACGGACGGAAAAAGAAAAAGAGAGAAGCGAAGTCCCTCACCAAAAGCCCTACCTTGGGCGGGCAACACAAGATAACATCGCTCCTTGCTAACAACTTTATAAAACTCGAACAACTTTAAAGGGCTGTTTGGTATGAGGGATTTAAAGGGGATGAGAGGAAAGGAAAAATTTTTATGGGTTGAATTGAAAAAAATATAGAAGCGGAGCTACAAAATTTTAATAAAAAGAAAATGTAAGATAAAAGAATAAGAAAAATTAATTAAAAACTTTGAACTCTACTTCTCTTATTTTTTTTAAATCGAACTCAAATTTTTTTTTCCTCCCATCACTTTCTCTTCCCTCATACCAAACAAAGCCAAAATGGAAGCTTTTCTTATATTTGTAAGACAAATAAAAATATGTAAAAACCAAACTGAATTATATACCTTCCTGCAAGTGAGCTTCTGGAAGCTTTTCTTATATTTGTAAGACAAATAAAAATATGTAAAAACCAAACTGAATTATATACCTTCCTGCAAGTGAGCAGTTGAAGCGTAAAAATACATGCCACTATATTAATATTTTTTTGGCCATCCAGCCCTAGATAATTAATACAAGAGGCGATGGCCCCACACACACACACACATAATATAGTCCAACACAGCAAATTAAAGCAATTATATATACCACGAATAGGTACTTTGAATTAAACCATAGTAGTCCCTTCCTCACACCCAACAGTACTTTCATCACTCTTGCCTTCACAGCAATCACAAATCAGAGACCACACCCACCTTCTGGACATTCTTGTACGAATACCTCCTCGCGAAGAACACAAACATGAACAAATTCACAGTGGTCATCACTGCAAGTAGCCAATAAAACTTATCTAACCTACTACTATTCAAATCCTTCCCAAACCAGCTCTTGCCTCCACTCTTCTCTGTGGCATGATCCACAATAGTTATCAACAAACTGCTTAAGAAATTCGCAGCTCCAATCACACTTAAATAAAGTGCTATCCCTAGGCTTCTCATTGAGTCAGGGACTTGGTCATAGAAATATTCTTGTAACCCCACAAGTGTAAAGCCATCGCCAAAACCAATTATAAGCAATTGAGGGGCTAACCAGAACACGCTCATGGAAAGTGGATCTTTAAGTGGGCCTTTTTCTAAGGTTCGAAGCCTCTTTTGTTCAACTAGGGCTGCTACTATCATTGTCACAATGGAGAATATCATGCCGAAGCCGATTCTTTGGAGGATGTTGATTCCTCGTTCGTTGCCGGTGAGTCTTCGAAGGAAGGGTACAAGGATCTTGTCGTAGAAGGTGACGGAGACTATCAAGCCTAATGCTGTGAGAGCGAAGATGGAAGCTGGGGGTATCTCAAAGTTGTTGATTTTCCTGTTCATGGTAACTCCTTGTTTGATGAAGAAAGTGGAGGTTTGGGCCACGCAGATTCCAAAGGGTAAAGTGAAAATCCAGATGGGAATCATGTTGATGATGAGCTTCATTTCTTCCACTTTGGTTACTGTTGCCAATTTCCATGGACTCTGCTTCTCAGCTAATTCTTCTTCCCTTGGATCAACGATTGCTGCCTTGTCTAGAAACCTGTTGCACCCACGTATTCAGTTCAAATTAAGGTCTAATTTAATCATCGTTTAATTTCACCAAAAGCTAATTCGGATGTATAGTTGAGGGATTCGTTGATATTTGATTAATTTATTTGACTTTTTTTTTTAAGTCACAAGGTCACATGTATCTGCCAACTATAAGCACTAAAGGCACTAAATTGGACACTTTTCTGATGGGGATTTAAACGCTGATTTGACAGATTGTGAGGAGACAGACCCCTGTTGGTATTTGTTTTTGACTTTTTGCTTAAACATGTAAGGACTTGTTTGGATTAAGGCTGATAAAAGTGAATAACTTTTGTAAACTGAAATTGGCATAAAAGTTAATTAGTATAATGTGATTATATTTTAATAATCATTTATAAAAAAGTTAGTTTGACAGAAATTTATTTAAATAATATATTGAAAAGTCAGTTTCTGAATATTTAAATAAGAAGAAATTTCAAAAGCTAAGAACCTAAAAAGAATTGTTTGAACTTCAATTTGTCTTTTGGTTCAAAAACTTATTTTGTCATAAGCTATCTTCAACATCACATGTAAAAGCCTAAGTGACTTTTGATGGTGAAAAAGACATTTTAGCATCAGAAAAGGTAATGCCAAACAATGACTAAGCCTACTACAATGGTTTTATGTTTGGGCCTAATGGGCTTAACTTCAAGTATATTCGTTAGGCCTTTACAGTGTAGTAAGGCAACCTCTTGTGGGTTCACATCAATAATATTAAAATAAATATGAACCATTTTGGGCTTCAGTTATGGGTTCAATTTCTAGCTGTTCAATGTTGGGCCCAAGAATAATGGATGTGAGGGCACATAATTTAAAAACTTGTTAAGCTTTTGAGTACAATAAAATGATCAACATGTTTTATTGTTTTTGCTGAATTGAAAACAAATGTGTAGTTTGTTGTACTTACTTGTGCTTGTGGGTGTGACACAAGACCCTTTCACCGGTTCTACCAGATTTGGGGACTTCATACAACTGACCAGGTTGGGAAGGATATGGAAGCTTTCTTTTGGAAATGGAAGCAACAAGAACCTGCAACAATGGAGTCAAGGGACTACCAGTGGGAGTCCTATAGCGATAAAAGGGCCTTCCTGCAATAAAAATGAGCAAGGAAAAGGCCATGACCCCTGTAAGGATAAGATCAGCAACACCCCAATTCACATGGTCTTGTACATAAACAATGAAGGTCACTCCCAGAATGAGGCCACTACAAAGACCACAGCTCCACCAGTTGAAGAATGACATCTTCTGCCTTCTCTCCGTGGCATGGTCGTCGTCGAACTGATCGGCTCCAAAGCTCTCCAACGAAGGTTTGTGGCCTCCAGTTCCTATGGAGATCAAATAGATTGCGAAGAAGAAGGCCAACTCGTGTGCCTTTCTGGGTTTGGTGCATGCAGTGATAGCAGTATCAGTGTCACATGGCTTGAGGGCTGGCAAGAACCATGATAAGGAAAGCAGGGCCAAGCCCTACACATATATACATGACTTCTGTGATTATAAAGGTAAATGTAAAAATGAAGGGTTAACTAGCATCCAACATCTAAAATTTTATTTCTAGTAGTACTCAGTATCTTAAACTAATTTTGTGTATCTAGCACCTTTAAAAAGTATCCCCAATAGCACTCACAATCCCAAAGTAATTTTTAATATATCCAGTACCCTAAAGCTTTTTTCCAGTAACACTTAGTATCTCAAGTTCATGATACTTATTGCTATTGAGAAAAATATTTTAAAGGAAAAATTATACCAAAAATTACTTTATGATAGATGGGTGCTACTGATAACATACAGCACCAACAATTAATTTGGGAAAATGAATGCTATTAGA
Source organism: Inga leiocalycina (assembly GCA_963242795.1). Taxonomy (NCBI): domain Eukaryota; kingdom Viridiplantae; phylum Streptophyta; class Magnoliopsida; order Fabales; family Fabaceae; genus Inga; species Inga leiocalycina. The sequence goes on along the minus strand of OY725328.1, from coordinate 62,789,921 downwards.
AAAATATTTTAGGATGCTAGACGCTGTTTAACGGAAAAATGAGAGAGAGCTGGGAGGTATAAGTATATATACGAGGAGATAGAAGATGGAAGAAGCGATGACGGTGGAATAGCGACCCAAGTAGGCATCGGCAACGAAGCCGCCAAGGAGGGGCATGAGAGTGGTGACGCCAGACCAATAGTTGACGTTCCTGGCTGCAGTTTTGAGGTCTTCATGCATCACCTTGCTTAGATAAATCACCAAGCTTGTTGCTATGCCGAAGTAGTTCATCCTCTCACTCAACTCCATTGCTGCATCATCCAATATTCATTATTTTCATAAACAAATATATCAGACTCTTATAAGATAAGGCTGCACAATGCATAAGGATCTCATCAGATGGGATTTGAGGAGGAATATATGTATGCAACTTTACCCCAAAGGCAAGGAAGCTGTTCCCAGATTTGAGCTCATAACTTCCAGGTCACTAGGTAGTAATTTTACCATTACTCTCTAAGGCTTACCGTTAATTTTTATTCTCCGTACACTAATTGTCTTTGACATATAGTCAGCACATAAAATTACCAAATTTAAAAAAAAGAAATTTTCTGTTGCATTATATAGATAAAAAGAATCAGAATTAGGAAAAAAAGATTTTTTCACCCCTAAAAATTAAACATCTATACTGCTATGCTTTAATTTTCTTTTTGTTGTTACAAAAAGTACTATTAAGAATCACTCTTTTGACCAGCGCCACTAGGTGCAGTGGTCACCTACGTGGCCTTAGGCCATTCCCCCCCTACACGGGTTTGATCTCGTGCTACTACGTAATAATAATAAAAAAAAAGAATCATCCTCTTGAAATGTCTCAACCAGGGATCACCCATGTTTCACTAAGAAGGTCATGTATGTGTTTTAGTCCATTCAACTGGATTCCCCCGGGCCACACAATTCAACCATAAATGTTAGAACTCACAAGTGAAAGTGAACGCCACTATATTACAATTGGCAAGAATCTGATGAGCACTTCCCAGTGAAGACAATATTTATATGTATATCTATATAGGATTCAGGATCAAATACATTGTTTCATGACATACAATATTTATATATGCTTGATAGGATTCAGATACAACCATGCATATTACTTGAGAATAATTAATGAATTGTAATACTGAAAAGTCTGTCTTCAGAATCTGCGATAGATAGGGTGTGATAGATATATCCACTGATGAGGGGGAATAAAGCTATACCAACTAATGTAGACCGCACGTATCCAATCCTTAAACTTAGTACACACATTTAATTTTTTTAACAAGGTGTGCATCTTAAAAAAAGGAGAAACCATAGATCAACTTTCTAAATCTATTCTGTATATAATATAATCAAGATTTGTGTGGCTATTTTCTCTTGTGACATATTTAATATACCAAGTTTTTCAATAGTGGAAGTGGGAGCCAAAGCTTTTTGTGGTCATGTTGACTCATGGAGCTCCTCATGAACAAGACACTATCTAGGAAATTCAAAGCCATGCGTCGTTGCAATTCAAAAAAAAAAAAAATACATATATATATATATAGATATATATGAAGCTTATTTATTTGATGATATATGTATAGCTTAACTTCTCCATCTACAACCAAGCAACGTGCACATCCAAAATTATGGCCTTCACATGGGATCGACCATGGCTTGGTAAATTATTATGGTGCATAAAATTTTCATAAACATATAAAACGAAGGTTTTCGATCTATTTTTTGCGCTTGTAACTAAAAAAGAATTTTATAGTCGTGTTTTCTGCTTATCACATGGACAAAGGGTGCATTAATGTTTTATTATTATTATTTTCAGGACAGAAAAGGTCGAGCACTTTATATATGCATATATATATATATATATATATATGTATGTATGGAAAATGGAAGTTAAGAGTGGCCTATTATTGTATATATATAATCGTGGATATTCAGCTCCCTGTTACGACTCCTACCTATCCCACCACAGAGTATACACAAAAAAAAAAAAAACTTTTACAAACTTATTGAACTCTCTCAAATCTAAATATGTTATATATATTATATATTGAATATAAAAAAATGCATACGTAACTCAATACTTTTAGAATCATTCTCTTTAATTTTGCATCTGAATTTCGCCATTTATAACTCTATAGATTTAGAAAGATTTGGTTTTTCTTTTTGTTTTTCAAATCGGGTCAAAATCCAATGAAATATTAACATATTCTATTCAAATACGTCAAATATGATGGTTGAGTCCATATGAACTTTAGAACATATGTAAACAATTTTTCTAACTGTTGAAACTTTACAACAAACCTCTATAAACTTTTATATAGATCAGATAAGTTTCATGCTTTTAGTTTTGTTCATTATTTATCTACAAATTGCTTGAAATTTAGAGTTTATCTGCATATAACCCAGTTTAAAGGGGTTATATGCTTACAAAAATAAAATTTAAGCGATATAAAATTAATAATTTGATATTATCTATGTAGATTTAAAAGTTTAGAAGGGTTTTATTATTAAGTTTTAAAGGTTTAGAAGATTATTCGGACATGAAAGTTTCATATTATCTAATCCTGCATTAGTTATCATGTTCTGAGGCTTACGCTTGAAAGGAGAATAATAGAAAACTTAATGGAAGAGGATACTCTAAGAATTCTTTTTCTTCTTTTCTTCTCAGAATCCTATCTCCACCCTTAGATTAAAAAATGAATGATTTAGATTTAATTTTTTCTAAAACTATGATTATAGTGTTTTATAAATTAATTTTTTTAATTAATTTTTTTTGTATTGAGGTTATTAGTTGTGTATATCATGTTTAATTTTAACAGTCTAAATTTACTTATTTATGTTTAAAATAATAGTTTTATGAAATATTAAATCTAAACTATCTATTTTTTTAAATCTGAGGTGGAGATGAGATTCTGAAAAGAAAAGGAGAAAAAAGATTATGAGAGAACTTAAACCCAAACTTAATATGTTCACTTCTTTATACTTGTTGGAGGATATAGTTGGTAATTTGGGCTAGCCGGCAGGCTGCACGCCAACCCGCAGCAGCCCACAGGCCAAACAGGTCAGGTTAGTGTAGCTCGCCCCTTGGCGGGAGCCCGCCTATTAATTTTTTTTAAATATTACACTCCTTTTTTTATACTCTCACTTTCTTTCTCTTTCCCTCACTCACATCACACTTTCTTTTTTAAAAACGTTTGCGTTAGGCAGCAAATTTGAGTCTCACTTTCCTTTTTTTCCCACTTGCTTACATCATAAAAATATATAAACACTTCTCATTTAAATTTAATAATAGTAGAATAAATAAATAAAATATAAAAATAAAGATAAAAATAAAAAATAAAAAGTATGAGAAAATAGTTAGGGAATAAGGGTATTTGGATTTATTTATTAAAGAAAACCAAAAAATAAAAATAAAAAAAACTTAATCAGGCTAGGCCCTCAACCCAACCCAGCCCATTGTAGCTTGCGGTTGAACGGGGTAGGCCAAGGGGCGGGCTGGTATTTAGCCAACCCGAGCCTGTTACTAGCTGGTTGGGCCCACGGGCTCTAACCCATTTTACCAGCTCTAGTGGAGAAGGAGATAAAGAGAATAAAGTGCTTTTCAGATGCATCTTTTCCCCCCAAAAGTAAAAATCCAACGGGCTCTAACCCATTTTACCAGCTCTAGTGGAGAAGGAGATAAAGAGAATAAAGTGCTTTTCAGATGCATCTTTTCCCCCCAAAAGTAAAAATCCATTGAAATTCCTGGAAGTTTATATAAAATTCTGCGTCCCCAAAAGTAAAAAACCATTGAAATTCCTGAAAGTTTATATAAAACTCTGCGTGCCATAAACAAGGAAATGGATTTGTATTTTCCCATAATTATATTCTCATTTTGGCTTAAGCAAAAGTCATGTCAACAACAAAATGCGTTGTCACAAACAATATCATGGCCATTTGAAATGAGTTGTCCTATTTATAGATTATGGATGGGTAAGCATATATATGCACATATATTAGAATACACCACAAATAAGCAGGCTCCACTTAATAAGTAATACTACTTTCAGTCCTTAATATAAAATCTAGTATGTAATGCAAACCGGAGATAGTAGAGCATATGTATTCATAAAGTAGAGTTTAGCTTGCCGTTGGAACGCTATTCTTTTGTTCCTTGAAAGAAACAGATCGAAAAAGAAAAAGAAACCAACTATGTATAGCATCAACATAACAAAGCCTTATTCCACTAAATGGGGTTGGCTACATGAATCATACAATGTCATTGTGTTCTATCAAAAACCAACTCTTTAGATATATAACTATATATAGAACAAAACGAAAATTTCCTTTTAAGACTCAGATAAACGATTTTACAGAAACAAGCTGATTTGCTATATATTGCTTGGCTGGAAAGGAAAACACAAATATATTGAATGGAAAGCCTGTTGAAAGATTTTTAAAAACAAAGTAGTAGATATTAAAGATATCATGGTGCATGATGAGAATCAGAAATTTTACTAGAGGCAACCAAATAAAAGAAGGTAGCTATGGTGGAGCTTGAAGTGGGAATATTCTTACCAATAATGAAGAGTGAAGCTTTCCAAGAGCCAGTGGAAGCTCGAAGAGGAAGCCTTCCTTTATGATCTACTGAAGAATCATAAACCCACTTCGTCTCATCGACTTCAATTTCCATTACTGCTTTCTCCTTCTTCTCCATAATCTTCTCCAAAGCTTGATACCTCAAAAAGCTAAAAAAGTAGCCTAGCCTCTCTCTGCTAGCTCAAGCACTCCAAATTAGCTTGGTGTGGTTTGTTTTTGCACACAAAAGCCCTCCTTAGATAGAAAACGATTTGCCTTTTTGACTTTACAAATCATCCGTTTCCATATAAAAAAATAATATTGTTTTTATTACAAAAAATATAGCTGAGCATCTCAAACTTTATTCAGTTTAGATTTTTCGAACTTTATCTCACTCATTCTTATACATATTTATATATATAGTAATAATCCGTTTTTTAATATAAGATCTCATCCGCAGTGTAAATTATACTACAAATGAGATTTTATGTTAAGGACCGGATTCCTATTTATAAGAGTCCAATAATTGAATTATGCAATTTAAAAAAAAAGTTAAAATTAGTTAAAAATAATAAGTATGTCTAAAATAAACTTTTTGCTCCAAGTATGCTTTTATTTATGAGGGGTATATAAGAGAGAGAAATAGAGTAAATATAAATATTACTAACCTTTTAATTAATACACTGCATATAATCAATGAGGGGCAAAAATAAAAAAAAAACTCATTAAATATTTATACAACTCTTATCTTGTTTTTATAAAAAGGATCAAAACAATTTAAATTTTAAGCTCTTAAGAAAAGAAACTTCTAAGTATAATTTGGGGATCAACTTTCCTAGTGAATAAGGGTAAAATTAAAGGAAAGGGTAATTCCCTTTGAAATTCGGAAGGAGTTGAGTCAGGGGTCATTATTAGTAAACGTCATTGTCATAATGGAATAGCATCCATGACCTATCTCCTTCATGGGTCCACATTTTGTTGATGTTTCATCCAACCAAAACCTAAAGCCACCCTCACTCACACGACTATTTATTTATTCACTTTTTTTTTTTTTTGCATATAGATATATGCCAATTTCAATCAGATCAGTTAATGGACAAAACCTATTCCAGTGAGGGACAAAGTTATACTGCCATTTACTTTACTCTACTGCTACTCATAAAATGGCATAATTCATTGGATTCAACTTTTTTAATTTAATTTCTTCATTATTATTCATCGTTATATATTGGCTTCTGTAAGTTAGATGAACAAAAAAAAGTCATCAAGGGATGAAGTTGTACGTAGTGACAACTACTATTGTTTTTAACCACTACTATAATGGCACAGTATATTGACAAGATTCAGCTTCTCTGTTATAGTTATTCATCATTAACTTCGAAACAATAGATTGTGGCTAGTGAAAGTACTTCACACCTTTAAAATAAAGTTGAGGATGTAAACTTTGTAGATGAGGAAAAATCACACTTAGAAAGTTAACTTTTTTGGGGGACATAAAAATTCTTGAATCTGAATTAATTAATGGTAGTGGATAGCAGATAATTGTATAAACGAACTTCTCCAACCTTAGTGTGTATGGTTTTGGCAAAAAAAAAAAATAAAACCTTAGTGCGTATGGAAGAAATTACTAAAAATATCCATTTTGTGATATGAAACAATACAAATCTTCACTTATGATGAGTTGTTTACGGAACAATGACATAATACAAATTTATATTTGTTTTTCTAAAATACCATATTTTATTATAACTACCTTTGGATAAAAACTTTTTAACATGTGCAAACTGCAAACAATAGAAATATTTTAGAGGAAAAAATATAAATTTGGGAGACAAAATAGCTTGGGGTCTTATAATATAATTTAAGACCAAATCCAATTCTCAACCTACTCGTATATTAATGACTAGAGATAGTATAAAAGAATTGAGACGTTTTTTTCCCAAACTACCTTTACGAGTTTATATAATTATTCAAATCCATTATGGATCAATATATATCGTCACACTCAACAGGAACGGTCACAAAGTTAGTACAATATCATATCATATGTATAAATGTGTGAAGATAAAGAGATTATATTTATAGTTGAAAAGTGCCTAAGAATTGAGATGATTGTAGAGAGAACCAGATTCATGGGTGCTCGTCGCAATGATGAATAGGATGATGTTCACCGTTTATATACAATTCCAATGATATAAATTTAAAATTTTCAATTGATAAATTTTAAGTAAAAACATTATTTAAAAAATAATTAATTAAAAGATTATTTTTATCTTAGAAACTATATATTTTAAAATTAAAAAAAAAAGTAAGTAAAAAATTGAATATAGACCGTCGACGTTAGATCTAAATGGCCTAGGAATTTCTATGCCCATGTATCTTGACGAGCACAAAAACCTTTTCCGATTGTGGAGAGAGTGACGCATTGATCCTCCAATGATGCCAAAGTGAAATGTGAAGTACAAGCGTGGCTAGATGACGTTTTTCCATCGCCTAACTCATAACTTAATACCCATCTGATTCATAATAAAAGATTTAATTAACTATTCTTTGGTTCTAAATTAAGATTCAGTTACTTTTTTTTTTTCAAAAAAGGTTAAGGAAATTGAATAAGTTACTTAATCATATAATATGTTATATTTCATTAGATTATATATCGGTTTATTAGTTACACAAATTAGTTTGAAAAAACAAATAAAATATAAATGCTTTAAATTAATTTAATCAGCTTCCTTAATATCTCAAAAAGATCAGTTAGATCTTGTATTTAGGACCGGAGGTAGTAATTTGAGTAAATATAATTAAGAATGTTAGTTTAATTTATTAATATATATGATCTATTTTTCTTCCAAAAATACCCTAATCATTTTTTTTAATTCTTTTCTTCAATCTTTTACTTAATTATTATTAAAGGAATATCAATAGAGTTCATTTGAGAATAAATTGAACCATACATGTGAAATAAGTCAAACATTTAGGGGGTATGTAACATCAATTCCCTAGTTAGACTCTTTTTTTTTGTTGTTGCCAAATTCCCTAGTTAGATTCTACAATAGCTCATCTGTCTATATCTCTCTTGTTTTTTTGGTCAATCATCTGTCTATATCTCTTTTATTAGCCCAAAACCACACCTTCGTCCCAATCTCATAAGCTTCCAAAATAATTTGAAGTAGAAAATCATCACGTACATGTTATAAGTATTTTTTTTTTGATCGAGATACATGTTATAAGTTTTCAATAAATTAAAAAAATTCCCATTTAAGTAATTGAGATTCAGTCCACCTTCTGAGCCCCTGGATAGAGACACATAGATAGTGAATTATATTATTTATTTATTGGACACCTAATTACCACCAAATAGGTGATTCAAAAGTGATTGCCAACCAACCCCAAGACGAAATTAATAAACTAACAAGAAATAATTAGGGCATATGATAATGCCTATTCCAATATTCAAAAGCCTTCCTCCCTAAACTTGTCCTTATGCATGAATAATTTGGGATTTGAAATGATCTTTATCTTGTGATTCAGATCACAAGTATTTGATTTGACATGAAATGAAATAGAGTATTAAAAATGTTTATTTGGAGAATAACAGTACAAAAGTAAAAGGTCATGCTTAGCTAATGATGATGAAAACAAGTTAAAGAGTAAATGAAAATAATATATATGTTTTGTTTCTCATTTTCGGTAATTTTGAGTATTGACGGTTAATATAGTTTTACGCAACATGGAAATAAATATGTTAGTCTAAACGAATCGGGACGTTCTAAGGTTACTCTTTTGAACAATTCTTCTTCTTACTGGAACATGCCTATTAAATCATAAATATAAGTAAATCTTTTAGAATTTTTAGAAAATCAGTTTTTACTGTTTAAATGAATTGATTACTCTTTTTGCAGTTTATAAATAATATAATTCATCATTATCTATTTTATATTATATATCAATATATTGATATGTAACTAAACCCCCCCCCCCCCCCACACACACTCTCTCTCTCATCGCAGTTGATAGCTTTGCACATATTCTAACACTTACTTTCTGATGATGATTTAAACTGTGATTATTTCGAAGGCGGAAAAAATGTGAGTATTTCAAATATACATATATGTATAATGTTTTTCGAAAAAGAAGAAGAAATTCATTCATATATGGCACAAATTATGGTGCATTGATGATGAGCACTGATTGTATAATGTTCAATATATTATATATGCTACTAATTATTAGAAACAATTCAAGATTGACCTGGTAAGGTTTATATTCTTTAGTAGCACCAAGAGTAATTAATAAAAAAAATGTGTGGACGAAAATTAACATTTTTTGATGGCAATAATTGATTTGTAATCAAGTATTTGAACCAGCAACAAGCTAACACAGTAATAAATAAAGGGTGAGGTCAACTAATTTTGTATGAGATTTGAGTGGAATAAGAACAAAAAAGTCATTGTGGCCAAAGCACTTGCAAGTTTCATCAATAAAAAAAAAAATATTTAGCAATAGTTTTAATTGAAGGGGTCAGCTAAATCTGAATTTTTTTTTTAGGGGACAATCTTTGGTGGTTCTTGTTTCTGGGCTCAAATTGAAGTAAGAAGACTTTGAAACCAGGCAGTCAAACGTGCGAATTGGGTACGGCGATTAGGACATATAAACGCTAAACCAAACATACTCGATAGATGTAACTGTGATGTCACAGTTCCCTTCCGTACTTATTAATTTTTTTTAATATATAAATATAGTCATCTGTATCATAATGTTTTACTACTCTCTCTATTCTCATCAACAAAGTCATTCATTTCATAATTCATACCAATAATAACAATTCTGGTTGAACCATTTGTTTTACTTTTACTTAAAAGACCCCACTCTATTCTATCCCATAAATTTATATAAAAATTGTTTTCAAACTATCTATATTAATTACATATGTTAAAAAAAGCTTTCATATACTCTCTCGTTTAGTTTTAAATACTTATTTCGATCTATAATATAAGTCATTTCTAATACCTCACTAGAATCAAGACGAGGTGTGGTTGACTCATTAAATTTATCAGAAAATGAAACACTTTTTCAACTCTTCTCATGTTTTAAAAAAATAGAGAAATACTCCCTCTAGTTCTTTTTATGAGAACCCAAAATTTAAATTTTCTTTATCATTTTTATAAAAGCCCAAAATATTCACTTACATGGAGCATCTATCTCACTCCTTACTTATAAGACTATCGACATTATTATTGTTGTTATTGGAGCCCTACATATATGCCTAAAAATTTATTAAACTATTTACTCATCAAATCCTATATATGAGATCCACTTTGTAATTATTTAGGATAGATGGGAGTATTATATAATATTATTATATACTAATCTTCGTATATTTACAAATTTATTCAAAATTTATTTAATATTAACTCAATGTATCATTAAATTACATCTAAGCCAAAACCCAAAGGCCTAAAATATGATTGTCCCTTTATAAAAAAAGCATCATTTATTTGTGGGAGCCGTTCCAAACACTTTCTTAAATTTGACTTAACCAAAAGATTGCAAGTTCGATCCATATGATTGGTGCGTGAGTGAAGGATGCACGAAAATAAAATAAAATAAAATATAAAGGGCATCCTTCATCCAATTCGATAATTCATTGTTTCATCTCTTTCTCGTAAATTGCTAATTTTTTTTATTTTTTGATAAAGTGCTAATTTTTTGTATTGACCACTGCTTTAATTGATTATATTTATAAAGCCCGATTGGAATGGTATGACTCGATTGGGCCCGGTGAAGCGTGTACGGTAAGTCATTTGCGTTTATGTTGAATTGGGGGCAAAATAATTTTTCTTTCCTGCAACTCTCCCTAGATTTCTCTCCTTTTCTTTTTTTCTCTCTGTTTCCATGTTTTACCTCAAAACTACATAGTTTTGGGGCAAACAAAGTAAGTGGAGTATTTATTTTAAAAAGAGACCATGTAGTAGTCTGAAATATTTTTCAATAACATTCAATATCTTAAATTAATTTTTAATACACTCAACGCCTTAAAATATTTTTTTAGGGATATCTAGTATCTATTAGAAAATACTTCAGAATGTTAAATACTTGATACTGTGTGCTATTAAAAAATATTTTAAGGCACTGAACGTACTAAAAAGTAATTTGGAATATTTCAGGTAACGGGTTTTTTTTTTAAAAAAAGAAGTGTTTTCCTTACTTTATTAACCCCCAAAACTACGTAATTTTAAGGTAAAAAATAGAAAGGAATAAGAAAAGAAAAAGTGAGAAGCCAAGTTCCTCACCAAAAACCCTACCTTGCATGGGCAACACAAGATAATATCGCTCCTTACTAGGACTCGAACAACTTTAGATGGAAACTTTTCTTATATTTGTAAGACAAACAGAAAATCCAAACTGAATTATATAACCTCCTGCAAATAAGCAGTTAATGCATAAAAATACATGCCACTATATTAAGATTTTTTTTGGCCATCCGGCACTAGATAATTAATACAAGTGACCATGGCCCATATATATATAATAATATATAGTCCAACAAAGCAAATTAAAGCAATTATGCATACCACTAAGTCGGTACTTTGAATTAAACCATAGCAGTACCTTCTCCACAACCGACAGTACTATCATCACCCTTGCCTTCACAGCAATCAGCGATCACACCCACCTTCTGAACATTCTTGTACGAATATCTCCTTGCGAAGAACACAAACATGAACAAATTCACAGCGGTCATCCCTGCAAGGAGCCAATAAAACTTATCCAACCTACTACTATTCAAATCCTTCCCAAACCAGCTCTTGCTTCCACTCTTCTCTGTGGCATGATCCACAATAGTTATCAACAAACTGCTTAAGAAATTCGCAGCTCCAATCACACTTAAATAAAGTGCTATCCCTAGGCTTCTCATTGAGTCAGGCACTTGGTCATAGAAATATTCTTGTAACCCCACAAGTGTAAAGCCATCGCCAAAACCAATTATAAGAAATTGAGGGGCTAACCAGAACACGCTCATGGAAAGTGGACCTTTAAGTGGGTCATTTTCTAAGGTTCGAAGCCTCTTTTGTTCAACTAGGGCTGCTACTATCATTGTCACAATGGAGAATATCATGCCGAAGCCGATTCTTTGGAGGATGTTGATTCCTCGTTCGTTGCCGGTGAGTCTTCGAAGGAAGGGTACGAGGATCTTGTCGTAGAAGGTGACGGAGACTATCATGCCTAAGGCTGCGAGGGTGAAGATGGAAGCTGGGGGTATCTCGAAGTTGTTGATTTTTCTGTTCATGGAAACTCCTTGTTTGATGAAGAATGTGGATGTTTGGGCCACGCAGATTCCGAAGGGTAAAGTGGAAATCCAAATGGGAATCATGTTGATGATTAGCTTCATTTCTTCAACTTTGGTAACTGTTGCCAACTTCCATGGACTCTGCTTCTCATCTGATTCTCCTTTCCTTGGATCAACAATTGCTGCCTTGTCTAGAAACCTGCGGCACCAAAAAATTGAAACATTTTGGGCTCCATGTTGGGCCTAATGGGCTTCAGAAATATGAAATTAACTGAACAGTTTGGGGCCTCACTTATGGGTTTAACCTCCAGCTCTTTAATGTTGGGCCAAATTATGAGTAATGGATGCGAGGGCACACAATTGAAAAGGTTGTTTAGCTTTTGAGTATATGAGCATCATGTTTGTTTATTTTTCTTGGATACAAAACAAGCGTAGGGCTTGTTTGAATTCACGTAGGCAAAAGTTATTTCATCTCAATGGTATATGTTTTGCAAATTTAAGCTGGGGTATAAGTCGATTAGTATAATATGATTTATATTTGAATACTTTTTCAATTAAAAAAAAGTTGATTTACCATAAGCTTATTTAGATGATAATATAAATGATTATCATGTTTTATTGTTTTTGCTGAATTGAAAACATATGTGTAGTTTGTTGAACTTACTTGAGCTTGTGGGTGTGACACAAGACCCTTTCACCGGTTCTACCAGATTTGGGGACCTCATAAAACAGACCAGGGTGGGAAGGATATGGAAGATTTCTTTTGGAAATGGCAGCAACAAGAACCTGCAACAATGGAGTCAAGGGACTACCAGTGGGAGTCCTATAGCGATAAAAGGGCCTTCCTGCAATAAAAATGAACAAGGAAAAGGCCATGACCCCTGTGAGGATAAGATCAGCAACACCCCAATTCACATGATCTTGTACATAAACAATGAAGGTCACTCCCAGAATGAGGCCACTACAAAGACCACAGCTCCACCAGTTGAAGAATGACATCTTCTGCCTTCTCTCCGTGGCATGGTCGTCGTCGAACTGATCGGCTCCGAAGCTCTCCAACGAAGGTTTGTGGCCTCCGGTTCCTATGGAGATCAAATAGATTGCGAAGAAGAAGGCCACCTCGTGTGCCCTTCTGGGTTTGGTGCATGCAGTGATAGCAGTATCAGTGTCACATGGCTTGAGGGCTGGCAAAAACCATGAAAAGGAAAGCAGGGCCAAACCCTACACACATATTTATGACTTTTGTGATTGGAAAGGTTGATGTAAAAATAAAGCGTTAACTAGCCTCCAACATCTAAAAATATTTTTTCATTAGCACTCAGTATCTTAAACTAATTTTTTGTGTATTCAGCACCATTAAAAAGTATTTCCAATAGCATTCACAATCTCAAAGTACCATAAAGTATTTTTCTAATAGTGCTCAGTATATTAAATTTATGGTACTCATTGCCATTTAGAAAAATACTTTAAAGGGAAAATTATACCAAAATTACTTTAAGAATATTGGGTGCTACTAATAACACTCTATACTAAAAAATTAATTTAGGATAATGAATACTACTAGAAAAATATTTCAGGATGCTGGATGTTGTTTTAATTAACCTCAAAATGAGAGAGAGCTGGGAGGTGTAAATATATACGAGGATATAGAAGATGGAAGAAGCGAAGACGGTGGAATAGCGACCCAAGTAGGCATCGGCAACGAAGCCGCCAAGGAGGGGAATGAGAGTGGTGACGCCAGACCAATAGTTGACGTTCCTGGCTGCAGTTTTGAGGTCTTCATGCATCACCTTGCTCAGATAAATCACCAAGCTTGTTGCTATCCCAAAGTAGCTCAACCTCTCGCTGAACTCCATTGCTGCATCATCCAATATTCATTATTTTCATCAACAAATATACCAAACTCTTATGAGATAAGGCTGCACAGTGCATAAGGATCTCATCAGATGGAGTTTGAGGAAGGAATATATGTATGTAGCATTACCTCAAATGCGGAGAGGCTGTTTTTCTATTTGAGTCCGTAACCTTCAGGTCATCTTATCGTTACCATTTGAGGCTTACAGTCAATTTTTATAATAAAAATGAAAATTTTATTTTCTGTATAATAATTTTATTTTTGACATATAAGTCAGCACATAAAATTACTGAAAAAAAGAAATTTTCCGTTGAATTATCTAGATAAAAAGAATCAGAATTAGGGGAAAAAATAGAATTTTTTTTCTAAAAATTAAACATCTATACTGCTATGCTTTAATTTCTTTTTGTTGTTCAAAAAAGTACTATTAAGAATCATCCTTTTGAAATGTCTTAATCGGGGATCATCCATGCTTGGAGAAGGTCATTATTAGTGTTTTAGTCCATTCAACAGGATTCCCCCTGGGCCACACAATTCAACTGCAAATGTCAGAACTCACAAGTGAAAGTGAACGCCACTACTTATTACAATTGGCAAGAATCTGATGAGTAATTCCCACTGAGCATCTTTAATTTTTAGTATAGTGCACTCTTAATTTTAATTTTCTCAAATTTCTTTCTTAATTCAGTCATTCAATTATTATCGTCCACACTATCAATATCACCACTCATTATTTTCTCCATCTAAAAATTAACCTAATTAGAGACATATATAGCCAGGATTTAGACACATAAAAAAAGTCAAGATTAAGGATATATATAACATAAAGTTCGTATAAATTTGATAGGGAGTGAAAATATATAACATTTATATAGTATAAAAATAAAATAAAACCCAAGGGGTCATAGCTTCGCTGGTCCCCTTTATTCTCAAGTAACATGCATGGTTGAATCTGAATCCTATTAAGTATATATAAATATTGTATGTCGTGAAACCATGAATTTGCATCTGAATCCTATATCTGTGTGTGTGTTGCCAAGAAACAATGAATTATCAGTCTTCAGAATCTGTGGCCATAGATAGATAGGGTGTGATGGATATATGATATATCCACTGATAAGAGGGGGAATAAAGCTATATGTATTAACTAATGTAGACCGCACGTATCCAATCCTTAAACCTAGTACACATATTTAATTTTATAACAAGGTGCGCATCTTAAAAAAGGAGAAACCATAGATCAACATTCTAAATCTACTCTGTCTATGATATAATCAAGATTTGTGTGGCTAGTATCTCTTGTGACATATTTAATATAGCAAGGTTTTCAATAGTGGAAGTGGGTGCCACCACTTTACATGTGGTCATGGAGCTCCTCATGAACAAGACACTATCTAGGAAATTCAGAGCCATGTGTCGTTGCAATTGATTCAGGCTAATAACTTAACATATTGATCCCCACAACAGCACGAACAAATATATATATATATATATATAAAGCTTTTTTATTTGATGATATATATATAGCTTAACATCTTCAACTACAACCAAGTAACGTGCACATCCAAAATTATGGCCTTCACATGGGATAGACTTTGACTTGGTAAATTATTATGGTGCATAAAATTTCATAAACATATAAAACAAAGGTTATCGATCTATTTTTGGTCTTGTGACAAAAAAAAAAAAAGTAGTCTTGTTTTCTACTTATCACATGGATAGTGGGAGGAACCAAAAGGGTGCATTAATGTTTTATTATTATTCTTTTCAGGACAGAAAAGGTGAAGCACTTTATATATGCATATATATAATAAAAGTTAAGAGTAGCCTATTAATGGAATAATCAGATAATTAAAAATGTCTATATATAATCATGGATATTCAGCTGTTACTACTCCTACCTATCCCACCACAAAGCATACACACACTCAAAAAAAAAAATTTACAAACTTAGTGAACTCTCTCAATATGTTATAATATATATATATTTTATTGAATATAAAAGATGCATATGCAACTCAATACTTTTAGAATCATTCTCTTTAATCTTGCATCTGAATTTCGCCATTTATAACTCTATCTATAGATTCAGAAAGATTTGTTTTTTTTTTGTTTTTTAAATCGCGTCAAAATCCAATGAATATTAAAATATTCTATTCAAATAGGTCAAATATGATGGTTGAGTCCGTATGAACTTTAGATCATATGTAAACAATTTTTCTAACTTTTGAAACTTTACAACAAACCTCTATAAACTTTTACATTTATATAGATAATTTTCATGCTTTTAGTTTTGTTCATTATTAATTTATCTACAAACTGCTTGAAATTTAAAGAGTTTATCTGCATATACCTCAGTCTAAAGGGTTTACATGCATACAAAAATAAAATTTAAGCGGCATAAAATTAATAATTTGATATTATCTATGTAGATTTAAAAGTTTAGAAGGGTTTTATTATTAAGTTTTAAAGGTTTAGAAGATTATTCGTACATGAAAGTTTCATATATATTATCTAATCCTAAATTAATTATCATGTTCCTAGGCTTATGCTTGAAAGGAGAACAATAGAAAACTTAATATGTTCACTTCTTTATACTTGGTGGAGAAGGAGATAAAGAGAATAAAGTGCTCTTCAGATGCCTCTTTTTCCCAAAAGAAAAAAACCTTTGAAATTCCTGAAAGTTTATATAAAACTCTGCGTGCCAAAAACAAGGAAATGGACTTGTATTTTTTTAAATTATATTCTCATTTTGGCTTTAGCAAAGGTCATGTCAATAACAAAATATCTAATAGTACCTAGCTAGCATTCTTCCATTTAGCTACAGTCTTCCTAACGCTTCAGTATCATTTATGATTTTACTCACAAACAATACCATGGCCATTTAGTAAGTAATACTAATTCCATTCCTTAATATAAAATCTAATATGTAATGCAGACTAGAGAAAGTAGAGCACATGTATTCATAAAGTAGAGTTTAGCTTGCTGTTGGAACGCTAATCTTTTGTTCATTGAAAGAAACAGATCGAAAAAGAAAAAACAAACAACTATATATAGCGGCAGCAACAAAGTCTTGTTCCACAAGATGGGGTTGGCTATATAGATCACACGACATCATTGTGCTCTATCGAAAATCAGCTCTTTAGATATATAACTATATATAGAACAAAATGAAAATTTCTTTTTAAGACTCAGAAAAACGATTTTACAGAAACAAGCTGGTTTGCCATATATTATATTGCTTGACTGGAAAAGGAAAACACAAATATATTGAATGGAAAGTATGTTGAAAGATTTCTAAAAACAAAATAGTCGATATTAAAGAGATCATGGTGCATGATGAGAATCAGAAATTTTACTAGAGACAACCAAATAAAAGAAGGTAGCTATCTAGCTATCTAGCGTGAAGAAGTAAAAGAAAAGTGAAGTTTGAAGAAGTGGGAATATTCTTACCAATAATGAAGAGTGAAGCTTTCCAAGAACCAGTGGAAGCTCGAAGAGGAAGCCTTCCTTTATGATCCACTGAAGAATCATAAACCCACTTCGTCTCATCAACTTCAATTCCCATTCTTGCTTTCTCCTTCTTCTCCATAATCTTCTCCAAAGCTTGATACCTCAAAAAGCTGAAAAAGTAGCCTAGCCTCTCTTTGCTGGCTCAAGCACTCCAAATTAGCTAGCTTGGTGTGGCTTGGTTTTGCACACCCAAACCCTCCATATATAGGAAAGGATTTGCCTTTTTGACTCACATATCATCCGTCTCCATATCAAAAAAATAATACTCCTTGCAGTCCTAAATACAACATCCAATTATTTTTTTTGGGGAGAGATTAACTTATGTTTGGATGGAGTGAAAATTAAGAGGGAGAGAAAATTAGGAGAGAAAACTCCCCAAAATAATAATTTTTTTTAACCATTTATGGTAGCTTTCAAACCTAGTATTCCCTCTCCCTATTTCCCCCTCATTTTTCTCTCCATCCAAACATAGTATAAAAAAGCTAAATAAATTACTTAATCATATCGTATGTTATATATCATCAGATTATATATCAATTTATAAGTTAGTTAAATTAATTTGGAGAAAAACGATGAATAGAAGTACTTTAAAGTAATTTAATTAACTTTTTTAATCTCTCCAAAAAAATCAACTGGATCTTGTATTTAAAACCAGATGTAGTATTATGTTTTATTACAAATAATATAGCTGAGTATATCAAACTTTATTCAGCTTAGATTTTTTGAACTTTATCTCATTCGTTCTTTTAAATACACTGCCTCCGGTTTATATATACATATATATATATATATATATATATATTATATCTGGGGATGAACTGCCTCGTCATTCCTAGTGAATAAGGGTAAAGTTACAGGGAAATTTCCTTTGAAATTGGGAAGGACTTGAGTAAGGGGTCATTAGTAAACGTCGTTGTCATAATGGAATAGCATCCATGACCTATCTCCTTCATGGGTCCACATTTTGTTGATATTTTAGCCAACCAAAACCTAAAGCTAGTACTATACTCACTCACACAACTATTTATTTATACACTTTTTTTTTTAGTATATAGATATATACCAATTTCAATCGGATCAGTTAATAGACAAAACTATTCCAGTGAGGGATAAAGTTATACTGCCAATTACTTTTATCTTCTGCTACTCTTAGAATGGCATAATTCATTGGATTCAACTTTTTTCATTTAATTTCTTCATTATTATTCATCATTATATATTGGCTTCTGTAAGCTAGATGAACAAAAACTATTCCAGTGAGGGACGAGGTTATAGTGACAATTACTATTGTTTTTTTAACAGTACTATAATGGCACGACATATTGACTTGATGCAGTTTCTTTCTGATAATTATTCACCATTAACTTTCGAAACAATAGATTGTGGCGAGTGAAAAGTACTTCACATCTTTAAAACAAAGTTGAAGATTTAGATTTTGTAGAGATAAGAAAAAATCGCACTTAGAGAGTTACCTTTTTTGCGCATAAAAATTCTTGAATCTGAATTAATTAATGGTAGCTAGTGGATAGCCAATAATTGTATAAACGAACTTTTCCAACCTTAGAGTATATGGAAAAAAATTTCTAAAATTTTTCATTTTGTGATATGAATCAATACAAATTCTTCACTTATGATGAGTTGTTTACGGAAGAATTAAATAATACTATAAGAGCTAGTTAATTAATTTGGCTTGTTGACTAATGAAGTTAGTTATGTTTTTTATTTTTAACAAATATAAGTTGGTTTTCAAAAATACCATCTTTCATCATGACTACATACTGATAGAAACCCCTTAATGTATGCATATCATGGATACTTTAGAAAAAAATTATAAATTTGTGAGACAAAGTGAAATGAGGTTTTATATTTAGACCAAATCTAATTCCTAACTAGCTCTTATATTAAGAACCAGAGGTAGTATAAACAAATTATAACACTTTTTCCATAAGTAAACTACCTTTACGAGTTTATATAATTATTCAAATTTGATGAAAACCTTTGTCTTAACGCCTTGGGGTCCACAATCAATAATTAAATCCAAGCAATGCAATATAGCACAACTCGGATCATTTCACTTTGATAAGTCTTTATTTGAATTCCTAATCTAACTAAGTTATAAAAGCATGAAATTGACAAGGGAGAAAGTTTGAGGTTTTCTTTCTACAACTACTTTGCAAAAAATGGTTAAATGCAATTTAAACTACTATTTTTAATATATATTTTTTCTTTTATAAAGATGGAAATGGATGGTGAAAATGAGTGAGGGAATGATGAGATAATAATGAAATGGATATCCTCTTTGGCAATGAGTTATGGCCTTACTTCAAATAATATGGAGTTAGCTAGTTTAATTAAAATATGCTTAAAAAAACCTTTTGGACTAAATTGAGTTAGATGAATTAAATTTACCATATTGGGTAAAACTTAGTTCATCTAACTGAAACCCAATTCAAAACTCTAGCCCATTAAAGAATCAAGAAATTCATTCAAACTTATAATCCAATAACCAAGCCACCTTGAATTACCACAAAATTACCTGCACCCAGATTAATGTAATCAAAATTAAAGATACTGATAGCCCAATGTCAAAATACAAATCAAAGGTTCATAAGCCACAACCAATCTTCAAAACACTAACAAGAATTGAACATCCAATCATCATAAAAAATCATCCTAGGACCCATCAGGAATCAAAAATACAATGAAGGATAGAAGAAAGGTAGGGCCAAACTTCCCTATGAAGCTTTAAGCTCCAGCCACTGCTCACTGCCTCGAGGATTTGAAACTCTAGCCACGGTCAGCCATCAATGGAGAAGCCACCTTCGGATTTGATACACCAACCATGGAAGAATGAGATTGATGGAAGAATTTAAGGAATGGAGAAAGGACTGTGTAAGTTACGAGGAATGGTGGTTTGGTGGTGGAAGATGGGAAAGATGGAATCTGGAAGTCGGTATGCAAACGATGAAGAGGATGACGGTGAAGATGGAGAGGGTGGGTGAATGCGTCAATGATCAATGGAAGTGGAGACACAAAGATGAAAGGAAGGAGAACGAAGGTGATGATCAGAGCATAGTGAAGCTCCTCTAGTGTTCGCGGCTTTGGTTCCTGATCTGGTTCGCGGTCTTCTCCCTTTCAAAATTGAAGAAGAAGATCTTCCAAATCACTGAAACTGACCTAATCCAATGTTCCAAATGCTATAGTTTTTCGTAGGCCAAACTGTCATTTTGAACTTTCGTGGAATAAACTGTCATTTCTATAATTTGAGCCCCAAACTGCCACTTTTAGATTTAATCAAATTTTTCAAGTATCTATAATTAAAAACAATTAATCTAACATCAAATATTTTTAAAAAGAAATGATTAAGAGTAATTACAATTTTTATGACAATTTTACCCTTTTAGTTCTAATTCAACATATTTACTCTTAATCCCAATTAATCATAAAAAAGGTATTATAGATCAATATGTATCGTCACATTCAACAATAACGGTCACGAAGTAAGTCCAATATCTTGCCAAACGTATAAATGTGTGGAGATAAAGAGATTATATTTATTGTTGCCTAAGAAATGAGATGATGTACGACATTCAGTGCAATGGCTTCGATCCCAACATTGAAGGAAACGAGTGATTGTAGAGGGAGCCGGCTCTGTGGGTGCTTATCGTAATGATGAACAGCATGATAGTCAACGTCTATATACCTTTTATATACAATTTCAATAATTTAGATTTAAAATTTTTAATTGATGATTTTTAAGTAAAAAATTTATTTAAAAAATAAACATAAATAATTAAAAGATTATTTTTATTTTAGATTATATGCATTTTTTATTTTTTATTTTTTTGAAAAATGAAAGTAAAAAAGTTGAATATAGACCATCCTTTAGATTTAAATGATCTAGAAATTTTTATGCTTATGAGTCATGTCTCTTGATGAGCACATACGCCATTCCCGATTGTAGAGAGAGTGACGCATTGATCCTCAATGATGCCAAAGCAAAGTGTGAATTGAAGAACAAGTGTTGCTTGCTAGATTACGTTTCTCCATTGCCTAACTCATAACTTAATATTCATCTTATTCTTAATATCAGCCCAAAAACACACCTTCGTTCCTATCTCATTAGCTTCCAAAATTGCTTTGTTCTATGACAAGTCTTCAATAGTGTAAACATGTCAAAGCTTTAGGACTTGATTATTATTATATATTCTTAAACCATCATAATCCACTCTCTTATTTTCTTCTGTGTTCTTATTTTTCCAGTAAGCATAGTATTCCTCAACCATGTGTGAGAGTGAGAGGATATTTTCAATAAATAATTTCAAAACCAATCTCCAATTCCTGAAATACATGAGGAAAACAAGGATATTTTTTCCAAGCCTTTTTTATTTTCTTAGGCTTTCCTTAATTATAGTTGGATTATTCTTCGATGGAATATATATAATAGATGCATTTGCCGCACAATTATAAAAAAAATATTTGTATAAATAATTTGAAGTAGAAAATCATCACGTACGTACGTACATGTCATAAGTTTTCAATTAATTAAAAATATTTCCTAGTTAAGTAATTGAGATTCAGTCCACCTTCCCGAGCCGCAGAAAATTGACAGAAAGATAATGAATTATATTATTTTTTAATTGGACTCCTAATACCCACCAAATAGGTGATTCAAAAGTGATTGCCAACCATTAGCAAGAAAATTAATAAACTAACTAAAAATAATTAGGGCATATGATAATGCCTATTCCAATATTCAAAGGCCTTCCGCCCTAGCTTGTCCATATGCATGAAAGAACAATTTTGGAGTGAATTGATATTTATCTTGTGATTCAGATCACAAGTATTTGATTTCACATTCAATGAAATGAGTATTAAAAATGTTTATTTGGAGAACAATAGTACAAAAATAAAAGGTAATGCTTAGCTAATGATAGGGATGGAAATAGGTCAGTTCCCTAACAAGGGCATACGGCCTAATCTACATAAAGTCTAGCCTATCATATTTAGTAAATAGGCTAAGCTTAGGCTCAGACCTAGGCCTATTGTCAAGTCTATTTAGATAAACAGGTCAGACTTATTTTCATAAGGCCTGGCTTACAAACCTACAAGCCTGATCTATTTAATTTTTTTAATTTATACTATAATATAAGAATGTATAATATCATCTAAATAATTATATAAATTATTTATAAATTTATCAACTTAACCTTAATTCTAAATTTCACATTTCATCGTTATTGCTCTCTACCTTTACTTTTACATCAATCATTAACCCCCACCTCTCTTCTCTCTTATAGTTCGAGATGACAATGTTAACTCACTCCCTCTCCCTTGATTTGCACCGTTGTCCACTAAAGCATAATAATTTATATGAGTTTATTTTAATGCCAAATGAAATATTAAAATCTTAGTAAGAGGAGTTTGTCCCAATTTATGTAGGAACAGTAAAAGAGATAAAATCTAGTTTTACATCTTACTTGTTATGCTTGGTCAATTTTTAAAAATATATCTTATTAGTCAGCAGACATTAGTTTTTCTTATTTCTATTTGCTCGAACAATTGTTGTCTCTTTCCTTATCAAGCCTTTATATTACAATGAAAATAGTTGCTAAACTTTTAAGACATAAAGTAATATTTTAACTAAGCGTGAAGGCGGGTTATATATGAATTTAGATACATAGGTTTTAAAGGCCTATATTTTAAGTAGGCTTTTAAACAGACTTCTGGCATTGTCAGGCATTTTGAAGGCCTAGGTTTTAAATTTTTGTTACAGGTAAAGCCTAGCCTAATATAGCCTAGTCTATTTCCACCCCTAGGTAATGATGATGAAGACAAGTTAAAGAGTAAATTAAAATAATATATATATGCATTCTTTCTCATTTTCGGTAATTCTGAGTATTGACGGTTAATATAGTTTTACGCAACAGGGAAATAAATGTGTTTGTCTAAACGAATTGGGGCGTTCTAACGTTACTCTTTTGAATGATTCTTCTTCTCATCGGAACATGGCTATTAAAACATAAATATAAATAAATCTTTTGGAAATTTAGAAAATCAGTTTTTATTGTTTAAATGAATCGATTACTCTTCTTGAAGTTTATAAATAATATTCCCTCATGTATTTAATATAAGAGTCAGTTAACCTTTTTTAGAGAGATTAAGAAAAGCTAAATAAGTTATATTAAAGTATTTATATTTATTGTTAATCTTCATACTATTTGCTTGACTTTTAAACTTATATATCATCTAATAACACATAACATATGCTATGATTAAGTGATTTATTTAACTTTCTTAATATCTCTAAAAAAAAGTTAACGAGTTTTTATGTTAAGAACAGTATGAGGTAATATAATTCATCATTATCTGTTTTATATTACATATAAATATATTGATATGTAACTATAACCACCCCCCGCCCCACAAAAATAAAAATAAAAACACGCACACACACTCTTTTATGACAGTTGATAGCTTTGCACATATTCTAACACTTACTTTCTGATGATTTAAAATATGATTATTTCGACGGGAAAAGAAATGTGATTATTTCAAATATACATACATGCATAATCTTTTTTTTAAAAGAAGAAGTTCATGCATATATTGCACAAATTATGGTGACTATTATGATGCATTGATGATGAGTGCTGATTGTATAATGTTCAAAATATTAATATATACTACTAATTATTAAAAAAAAAAATTGAAGATTGACTTGGTAAGGTTTATATGATGATAATAATTCACCAAGAGTATTAATAAAAAATATGTGGACGAAAATGAACATTTCTTGAAGGCAATAATTGATTGGTAATCGAGTAATGAACCAGCAACAAGCTAACAAAATAATAAATAAAGGGCGAGGTCAACTAATTTTGGATGAGATTTGAGTAGAATAGGAGAAAAAAGACATATTGTGGCCAAAGCATTAGCAAGTTTCATCAATAAAATATAAATATTTAGCAATTTTTAATAGTAGGGGGTCAGCCAAACCTGAATTTTTTTTAGGAGACAATAATCTTTGGCGGTTCTTGTTTCTGGGCTCAAATTGAAATAAGAAGATTAAGAGCATTTTGAAAGAGTTAAATGATGGAAAACATTTATGTCACTACTACAAGATATAGATTCTACTACCCCAAAAGGCATCCGTTTTTAAAAAAAATGAAATAAAAAACACATTTTTGTAGTTTTGGGTGGGAACTAAGTAATTTCAGGCACTTTAATTTGAATTTAGAACACCTAAAAGCATCCTTTAGGCTCTCAAACTTGAATTGGGATGCTTAAAGTGTATTTTTAGGTGTCCAAAAAAAAAATCAGAAGCCCTGCTTTAGGCGTCCCTTTTTTTTAGACACCTAAAATCACACTTTAGGCTATATATATAGTTTTACTTTAGTTGTCTCAAATTCAAAAAGCGACACCTAAAGATAGTGTTGGGCAGTGAAAAATATAAATGATTTAAAAAAAACCTTTAGGGGTCTCTTTTTTTAAAAAATGGATTTCTAAAGTCACTTATGGCATCCCTTTTTTAACGGGCGCCGTATCTTTACTTTACTAAGTTCTCTGCATAAGCATCTCCTTATTTTCAGACGTTAAAAGGGTTAAAAAATGAATGTTAAAAGCGTTGTCTGTAGTAGTGTATCCCTTCACTCTCTTGTCCATTGTAGCAAGTGCTAGCTATTTTCTCACGTGACTGCAGGATTTTATTAATTAATAATACATCTACCCATTAGGCCATATAAACTGATGACAACGTTAGTTTGCCACAATCTAAACAACAATTAATATAGGGTTAAGGTGCAAATCTATACTTAAAGTATTCCCAGTTCCATGCACATCTAACACTATAAAATTTTATTGGGTGCAACAGTCACATGAATGTTCCTAAATGTAGTAAAAATGTTATGTCCGTTAAGTGTAATTAACATCCATTATTTCGTGATCTTTAGACACCACTACATTACATTATAGTAGCGGTTGTTGGGTATATACAACGCACATGACGTTTTTTCTTCATTTGAAAGCTTTCAAGTGTGAATTGTTATGTCTCACATCGGCTAGAGAGAGGAATGAAAGACGTCTTATAAGGGTCTGAAAACCTCCCCCCTCCCCCCACATTTGAACCCCATAAGGGGTGATGTGGTTTCAAAGTAAATAATAGCAAGAATGATGTGTTGTACATCTTACATGTACAGTTGCACCTAAGAAAATTTTAGAAACTCCATAGATTTGCACCTTAACACATTAATGTGTGATATAATGATGAAGTAATTAACATGCACAAAAAAATAGAAAAATAATATAACTTTAAAAAAATTTAATTAAAAGCTTTTATCTCCACTTTCCCATTTTTTTAGAATCTAACTTATTTTAAAATTTTTCCTCCCCTCCCATCCATTTCCCTTTTGCCAAACATATAGTAAGATACTAAGTATATAAAAAAGAATCCAGATCACTTATTCATAGATGAAATATCAGGTTATATGTCTGGCATATCCAACCAGTGGAAAAAATGAAAAATTGGGCCATATATTCGAAATTCAAGAGACAATGGCATGAAATGAACAACACAAAATTCACGTAAATGTTGTATACCGTAAAACCAGGTAAAGTTATGCCTACCCCTATAATAAATAGGAGGATCTAGATGGTTTTACATGTTGACTTGTCTTTATAATATGATATTGCTTTGTAGTTTGTGTTAACTAGGGATTCGATTAATGGGACAAAATAATACCAAGACAATCGCATTATTTGCAATGTAATCACTGCATGAGAAATTCTTATATGAACCTGATTTGTCATGTCATTTGTGGTCTAATCAATTAAAATACAACAATTCGACTAATATTAACCACTTTGTCCATTTAACGGTAGGTATGATTAGATCCTCATTTAATTTTTTATCTCGTGCTAGTATTAGTAATTCCATTAAATAATACTAATATTATTTAATGGAAATACTATTAACCACTTTGTCCATTTAATTTTGGAAGATGATTGAAAGTTGAAAGTTGAAAGTTGAAAGTTGAAAGTTGAAACTAAATTTGTCCATCACATCGCATATGGTGGTTTTTGCAGAATTAAAAACGTGACCAAATTAATAAATGTTAATATCGGGTTGCCTTTCCAAATTCAATCTCATCCCAATTATTATTACGCCTACACATTAAAAATGGAGCTTTTTTAAAAGAAATTCCTTTTATTTGGCCACCCAAAAAAAGTAATTCCATTATATTTTTTGTCCTTATTAGCACGTGCCACTTTCTTTACCATTGATGAATCTGCTCAAATGTGAGTAGGAGTTTACTTGAGTAGGAGTTTACTTGAACATAGGGTGGTGGGAATAAGCCAGATCTCTATTAGGTGTCCTATAGCCTGGCTTATTTAGGGTCTAGTCTAGTCTGGCCTGTTTGTTAAAAAGGCTAGGCAAAAGCTTATTTAAAGGCATAAATGTATAAATAGATCATGCTTATTTTGTTAAGGCCTAGCTTGTAAGTTTTGAGGTCTAGCCTATTTATACATTAAATAAATATATAATTATATTTATATTATATAAAGAACACAATATTTATTTTTTTCATTTTTATATTCAAATTTCAAGTTATAATTAGTTAATTACAGTCCTACCCTTACTATTCTTTTGGGAATTTGTCTTTGGAACATCCTCTTAACTATTCATGGTTGCATCTTTACTATTCTCTTTAATAATAATAATAATGTTTTATTTTGGATGATTATATTATTAGCTTTGAATGTTGGTGAACTCATTTTAGTAGTAGTAAGATTTTATTTTAATTATATGTAGAGACTAAAAGCTTATTTAAATGGTACAATTTGTAAATATTATGCTTTGAAGCATGACAAAAACCTACATTTATATAGGTTTTGATAAACAAATTCAACACGGCTCTACGATCGACTTCATGTGGCCATGATTATATCAACACTAAATTTCCAATTAAAATATCATAATAATAGGCAATAAGTTATTTTGGTTTAATATGAATATGAGGGAAATTGACTTTAAACTTGAAGAAATTGCATTTATATCCGCTTCTTCTTCCTCTCCGGTTTAATGAATTAATATAATGGTCATGAATGAACAGTGATTTGCCGAAAAAAAAAAGAACAGTGATTGAAATTCTTGTCGAATCAAAAATTGTATTTGTATCATTAACTAAACAAAGGTGTATCAACAAAAAATTAAAGGAAAAAAATGAATAAATATAATCTTAAATAATTGCAATTTCAAATGAATCTGATATATTAAACAACAGACACACATACGTGCATAACTTTTAAATTCTCGATCATCGTAAGACGTGCCTCCTAAAGATGGGTAAATGCTTTAAGATATTTTCTTTCTCCCTAGCCTTGAGAGTTTATCACTCTAGCCAACTTACCAGTCCAATTATTAATTTTTTTCGTTGTTCGAAGAAATACAGATAACATATAAAGATTCAAACTTTAAAAAAGTGCAAAAGTTAAAGTATAGATCTTAAAAAGTAATACAGGTCAAAAAAATATTAAAAAGTAATGATTTCTAAATATTATTATGTTTTTCAAATTTATTATTGATATTCTGAATATTAATTTTTTGGCCAACTATATTCTGAATATTAATTTAAACCTAGCAAAACAAGCATACTTTTATAAAACTGAATTTTATTC
Source organism: Inga leiocalycina (assembly GCA_963242795.1). Classification (NCBI taxonomy): domain Eukaryota; kingdom Viridiplantae; phylum Streptophyta; class Magnoliopsida; order Fabales; family Fabaceae; genus Inga; species Inga leiocalycina. The sequence goes on along the minus strand of OY725328.1, from coordinate 62,762,013 downwards.
AATGATTTTATAATCAATTTTCTTATGCATGCTTGCTAGCTTAATTATGTTATTCCATTATTTTTGAAGTTGCGTGAGTGATGAAAGAGAGTTTATTAAATCAAAACTTGGTTTTTTAAAAATTAAATTTTAAAAGATTTAAGTTGAATTTCAAGAACTCAGTGAAGTCTCAGGTTAAAAAAAAAACCTCAGTGGGGGTATTTCATATTTTAACTTACAAATTAATATACTTATAAATTATCTGATAAAGCTAATTATCACATTGACAATATAATTATTAGGGTAAATGCTGATTGATGATGATGACGATGTTTGTAAACAATTTTGCAAAAGCTACCAGTGAGAAAGCTAAAGTTATGTAAATGGTAAAGCAACTATATAATGACCCACCTGAACATGTATATATAGCTTTACATAAACGGACAAATGAGCTTTTCTTTTCTTTTCTTTTTCCTTTTCCTTTTTTTTTTCCTTTTGCTTTCATTTTATTTATAGTTCAGTGAGGGAGAGCTAACGTTTCAGGAAGAGCTTTTTTTTTTTTTTTTGATACATAGGAATGCAAAAGACAAAAACTACTAGGAAAAAAGACAAATGAGAAAACAAAGTTAAGTAACACCTCGTGCCATGAGGAAATTCTTGGTCGATTCTGCAGACATAATTTAAATCCCCAAGCTAGCGTGTAGTGCTTCCTTAGCGAGCATATCTGCTTGCTCATTGTCCAGTTGATCAATAAGTCTAACATAAACATCCCATTCCCGACTCAGCAAGTTTTTCACTTCAAGAATCAGATTCCTATCTGCATGTAGCTCAAACGGACTGTTCCCAAGGAGGGACACCACAGCATGCGAGTCACATCGAAGTTCTAATCTTCTGCACCCACATTCCCAAGCACGCCGAAGGCCCCATAAGCAACCCCATAATTCTGTTGTTAGGCAGTCCTGTACCTCTATACGACAAAAGAATGATTCAATAATACTTCCGTTAGGACGATATAAAATTCCTCCACATCCCGTTGTTTGCATGTCAAAAATCATTGCCCCATCAACGTTCACCACATACAAATCCACTTACACTCGGTGAGAGATACCAACATTCGGGTGTCCTCCAGTTCTCATGCGATTATTCTTCCTCTGGTTAAACGTTTTAGCTCTAATGAGACAATGGACTATACCTTTGATCTCCGCTAGGGCCTCAGTAATTGACGGGATAGGCCCTAAGTGAACTCTCTCATTCCGACGTCGCCACAATAACCAACAAGTAACACCAAACACATCATTCCAACGACCTGTAGTTGTCTTCCTACTATTCTTGATATTCAGAGAGAACCAATCATTTAAATTACTTTCCCAAAACCTTCTATCTGTTGGAGAAATAACTAGGCGTACCCAGAATTCCCGTGCATGGGTACAATCCCGTGAAACATGTAGGGAACTCTCTATCAACTACTGACAAGAGCTGCAGAAACCATTTTGGTGAATTCCACGATGCAACAAAGATTCGTTGGTGAGTAGCCTATTGTGGCGCAATAACCATAGATAATTTTTGCACCTCTGTGGCACTTGTAACTTCCATATCTTAGACCAATCTGGGGATCCAGGAGTTGGATCCTCCTCTAAGAGCCTGTACGCTGATGAAAATGAGAATTGGCCACTCCTTTCATGCTTCCATCTCACCATGTTTTCCCCATGTCTGATCATCAACTCAATACCATCATGTACATTTGCCCACGTGGCTTTAATTCCACTCCATACTCAAGAGCTAGGTCGTTGGGTATTAATCTGGGGTAGTAAATCATTTCCACATTTGTATTTACTCCTAACGACTTTGACCCATAACGCGTCTTTCCTTGTTACTAGGCCCCAACCAACTTTCATCATGAAAGCACGGTTTTGGATAGACGAGTGCCTCAAGCCTAAACCACCACTATCCTTCCTGGAACATGCTGTATCCCATGCCACTAAATGGACCTTCTTCTTATCCTGAGTAGAACCCCATAGAAAATTACGTGCACTTCTATCAATTTCATCACAACAAGGGGTAGGAATAAGGGATGTCTGCATAACATGGTTCAGGATAGCCAGGGCCACCGACTTAATTAGTGTGTTTCTACTAGCCATAGAGAGAGAATGACCCTTCCAATTTGCTAATCGTTTGGGGACTCTATCAACTACGTAATTGTACGTAGCCTTCGTAACTCTTTTGTGATGAAGAGGTACCTCGAGATACTTTTCGAGGTCTGCTGCCCTTGTAAAACCCAAAGTCTCGCTTAATTGAGCTCGAACATTATTGTTCACATTACGAGAGAAGAAGACCCTCGTTTTGGTCACATTCACATTTTGTCCTGAAAGCATTACAGAACAATTGAAGACAGTCTCTAATAACATTAACTTGATCCAACCTAGCTTTTGCAAATAAAACTAGGTTATCTGCAAAGAATAGATGAGATATTGGTGGACCATCCTTATTAAGCCAGACGGGTCTCCAAAGCCCTATAGAGATTTTATCCTGAATTAGATGGGCAAGCCGCTCCATGCATATAACAAATAAATATGGGGAGAGAGGATCCCCTTACCGAATACCTCGGGTTGGAGTGAAGGTCTCTGATTTACTTCCATTCCATAAAACCCTCATGCTCGAGGTACATATGCATGCTTCCACCAATTTAACTATATTCTCCGGTAGAGAGAGTACATAGACAATCAATGACAAATGACCAACGGACTCGATCGTAGGCTTTTTCTAGATCAATTTTGATTGCCATAAAACCTTTCTTGCCCTTCATAGTCTTCATAGAGTGGATGACTTCCTGTACCACGATAATATTATCCGAGCTAAGTCGACCCGGTACAAAGCTACATTGGTTCGGGGATATCACACTATCAAGAATAGGTTTAAGTCAATTAGCCACTATCTTTGTAATTAATTTGTACATGACATTGCAGAGGCTAATAGGGTGAAAATCTTTCACCCATTCTGGTCTATCAATCTTTGGTATAAGCACCAAATAAGTCTGGTTTATGCTCTGGATTTCATGAGGACAATTAAACACATTAGTAATAAATTTGAAAACCACTGAGCTAACCTGTTGCCATTATGATTGGAAGAATAGTGCATTAAGCCCATCAGGACCCGGAGCTTTCAAAGATCCCATACTCCAAAGAGCATTTTGAACTTCTTCAAATGTAACCTGCCCTCCCATACTTTGAATTGCTTCTGGCATTAGTGGAGGAAAAGAGCACCGAGGATTCAAGACATGCAACTCATCCCCATCTTCAGTAAACAAGGTTGAGTAAAACTCCACAATACCTTGTTTGATTGTTTCTTGATCATATATCCACTCACATCAGCATTCTTGAGTGCTTCGATCTTGTTCCTTTTCCTCCTGGCATTGGTGCACCTATGGAAACATTTAGAATTTCTATCTCCTAAGGCGAACCAATCACAGCGAGCCTTTTGAGCCCATAAAACATCCTCACGTAGTAAAATCTCTTCAAGGTCACACCATAAATTCTTTTGGAGAGAAAGAAGGGCTGACGATGGTCCTTCATTTTGTATGTTCCTATTTAAACCATCAAGCCTGTGCAAGATCCGTCTCTTTTGATGCCCCAAGTGACCATATACTTCTCTACTCCATATTCCCACGTCTTCAGTAAACTTCTTTGTATTCTCTTCCCATGTAGCATCATTAGACCACGTAGCTTTCATGAAGTCCTCAAATTGATCATGTAGGATCCAAGAGGCGACAAATCGAAACGGACGTTCGTGTATGATTGAACTAGAACATTCCTCTACTTGAAGTAGAATAGGCCTATGGTCAGATTTAAACGGATAAAAAGCTTTTACCGTTGCCTGGGGGTACAAATCCATGAAGCTATCATTTATAAAAGCCCTGTCTAATTTACTTAGACAGCCCTTCCTACTCCAGGTGAAAAATGGACCTACCGTGTGTAATATCCCAAATTTTGATTATGGGTTAATCATGATTATTATGGATAATTATGAATTTAATTGGAAGTATTATGTGTTTTATGGCAATATTAAATTAATATGTCATAATTACTGAAAAATTGGAATAATGGAAATATTGGCCATAAGTGGTAATTAATGGAGAAATTAATTACTAACTAAGAGAAAATGGGATGTGTGATTAAAATGGCTAATGGAGAGATTAAAGTAGCTAATTGGGTGCTTATTGTGTGAGAACCAATGAGAAGAAGACATGTGGCAAGTTGGCTTTTGTGTGTGTAAGAGAGAAAAGTCAAAGTTCTTTTTTTAGCATTTCTCTCTCCTCTCTTCCCCTTTCTTGCGCTGAAAAATCTGAATTGGGAAGGAGTGTGATTATTTTCCCTTCTTCATCACTCTTCCCTCTCATTTCTCTCATTCTTGCTCTCTCTCTCTCGTCAGCCATGGAAGGTGAAAAGGAAGAAGGAAAAGCTTGATCTTTGGGTAAGTAAATGCCCTCCATTGCTCAATCTCCCTTCATTAAAGTTAATCCTTGAGTTAAGAGCTACATTTCTATGGTTATAGTTTTCCATTTGGTGTTGGTTTGAGACTTCAAGAAATTGTGGAGGTTGGAGAATCAAGAAGCTACTTTGAGAAAGTTGTTAAGGTGAGTTTAAGAAACCTTTCTATATAAGTTTTGTGCCAAATAATTTAGCTTGGAAATTCTGGAAATTTGGCTTGGAATTTCGAAAATTAGGGTCTTGTGGTGTTTGAATTGTTGTTGTCATGGAATTAGTGCCTTGTTAAGTGTTTGAATGAATGGTATTGAATTGAAGCTTAAAGATGAAGTTTGGGAACTTTATGTTGGTTTTGTGCATTGGGCAAAACCAGGGCATGTAATTGGGTTGTGATTTTGGTCATTTTGAAGTCATCATTGTGTTCCTTGAGTGATTTTGTGTGGGAGAAGTGTTGAATATGAATTTTGAACCATTGGGAACTTAGTGTTAAAAGTGGCAAGTTTTGGTTGTAAGAAACTCTGTTTTGGCAGTGATCTTACATGGACGTTTTAAAATAGCAAATGGTGTTGGAAAATTGTGAAACTTTCCAGTCTTAAAGTTAACATCTCAAGCTTCAAAATGGACATATGTTTTGTGTCATTTCGATTTTTGGGCTAGGAGTTATGACTGTCCAAAGTTTGATGTTAAATCTGGGTGCAATTCTGGAATAGTGTAGACTTTTCTTGAAATCTGTATTTTTGTGGTGATTTCCAGTGATGAGCCATATTTTTCCTTGAAAGAGGACTTAAATACCTTTCATTTGGCTTTGGGATCACCTCATTTCGATTTTTCTAGAATTAGTTATGAATTTTCGAAGTTGCCTTGGCTGCAGCAGAAAATTCTTGGCTGCAGCGCAAAAGCTTCTGTGAACGTTCTGGCCACAGCCAGAAAATTCTCGGCTGCAGCCAGAAACTTTCTGCGCTGCTTCTGGCCGCAGCCAGAAAATTCTTGGCTGCAGCCAGAAACTTTCTGTGCTGTTTCTGGCCGCAGCTAGAGGTTTTTTTTGGCTGCAGCCAGCCCCTGTTTTTAGCACCTTGTGATTTTGAAAAGTGGTTTCTAACCCGATGTTTCCCAATCCTTTAGGGCTTTTATTAGAGCCAATTTTAACTGCTTAAAGGACATAAATGATAACCAAATCTAAGTATTTCGAAGACAATTGAGTGTTGGAATAGAGAATAACTCTTCGTCCCTAATCATAATTATAGGATACGACATTTGCCCTCCTCGGGAGAGACCGGCGCTAGGACACGCCCGGAAGGACTCAGGTAGTGACTCTTCTCTCACATATTGTATGATGTCTTGGCATGCATAACTTGTCGTTGAGCTTGTGAAATGTGTGCCATGGTACATTACGGCGTGAGCACTTCAATGTGAGCCGTATAGGGAGTGACAGTGGTCATCTCTAGGTCGGCCGTTGAACTGCCGTCGTAAATGTACATGGATCTTTGTGAATCCGACCCGTGGGGCGGCGTTTGTGAAACCAGCCGTGGGCTGTGTGTGTGTATTTTGCCTATGTGGCTTGTGATTATGATATGCTTTATATGGATCCCAGCTGTGGTGAATTATACTGTGTTGATTGTGGTGATGCAATACAGCGTGAGCAATTCAGCGTGAGCAATCGTAAGGGATGACATGTGTCATACTAACCATTACCGTTGTAACTGCCGTTGTAGTTGCTTGTTGTGAATAATGATTGGCTTACATGCACTATTGTTGTACATTATATGATTGATTTGTTACTACGGGGATTCTTTAGAATCTCACTCTCCCAAAATTAACCATTTTAGACAGGGCTGAAGGATCGAGAGGCAAGCGGGCGACGAAGAGTAGTTAGAGCTCCTGTTTAGGAGCATATTTTGGGGTTAATGGTTATCATGTATATCTTTTGGATATTTTTGGGAAACAATTGTGTATATTGGGATTGGTAGTAGATTTTGTGTAATCCCCAAGTTAAGGGTATCGAATTGTGGGCTTTGTGCCTTTGTAAATCCCTTATTTAATGAATGGAACCCGAGTGTGTCGGGAATTTGTTTATACTCTGATATTTGTGAATGAAATCAACTTGTACAGGCCATTTAGTATTGAAATGTGAATATGAGACCGTCATGAACATGTTTTGTAAAAGTTTTTGTAAGCTCGGATTTTGGGAAGTTTAACTTCGTTTAAGTCCCAAAATCTATTACGGTATCTAATTCCACATTAATTACATTTTTACGAACTAATCTCGGCCTTAAGCGTGAAGGGGGTTACATTTGTGGTATCAGAGACGTAGTTCCTGGCAAGGTGAGCATTTGCTAGGATAGCTCCTTAGTTGACTTTAATCCTTTGAGTTTAGGTTAGCATAATGATTGATAAGTGCTTGTTGCGTATACACATGAGTATTTCTACTAATTGTGGATTGAGATGAATGCTATGGATTATGTGTATACATTGGCTAAGGTATTGACATGGTGAATCATTGTAGAGTAAAAGACAACATGGTTCGCCCTAGAGGCAGACAAGGGGATCCAGATGTGGAGGAGTTGAATGACAATCCTCCTGATCCAATGCAAGAGATGATGGATCTCGTGCGGGAGCAAAGAGATATGATCCGTGAGCTGAGAGAAGAGCTCCGGGAGGAAAGGGCCAAACGTAATGAGGAAAGGGCCCAGTCGACTCGTGAGGAGACTCAAGCAGAGACTCATCATGAGGAGACAGCTGAGGGGTCCAATCGGTCCCATGAATCCCCACCTCACACAGTGCCCAATCAAGAGTCTCAAGGGGTACTGGTTCGTGAGGGAAGAGGCTTACAGTACTGGGTCTCTGAATTTTGCAAGCATCTACCTCCAGTGTTCAGAGGGAGGTTTGAGCCCCAAGTTGCTGAGGACTGGTTGACTCGTCTAGAGAAGATCTTTGAGGTCCTCGAGTGTTCTACGGAGGTAAAGGCGAAGCTAGCCGTGTATAAGCTAGAGGGGGACGCAGACCGTTGGTGGCGGAATATCGCCATGACACTTCGAAGCCGGAATGTGCCAGTGACTTGGGAAATGTTCCAAGAAAAGTTTAATGAGAAGTACTTCCCCAAGTCGGTGAGGTTGGAGAAAGAGTCTGAGTTCCTGGCTATCAAGCAGGGAGATACGGAGAGCTTTGATGAGTATCTTTCCCGTTTCACTCGATTGTCACGGTATTCTGCCTACCTTCGAGAAAGAGATAATGAGGAGTGGACCTCCGCTATGCTAATCCGGGGATTGAGGCGTGAATTGAAGAAGAGGTTAGCTGCTCATCAGTTTACTAACTTCAATAAAGCCGTGGAAGAGTGTAGAATTGTTGAATATAATCTGAGAGAGTTATACCCATCCAAGGGTAGTGGTAGCCGCAGTGAGCCTAGCAAGGCTAATACTTCCCAGAAGCGGAAGGGGCAAGGATCCTCATATGGGGGTGGTAGCAAGAAGCCCTATCAACCTGGGGGTCGTAGTGACCAGAGACCTCCAGCGGGACCGATGTGCAATCAGTGCAGAAAGTACCATCCGGGAAGAACTTGTGCTGGGGAGGTAATTTGCTTCAACTGCAAGCAAGTGGGTCACATCTCTCCTAAGTGCCCAAGACCGCCAGCAGAACAAAGGCCCAGGAATCAGGGTCGAGTGTTCGCGATGACACATGAGGAAGCCCGGAAGTCACCTGAATTGATCCAAGGTAAAATTCTTCTTGGTGATAATGAGTTAGATACTTTGTTTGACTCGGGTGCAAGTCATTCGTTCATAGCTTATGACTGTGTAAAGCGCCTGGGATTGCATGTGCATAGACTACCATTTGATTTGGTTGTGTCGACGCTGATGGGTGTCAAGGCCGTGGCGGCCGAAGCCTGTTTAAATTGTGTGATAGTTGTTGAGGGTCGTGAATCGGTAGTTGATTTGATTTGTTTGCCACTCCAACAATTGGAAGTTATTTTGGGCTTTGACTGGTTAAGAGCAAATAATGTACTGCTTGATTGTGGCAATAAGAAGATAACCTTCCGTAATGTACGTCGGGAAAACAATGTAAATGCCAGTTTGAACTTACTTTCAACGGCTAAAGCAGAAAGATATCTTGAGAAGGGATGCCAAGGGTATATGGTGTTCTTCTCTATTCAGGGAGAGTCAAGTGAAGCTCTAGAGAGTATACCAGTGGTAAACGAATTCCCTGAGGTATTTCCAGACGATCTTAATGGATTGCCTCCGGAAAGGGAAGTGGAATTTCCAATTGAGATTGTACCTGGAGCTGGTTCGATATCGAAAGCCCCATATCGTATGGCCCCGAATGAAATGGCGGAGTTGAAGAAGCAAATTGAAGAATTGCTTGAGAAAGGATTTATCCGACCCAGTGTATCGCCGTCGGGAGCTCCGGTGTTATTTGTGAAAAAGAAAGATGGAAGCTTGAGGCTTTGTATCGATTATCGAGAACTTAACAAGGTAACCATTAAAAACAAGTACCCTCTCCCAAGGATTGATGACCTGTTAGATCAATTGTCTGGCTCGTGCGTATTCTCCAAAATTGATCTAAGGTCGGGATATCATCAATTACGTGTGAAGGCAGCGGACATTCCGAAGACTGCTTTCAGAACGAGATATGGGCACTATGAGTTCCTTGTGATGCCCTTCGGTTTGACGAATGCACCGGCGGTATTCATGGATTATATGAATCGCATCTTCCGACAGTATCTTGACCAGTTCGTGGTTGTGTTTATCGACGACATCTTGATCTATTCCAAGAGTAGGGAGGATCATGAGCAACATCTGAGAATTGTGTTGAGAATCTTGCGAGAAAAGCAACTTTATGCCAAACTGAGCAAATGTGAGTTTTGGCTTACGGAGGTGAAGTTCCTTGGCCATGTGATCTCTCGAGACGGGGTATCGGTGGATCCTAGTAAGGTGGAAGCAGTACTTGAATGGAAAAGACCAGAAACTGTTTCTGAGATTCACAGCTTTCTGGGTCTTGCTGGTTATTACCGAAGGTTCATTCAGAACTTCTCGCGTATTGCCTTGCCGATGACCAAGCTCACGAGGAAGGATCAACCGTTTTTGTGGGATGAACGTTGTGAGCGGAGTTTCACTGAGCTGAAGGAGAGATTGACTACGGCACCAGTGTTGATTATACCTGATCCCAGTGAGGCTTACGTCGTGTACAGTGATGCGAGTAAGCAGGGGTTAGGGTGTGTCCTAATGCAGCAGGGACGTGTGGTGGCCTATGCCTCTCGACAGCTGAAACCGCATGAGATGAACTACCCCACTCATGATCTGGAGCTTGCGGCAATAGTGTTTGCATTGAAAATTTGGCGTCATTACCTGTACGGTGTGACTGTGGAATTGTACTGCGACCACAAAAGTCTCAAATATCTGTATGATCAGAAAGAGTTGAACATGAGACAGCGTCGGTGGATGGAGTTGCTGAAAGATTATGACCTGGAGATCAAATATCATCCGGGTAAGGCTAATGTCGTCGCGGATGCTTTGAGTCGGAAGGCGATGCTGGTGGCAACAATGATGATCCAAGAATGGAAACTGATAGAGGATTTTCGGGATTTAAATCTCTCGAAGGATATCCTATGTGCCAGTTATGGTGTGGTCCAAGGGGAGAATGACCTGAAGACTGAAATTGTAGAGGCTCAAAGGCATGATGAGCAAGCCCAGTCGATCCGAGCTATGATTGAGCGAGGAGAGACTCGAGATTATGACTTGTCACCTAGTGGGCTGGTGCGTTACCAGAAGAGAATCTATATTCCACTAAAGGCTGACTTGAGGTTGAGAATTCTTGATGAGGCTCATAAGAGTCAGTATACTCTTCACCCCGGTATGACCAAGATGTATCACAACTTGAAGTCTATGTATTGGTGGCCAGGGTTGAAGAGTGATGTGACGAAGTATGTGGCGCGGTGTCTTACCTGTCAAAAGGTGAAGATTGAGCACCAGAGACCGCCAGGATTGCTCCAGAGTCTAGAAATTCCAGAATGGAAGTGGGAGAGTGTGACCATGGATTTGGTAGTGGGTTTGCCCAAGATCAGGAACTATGACGCGATTTGGGTGATTGTTGATCGACTAACGAAGTCTGCGCACTTCATACCTATCAATGCTAGCTATTCTCCGGATAGGCTGGCTGAGATATATATCAAAGAGATTGTGAGACTCCATGGTACACCAAAGAATATAATCTCCGATAGAGATCCTCGGTTTACTTCGAGATTCTGGAAGGCTCTACACAAAGCTATGGGTACTCAATTGAGGTTTAGCACGGCCTACCATCCTCAGACAGACGGACAGTCAGAGAGGACTATCCAGACTCTAGAAGATATGCTGAGAGCATGTGTCCTAGACTTCAAGGGAATGTGGGACTACTATCTCCCATTAGCTGAGTTTGCTTATAACAACAGTTACCATGCGAGCATTCAAATGGCTCCGTATGAAGCACTATATGGGAGAAAGTGCCAGTCACCGTTGTGCTGGTCAGAGTTGTCTGAGAGGAAGTTGTATGGGCCGGATCTTGTTGACCAAACTGCTGAACAGATCCGAGTTATCAGGAAGAGGCTCCTTACAGCACAAAGTCGTCAGAAGAGCTATGCTGATAAGAGGAGAAGACCTCTTGAGTTTGAAGTGGGGGATCATGTTTTCTTGAGAGTGTCTCCGGTCACAGGCATCGGGAGAGCGATCAAGCGGAAGAAGCTGAGTCCGAGATACATTGGTCCATTTGAGATTCTGGCATGAATCGGATCTGTAGCATATCGAATAGCCCTACCCCCGAGTTTGAGTAGACTGCATGATGTATTCCATGTCTCGCAGCTCAAGAAGTACCAACCAGACCCTGAGCATATTATTGAGTATGAAGAGGTTGAGTTGCAAGATAACTTCACTTATGCGATAGAGCCAGAGCGTATCATTGATCAAGAAGAGCGGCGGCTCAGGCATCGAAGCTTACCGTTTGTGAAGGTGGTCTGGAAGGGAATGTCACCAAGGGAAGCCACTTGGGAGGCGGAAGCGGACATGAGGAAAAGGTTTCCTGATTTTATGCCCCAAGATGTGTAACAAATTTCGAGGGCGAAATTTATTGAACGGGGGGAGAATTGTAATATCCCAAATTTTGATTATGGGTTAATCATGATTATTATGGATAATTATGAATTTAATTGGAAGTATTATGTGTTTTATGGCAATATTAAATTAATATGTCATAATTACTGAAAAATTGGAATAATGGAAATATTGGCCATAAGTGGTAATTAATGGAGAAATTAATTACTAACTAAGAGAAAATGGGATGTGTGATTAAAATGGCTAATGGAGAGATTAAAGTAGCTAATTGGGTGCTTATTGTGTGAGAACCAATGAGAAGAAGACATGTGGCAAGTTGGCTTTTGTGTGTGTAAGAGAGAAAAGTCAAAGTTCTTTTTTTAGCATTTCTCTCTCCTCTCTTCCCCTTTCTTGCGCTGAAAAATCTGAATTGGGAAGGAGTGTGATTATTTTCCCTTCTTCATCACTCTTCCCTCTCATTTCTCTCATTCTTGCTCTCTCTCTCTCGTCAGCCATGGAAGGTGAAAAGGAAGAAGGAAAAGCTTGATCTTTGGGTAAGTAAATGCCCTCCATTGCTCAATCTCCCTTCATTAAAGTTAATCCTTGAGTTAAGAGCTACATTTCTATGGTTATAGTTTTCCATTTGGTGTTGGTTTGAGACTTCAAGAAATTGTGGAGGTTGGAGAATCAAGAAGCTACTTTGAGAAAGTTGTTAAGGTGAGTTTAAGAAACCTTTCTATATAAGTTTTGTGCCAAATAATTTAGCTTGGAAATTCTGGAAATTTGGCTTGGAATTTCGAAAATTAGGGTCTTGTGGTGTTTGAATTGTTGTTGTCATGGAATTAGTGCCTTGTTAAGTGTTTGAATGAATGGTATTGAATTGAAGCTTAAAGATGAAGTTTGGGAACTTTATGTTGGTTTTGTGCATTGGGCAAAACCAGGGCATGTAATTGGGTTGTGATTTTGGTCATTTTGAAGTCATCATTGTGTTCCTTGAGTGATTTTGTGTGGGAGAAGTGTTGAATATGAATTTTGAACCATTGGGAACTTAGTGTTAAAAGTGGCAAGTTTTGGTTGTAAGAAACTCTGTTTTGGCAGTGATCTTACATGGACGTTTTAAAATAGCAAATGGTGTTGGAAAATTGTGAAACTTTCCAGTCTTAAAGTTAACATCTCAAGCTTCAAAATGGACATATGTTTTGTGTCATTTCGATTTTTGGGCTAGGAGTTATGACTGTCCAAAGTTTGATGTTAAATCTGGGTGCAATTCTGGAATAGTGTAGACTTTTCTTGAAATCTGTATTTTTGTGGTGATTTCCAGTGATGAGCCATATTTTTCCTTGAAAGAGGACTTAAATACCTTTCATTTGGCTTTGGGATCACCTCATTTCGATTTTTCTAGAATTAGTTATGAATTTTCGAAGTTGCCTTGGCTGCAGCAGAAAATTCTTGGCTGCAGCGCAAAAGCTTCTGTGAACGTTCTGGCCACAGCCAGAAAATTCTCGGCTGCAGCCAGAAACTTTCTGCGCTGCTTCTGGCCGCAGCCAGAAAATTCTTGGCTGCAGCCAGAAACTTTCTGTGCTGTTTCTGGCCGCAGCCAGAGGTTTTTTTTGGCTGCAGCCAGCCCCTGTTTTTAGCACCTTGTGATTTTGAAAAGTGGTTTCTAACCCGATGTTTCCCAATCCTTTAGGGCTTTTATTAGAGCCAATTTTAACTGCTTAAAGGACATAAATGATAACCAAATCTAAGTATTTCGAAGACAATTGAGTGTTGGAATAGAGAATAACTCTTCGTCCCTAATCATAATTATAGGATACGACATTTGCCCTCCTCGGGAGAGACCGGCGCTAGGACACGCCCGGAAGGACTCAGGTAGTGACTCTTCTCTCACATATTGTATGATGTCTTGGCATGCATAACTTGTCGTTGAGCTTGTGAAATGTGTGCCATGGTACATTACGGCGTGAGCACTTCAATGTGAGCCGTATAGGGAGTGACAGTGGTCATCTCTAGGTCGGCCGTTGAACTGCCGTCGTAAATGTACATGGATCTTTGTGAATCCGACCCGTGGGGCGGCGTTTGTGAAACCAGCCGTGGGCTGTGTGTGTGTATTTTGCCTATGTGGCTTGTGATTATGATATGCTTTATATGGATCCCAGCTGTGGTGAATTATACTGTGTTGATTGTGGTGATGCAATACAGCGTGAGCAATTCAGCGTGAGCAATCGTAAGGGATGACATGTGTCATACTAACCATTACCGTTGTAACTGCCGTTGTAGTTGCTTGTTGTGAATAATGATTGGCTTACATGCACTATTGTTGTACATTATATGATTGATTTGTTACTACGGGGATTCTTTAGAATCTCACTCTCCCAAAATTAACCATTTTAGACAGGGCTGAAGGATCGAGAGGCAAGCGGGCGACGAAGAGTAGTTAGAGCTCCTGTTTAGGAGCATATTTTGGGGTTAATGGTTATCATGTATATCTTTTGGATATTTTTGGGAAACAATTGTGTATATTGGGATTGGTAGTAGATTTTGTGTAATCCCCAAGTTAAGGGTATCGAATTGTGGGCTTTGTGCCTTTGTAAATCCCTTATTTAATGAATGGAACCCGAGTGTGTCGGGAATTTGTTTATACTCTGATATTTGTGAATGAAATCAACTTGTACAGGCCATTTAGTATTGAAATGTGAATATGAGACCGTCATGAACATGTTTTGTAAAAGTTTTTGTAAGCTCGGATTTTGGGAAGTTTAACTTCGTTTAAGTCCCAAAATCTATTACGGTATCTAATTCCACATTAATTACATTTTTACGAACTAATCTCGGCCTTAAGCGTGAAGGGGGTTACATTTGTGGTATCAGAGACGTAGTTCCTGGCAAGGTGAGCATTTGCTAGGATAGCTCCTTAGTTGACTTTAATCCTTTGAGTTTAGGTTAGCATAATGATTGATAAGTGCTTGTTGCGTATACACATGAGTATTTCTACTAATTGTGGATTGAGATGAATGCTATGGATTATGTGTATACATTGGCTAAGGTATTGACATGGTGAATCATTGTAGAGTAAAAGACAACATGGTTCGCCCTAGAGGCAGACAAGGGGATCCAGATGTGGAGGAGTTGAATGACAATCCTCCTGATCCAATGCAAGAGATGATGGATCTCGTGCGGGAGCAAAGAGATATGATCCGTGAGCTGAGAGAAGAGCTCCGGGAGGAAAGGGCCAAACGTAATGAGGAAAGGGCCCAGTCGACTCGTGAGGAGACTCAAGCAGAGACTCATCATGAGGAGACAGCTGAGGGGTCCAATCGGTCCCATGAATCCCCACCTCACACAGTGCCCAATCAAGAGTCTCAAGGGGTACTGGTTCGTGAGGGAAGAGGCTTACAGTACTGGGTCTCTGAATTTTGCAAGCATCTACCTCCAGTGTTCAGAGGGAGGTTTGAGCCCCAAGTTGCTGAGGACTGGTTGACTCGTCTAGAGAAGATCTTTGAGGTCCTCGAGTGTTCTACGGAGGTAAAGGCGAAGCTAGCCGTGTATAAGCTAGAGGGGGACGCAGACCGTTGGTGGCGGAATATCGCCATGACACTTCGAAGCCGGAATGTGCCAGTGACTTGGGAAATGTTCCAAGAAAAGTTTAATGAGAAGTACTTCCCCAAGTCGGTGAGGTTGGAGAAAGAGTCTGAGTTCCTGGCTATCAAGCAGGGAGATACGGAGAGCTTTGATGAGTATCTTTCCCGTTTCACTCGATTGTCACGGTATTCTGCCTACCTTCGAGAAAGAGATAATGAGGAGTGGACCTCCGCTATGCTAATCCGGGGATTGAGGCGTGAATTGAAGAAGAGGTTAGCTGCTCATCAGTTTACTAACTTCAATAAAGCCGTGGAAGAGTGTAGAATTGTTGAATATAATCTGAGAGAGTTATACCCATCCAAGGGTAGTGGTAGCCGCAGTGAGCCTAGCAAGGCTAATACTTCCCAGAAGCGGAAGGGGCAAGGATCCTCATATGGGGGTGGTAGCAAGAAGCCCTATCAACCTGGGGGTCGTAGTGACCAGAGACCTCCAGCGGGACCGATGTGCAATCAGTGCAGAAAGTACCATCCGGGAAGAACTTGTGCTGGGGAGGTAATTTGCTTCAACTGCAAGCAAGTGGGTCACATCTCTCCTAAGTGCCCAAGACCGCCAGCAGAACAAAGGCCCAGGAATCAGGGTCGAGTGTTCGCGATGACACATGAGGAAGCCCGGAAGTCACCTGAATTGATCCAAGGTAAAATTCTTCTTGGTGATAATGAGTTAGATACTTTGTTTGACTCGGGTGCAAGTCATTCGTTCATAGCTTATGACTGTGTAAAGCGCCTGGGATTGCATGTGCATAGACTACCATTTGATTTGGTTGTGTCGACGCCGATGGGTGTCAAGGCCGTGGCGGCCGAAGCCTGTTTAAATTGTGTGATAGTTGTTGAGGGTCGTGAATCGGTAGTTGATTTGATTTGTTTGCCACTCCAACAATTGGAAGTTATTTTGGGCTTTGACTGGTTAAGAGCAAATAATGTACTGCTTGATTGTGGCAATAAGAAGATAACCTTCCGTAATGTACGTCGGGAAAACAATGTAAATGCCAGTTTGAACTTACTTTCAACGGCTAAAGCAGAAAGATATCTTGAGAAGGGATGCCAAGGGTATATGGTGTTCTTCTCTATTCAGGGAGAGTCAAGTGAAGCTCTAGAGAGTATACCAGTGGTAAACGAATTCCCTGAGGTATTTCCAGACGATCTTAATGGATTGCCTCCGGAAAGGGAAGTGGAATTTCCAATTGAGATTGTACCTGGAGCTGGTTCGATATCGAAAGCCCCATATCGTATGGCCCCGAATGAAATGGCGGAGTTGAAGAAGCAAATTGAAGAATTGCTTGAGAAAGGATTTATCCGACCCAGTGTATCGCCGTCGGGAGCTCCGGTGTTATTTGTGAAAAAGAAAGATGGAAGCTTGAGGCTTTGTATCGATTATCGAGAACTTAACAAGGTAACCGTTAAAAACAAGTACCCTCTCCCAAGGATTGATGACCTGTTAGATCAATTGTCTGGCTCGTGCGTATTCTCCAAAATTGATCTAAGGTCGGGATATCATCAATTACGTGTGAAGGCAGCGGACATTCCGAAGACTGCTTTCAGAACGAGATATGGGCACTATGAGTTCCTTGTGATGCCCTTCGGTTTGACGAATGCACCGGCGGTATTCATGGATTATATGAATCGCATCTTCCGACAGTATCTTGACCAGTTCGTGGTTGTGTTTATCGACGACATCTTGATCTATTCCAAGAGTAGGGAGGATCATGAGCAACATCTGAGAATTGTGTTGAGAATCTTGCGAGAAAAGCAACTTTATGCCAAACTGAGCAAATGTGAGTTTTGGCTTACGGAGGTGAAGTTCCTTGGCCATGTGATCTCTCGAGACGGGGTATCGGTGGATCCTAGTAAGGTGGAAGCAGTACTTGAATGGAAAAGACCAGAAACTGTTTCTGAGATTCACAGCTTTCTGGGTCTTGCTGGTTATTACCGAAGGTTCATTCAGAACTTCTCGCGTATTGCCTTGCCGATGACCAAGCTCACGAGGAAGGATCAACCGTTTTTGTGGGATGAACGTTGTGAGCGGAGTTTCACTGAGCTGAAGGAGAGATTGACTACGGCACCAGTGTTGATTATACCTGATCCCAGTGAGGCTTACGTCGTGTACAGTGATGCGAGTAAGCAGGGGTTAGGGTGTGTCCTAATGCAGCAGGGACGTGTGGTGGCCTATGCCTCTCGACAGCTGAAACCGCATGAGATGAACTACCCCACTCATGATCTGGAGCTTGCGGCAATAGTGTTTGCATTGAAAATTTGGCGTCATTACCTGTACGGTGTGACTGTGGAATTGTACTGCGACCACAAAAGTCTCAAATATCTGTATGATCAGAAAGAGTTGAACATGAGACAGCGTCGGTGGATGGAGTTGCTGAAAGATTATGACCTGGAGATCAAATATCATCCGGGTAAGGCTAATGTCGTCGCGGATGCTTTGAGTCGGAAGGCGATGCTGGTGGCAACAATGATGATCCAAGAATGGAAACTGATAGAGGATTTTCGGGATTTAAATCTCTCGAAAGATATCCTCACCGCCTTCTGTTACGACACTCCACTGCTATAGGTCTCCGGCAAGGATGGCTCTCGTTCCCGCTTCAAAGCCATAGTCATGTCCCTCGCTTCTTCTACACTACACTCCGTTTCTTTCCCCGCCTGTGGTTGTGACTGCAAATGATTAATTACAGAGCATTCCCCAGCAACTGCCTCACTCTGTTTTCCTGACCATGTTGATTCCGGGCAGGCGTCGCGGTGGTGCCCATACTTTCCACATTGAAAGCAAATTAGGTGAAGACCTTCATACTCTACATGTCTATCCTTTCCAAAGATCCGCACTGCAGGTACCAACCGTTTCATCAAATCGAGTTCCACACAAAGCCGAGCAAACCTTCCTCGTTCCGTCAAATACGTGATTGAGTCTACCTTAAGAGTGAGTCCTATCAGATTACCAATTAAGTTCAAACTTTCGGCATTGAAGAACTCCAAAGGAAGCATAGGAATACGAATCCATGCAGCTATTTTTTTCTGCTGAGACACATTCCAGGGATCAAAATTTGGTCTCCAGTGTTGCACTAGCAGATAGTGATCTGCGATCATCTATGGTCCCTCCACATAGACATAATTTAAATCCTCCTCACTATCAAACGACACAACAAAATAGCCATTGTCGATGTCTCGCACTGTGTATCGTTGTTTCATCTTCCAAAGCCATTGGAGTTTGATCTGTAAAAGCCGAAGATTGATGGTCTTACCCAATAGTTTGATTATCAGCGATTTCTTCCAAGGCGCGCACCACCTTTCATACTGCTCCTGCGAAATTACCAGGGTAAGGATCTGGACTACACCCTCCACCGTTGTCCCACTTTCTGCCTGCTCTTTCTCGTCTCCAAAGAATTCTTGGAGACTCTCGATGTAACCCTTCCACGCCTCATCGAACATGCTGCTACCTCGGGCATCCACTGAGCATTTTTTTGGCCCTGCCTCCAGCAGGGACGCCTTATACGAACGTGCCTTGGTCCCTTCTATGCTCTCTCCCTCTTCGCCTTCTGCTCCATCTACTTCCGTCAAGCCCACCTTCCACCGCTTGTTCCCTCTCCCAGATATCCCTCCGTCCACTGTCGCACTTTCGCTCTCCGAAGCACCTATCATGGTCCTTTACAAGTGAAGGTTATTGTTTTGAGAGAAATAACATTCAGGAAGAGCTTTAGTCCTTTGTGAAAAAGGAGTTTGTCAATATATATATATATATCACTTTGTAATGCATGCATATCCCAAATATATATATTGGTACTGAGTCATATATCAGGACAGGATCACTTCTCTCATGTATCCAATTAACACAAAAAAAGGACATCCCCACTATCCTCTGACTTAATTACAAAATGTTAATACCGATTATTTAATATGTCTAATTCTCTTTTTTTTCATTTTTTTATATGCCATATCATATTAATTACATATATCTCACCTTTAATTTTGACCATTTTAAGAATCCATATATAACTTAACAATTCAATTTAATAGATCTAAAAAATTATAATTATTTTTATTTTAAAAATAAAAATTATTATTAAAAATTACTGTTTGTTTTAATTATCTTGAAAAAAGTATAAAACTGATCATCCAAGAATTTGATAGTAATTTAAACTATGAAAATAATTATAATTTTTTATTAAATTTTGAATTTCACAATGTAATCACCATCTATATAAAATATAAAATTCATTAATTAAAAGGCTTACTATATTCATATGATATGAACAATGTGTGTCAAAAAGTAATTTTGTCAAAATCAAGGGATCTAATCTAACCTTTCAAAGGAAATTACTGGGATGACAAGTCAAACTTACACGGCTCTAAGCTTGAGCTCAGAGTGAAGTTCTTAGGTATCTCTCTCTTGAAAAGCGTGCATCTCTTTTTCTCTGGTATGGACAACCAACCTCACTGGAAACTCCCGTCGGATCGGCCATCCGATTCCTTAGCTAATGGTAGTAAAAAATAAAAGAAATTTGATTCACCACAAGCAATATTTGACACTGATATGTCCGATGAAGCTTCTCAGCTGAACGTTTCAGAGGAACATAACTCCATGGAGCAAGACCAATCTACAGTTCAGTTACAAAATCACAATGCAATACCTCTGCTGTCCTACAAGGATTCTCTCATTGGATTTAATAGAATAGCAAATGGAGGGAACAATGTAGAAGATAAAGAATTACTATCAGATGTTCTCAACAAGGAATGGGAAATGCCAGAACTCACCGAGGAAGTTCGTGCTCTCATGCAAAATCATCTAGTGGTGCCAGTCTCAGCAGAGGAATATAATGAGTGGTGTAGACCTTGGAACACCTCCATAATTATCATAGTGTTAAGCAAACGATATAATGTGTACACGCTGAAATCCCACCTCAGTCGGTTGTGGAAAACATCAGAATTTGATTTGGTTGACCTGCCCAACAATTATTTCATTGTTAGATTTCTTCAGAAAGAAGGGTGGGCACACCTATATCAAAGAGTTCTCTATGAAGGTCCTTGGGTTATTCAGCAACATGCCATTCTAACTCAAAAATGGACTCCAAATTTCGATCCTTTCAACAACCCACTAGGACAGATAATTACCTGGGTTAGAATTCCCAACATTCCTATGTAATGCTATAACTCTGAGTTCATTACCAGATTGGGAAATAGGATAGGGAGAACAATCAAAATAGATATGCTTACCCCATCAAAAAACCACACCGATACTGCAAAGATTGAAAGGGGAAAGTATGCACGGGTGTGCGTCGAGCTTGATCTTCAAAAGAGACTAGTGTCTAGAGTAATAGCGACACACTCGGTGTATCAAGTGGAATACGAAGGTTTGGGACTGATCTACTTCTCATGTGGCCGTTACGGTCACCGAAAAGATGACTGCCAGTGGGTCTATACAGAAAAAAGCAAGAAAGAGGATCATCCTCCGGCCACTCCTTTGGTGGTCACAGCGCCGCCGTTGGAGACGAAACTTCCCACCTCTGATGAGTTATCACTTCAAACCTAAATCCCAGGAATGCCTATCACTGGACAGATTATCAAGGCCAACACTAAACAATGTAATTCCAGAGACTTTGTAACAGCATTTGGAATGAGGCATAGGTCTCAAAACAGGGCAATAGTACACTAGGGAATTCAGAATGAATTGAAGGCATATTTGCTATTCGTATGACAAAAGCATTCAATAATTCAAGTACCTTTCCCTTGAACCCAATAATTACAACAGAATTACGACTTCTACGCCTAAATTCCCATATCAAACTCGACCTAACTACCCCCAAATGTGAGTAACAGAGCGAGATGTAGACTTATTACCTCAAATGTGGAGAGAATTGCGAGATTAGATGAGAAAGCAAAGGGGAATACTCCACTTGTAGAGCCTAGGGCGTCTTCCACAGCAGGGGCGATCCACGGTTGTGTATCACCTTCCAACGATAGTAGTAGGTGGAGATAGAGTGCAGAAATGAAAGGGGAGGAAGGAGAAACAAGAGGGGAAGAGGAAATTGAAGGGGGGAAACGGGGGAAAGGGGTCGACTATGAGGGAGGAGGGATTTGGGGGGGGCGGCTGTGAGATAGGTAGATCTGAGAGAAAAGAACGCGCAGCAGGGTTTTTAAAAACCCTGCTGTCGCGCTTGGGCCGTGGCCCAAAACCTTCTGGGATTCTGAGGGGTCGCGCTTGGGCCGCGGCCCAGAACTTTCTGGCCTTTTCAGTGGGATCCCTGGGCCGCGGCCCAGAACTTTCTGAGCTGTGAAACCCAGTTCTGGGCATTGGTGGGCCGCGGCCCAATATCGTCTGAGCTGCGACCAGGTTGCATTTTTCAGCCTATCAGTTTCCACACAGTCATATAATCCACTGTAATCATCATTGACACATAGCATACAGAACCATTGGTTATTCAATTAAGAGTATCAAACTATGCCACACTTTCACATTACCACTCTCACAATCAACACCCCTAAACCACACATTTTATATGATCAAATTGTCTCCCTAATGCAAGGTTTTCTATGTGTGAACAACAATTTGATAGATTGAAGCTAAAGATAATTCACCTTGATTCTCTAACCGTCATTTCAAAGCCCATATCATATCCTGGGCATCAGAATACACAAGCATGCATAAGAGTTGAAGAACTTCCCTGGAATAGGCCTGTTTATTAAGATACCACCCCTCTACCTGGCCATATTCTTGTTCTCGCCAACTTCCAATTTGAACTCCCTTTCTCCCTACAAAAGTTAAAAGATCAAACGTAAACCTACTAAATTATGCTAAACTCAAAGAAATGAAAGAGATTAAGTTCAGAACTTGGGTTGCCTCCCAAGAAGCGCTTAGTTTATAGTCCTTAGCCTGACTTTTCACTTTGGTCACTCTTCATTTGATAAGTAGATGGTGGATACCAGCCTCTCCACATCTCCTCCCCAGTAATGCTTCAACCGTTGGCCATTAGCCTTGAATCTCTCACCCTTATCATTCTCCAGCTCCACATCACCATATTTTGATGCCTGAATCACCTTGAAGGGCCCAGACCATCGAGATTTAAGCTTTCTAGGGAAGAGCCTCAGTTTGGAATTATAAAGAAGAACAGTTTGTCCCGGTTCAAAGCTCTTGGGACTGATTTTTCTGTCATGATCCTTCTTTGTCTTCTCTTTGTAAATCCGTGAACTTTCATAGGCATTTAAGCGGATTTCATCCAGCTCATTAAGTTGGAGTAGCCTCTTTTCTCCCACAGCTTGTGGATCAAAATTTAACTTCTTGATGGCCCAATATGCTCCATGTTCCAATTCCACAGGCAGATGGCAAGCTTTTCCAAACACTAATCGATATGGAGACATACCAATAGGTGTTTTGTAAGCTGTTCGATAGGCCCACAATGCATCATCTAACTTGGAAGACCAATCTTTCCTAGTAGTGTTCACCATCTTCTCAAGAATATTCTTGATTTCCCGGTTGGAAATCTCAGCTTGGCCATTTGTTTGGGGATGATAGGGTAATGCTACTTTGTGCCTCACACCATATTTCTTCATCAGAGATTGAAATTGGTGGTTGCAAAAGTGTGATCCACCATCACTGATGATTGCTCTTGGTGTGCCAAAACGTGTGAAAATGTGCTTCTTGAGGAACTTCAGTACCGTCTTGGCATCATTAGCCACACATGCCATAGCTTCCACCCATTTTGATACATAGTCCACTCCCACTAAAATGTGTTCATTGTTGAAGGACTTAGGGAATGGACCCATGAAATCAATCCCCCAGACATCGAAGAGCTAAACTTCTAACATGTTATTCAGTGGCATCTCATTCCTTCTGGATATGTTCCCCACTCTTTGGCACCTATCACATTGGAGGGCAAAAGCATAAGCATCTTTGAACAATGAAGGCCAATAAAACCCACTTTGAATCACTTTCGCAGCAGTTTTCTCTCCTCCGAAATGACCCCCATACTCAGATGAATGACAACAATGCAAAATGCACTCTTGTTCATTTTCTGGCACACATCTTCGAATGAGTTGATCAGGGCACCTCTTAAATAAGTAAGGTTCATCCCAAAAGTACTTCTTTACCTCATGCAAAAACTTACGCTTTTGATGAGAATTGAACTCCGGAGGTAACACTCCACAAACCAAATAGTTGACAAAATCAGCAAACCATGGTGTAGATGAGTGATCAACAAAGAACAGCCGTTCATCAGGAAATGATGCTTGGATCATGTCAGAATCGTCAAGTTGAGGTTCGGTGCTCAGCCTTGATAGGTGGTCGGCCACTTGATTCTCTGTACCTTTTCTGTCAATTATGTTCAGGTCAAACTCTTGAAGTAGAAGTACCCAGCGAATGAGTCTAGCCTTAGAGTCCTTCTTGGTGAGTAGATACTTGAGAGCTGAATGATCGGTGTACACAGTGACCTTAGTACCTACAATATATGGTATGAACTTCTCACATGCATACACTATGGCAAGTAACTCTTTTTCAGTGGTGGTGTAATTGAGTTGAGCACCATCAAGAGTTTTACTCGCATAATATATAGGGTGAAAGAGTTTTTCTGCCTTTTGCCCAAGAACAGCACCAACGGCATAGTCACTTGCATCAGCCATGATAATGAAAGGTAAAACCCAATCCGGAGCCACTAAGATAGGAGCTGAAATGAGATGCTTCTTTAATTCTTCAAAAGCATGTAAACACTCATCATTGAACTTGAATTCCATATCTTTTTCCAAAAGCTTAGAAAGGGGTTTGGCAATTTTGGAGAAATCCTTGATAAACCGCCGATAGAACCCGGCATGTCCAAGAAAACTTCGGATACCCTTGACATTAGTAGGTGGTGGTAATTGCTCAATAATAGCAATTTTAGCTCTATCTACCTCCAACCCATTCTTAGACACTCTATGGCCAAGTACAATGCCTTCTTGCACCATGAAGTGGCATTTCTCCCAATTAAGAATTAAGTTTGCCTCTTCACACCTTGTAAGCACAGCATCTAAATTCTCCAAACATGAGTCAAACGATGGACCAAAGACAGAAAAATCATCCATGAATACCTCAATTGTTTTCTCAATCATATCAGCAAAAATGGACATCATACACCGCTGAAAAGTGGCTGGTGCATTGCATAGTCCAAAGGGCATTCTTCTGAAAGCAAAAGTGCCATATGGACAAGTGAAGGTGGTCTTCTCTTGATCTTCTGGGGCTATGGCAATTTGGTTGTACTCGGAATATCCATCAAGGAAACAAAAGAATTCCTGACCGGCTAACTTGTCCAACATTTGATCTATGAATGGCAGAGGAAAATGATCCTTTCTTGTAGCTGTGTTGAGCTTCCGATAATCCATACACACCCGCCAACCAGTCACCGTGTGAGTAGGAATAGTTTATTTTGGGTGTTAGCCACTACAGTCATGCCACCCTTCTTAGGGACACATTGGACTGGGCTCACCCATGAACTATCAGAGATAGGGTACACAATTCCAGCGGAGAGCCACTTAAGTATTTCTTTCTTGACAACTTCCTTCATGATTGGATTCAATCGCCTTTGATGCTCAATAGAAGTTTTATGATCATCTTCTAACAAGATTTTGTGCATACACATAGAAGGGCTGATTCCCTTAATGTCAGCTATGGTCCAACCTATGGCTTGCTTGTGGTCTTTTAAAACTCGTAGGAGCTTTTCCTCTTGCAGATTCAAAAGATCGAAAGAGACAATCACCGGTAATGTGTTGGCCTCTCCTAAGTAGACATACTTAAGATGAGATGGCAAGGGCTTCAACTCAAGAGATGGTGGAACTTCAATAGATGGCTTCAAAGGAGTGCTCAATGCCTCAGCCACCTCAAGTGGCTCAAAATTCCTTTGTCTTGAGTGAGGGAATGCCTCCATACGAAAAAGGTTTTCAATAGCTTCTTCATTAAATTCATCCAAGCTTTTCTCCCCAATGAGAAATGCCTCTAAAGGGTCTTTGATCATAGGAACATAGGCTTCTTGAGGAATGAGTGAGTCCAAGATATCCACAAATGAGCATTGAGCTGAATCATCATGGAACTTCAAAGCTTTTGGCATGTTAAAGATCACTTTTTTGTCGTCTACCCTTAAAGTAATTTCGCCCTTTTCCACATCAATAAGAGTCCTTGCTGTAGCTAAAAATGGACGGCCTAAAATGAGTGGGATCTTCCAATCAACTTCACAATCAAGCACCACAAAATCTGCTGGGAAGATGAACTTGTCTACCTTCACTAAAACATCTTCAATAATTCCTCTAGGCTTAGAAATACTCCGGTCAGCAAATAGAAGGGTAACTATGGTAGGCCTTGGTTCTCCTAGCCCCAATTGGTTAAAAACAGCCAAGGGCATCAAATTTATGCTAGCACCCAAGTCATATAGAGCTTTACCGTTGAAGTTTGTACCAATGTTGCAAGGAATATAGAAACTCCCCGGATCTTTCAACTTGGTGGGTAACTTCCTCTGGATCACGGCACTACATTCTTCAGTTAAAGCGACAGTTTCAAATTCATTGAATCGCCTCTTCTTAGACAACACATCCTTAAGGAACTTGGCATATTTAGGCATCCCCTCTAATGCTTCAGCAAAAGGAATGTTGACATGTTGAATTGTGCGTCTTCCTCCTTCTTTTTGAATCTTTGAGGAAATGGTAAGGGAGGCATGACAGTGGAGGCGCTTGATTTGCTCTTCTTTTCATTATTTAGTTCTTGTTCCCTCTTCTTGCTCTTGCCAACCTCATCCAATCCGCCCTCCGTGTGCTTTCTCTTTTTAGTCTCCTCATCTTCTACCATAATTTCTGGAGGTATGACTTCCTCCTCATCAACTTCAATGTCCACTCACTCATCTTGCTTGGGCTCTGTTGTGCTTGAGCTAGGCATGTTCGGAAGCACCTTGCCACTTCTCAAATGAATGGCCTTACATTCTTCTTTTCTACCCCTCTTTGGGTTAGGGATGGTATCACTTGGGAGACCGTTTCGAGCCATGTCATTTACTTGTATAGCTAGTTGCCCCACTTGAACTTCAAGGTTCTTAATAGCCGATTCATAAAGAGAAAAGGTGGCCTTACTCTCACCCCTTGAAGATTCCACTTCGGTTAAGATTTGGGACAATATTTTGTCCATCTTGGATTCTTCTTCTTTCATAGGAGCTTGCCTTGATTGCATTGGAAAACCCGGTGGAGGGACCGGCTTGGTGCCTGAAGTAGACTCATGAGGAGGATTTAAGGTGTTACCTTGACTCCAAGAGAAGTTAGGATGAGCTCTCCAAGCACGATTGTAAGTTTGTGAGTATGGATTGCCTTGAGAAGGTTGGAATTTGCCCATATAATTGACAGATTCAGTGCCCATGTAGAGAGGGCAATTTTCCGGCATGTGGACATCATTCCATTGCTCACATACAATCGGAGTGGATTGAACAGAATGCACACCACGGGTACTGCCCTTGTTTATTTGAGACTCTAAAACATCAAAATGTTTGTTCAAAGCGGACAAAATAGTGGCAATTTGTGATGAAGAGTCTTCTTTTGTGTTGAGTAGGGCTGGGGTAGTTGGAGTTCTCCTATCATTTCCCTGGGTGTTATTATTGGTCCAAAAGTCTGAAAACTTCATTGACAGGAACATTCCGGTAACCTCCATTAGTCATAGAGTCCACCATGGCTTTAGATTGAGGATTCAATCTTGTGCAGAAAATCTGGATTACTACCCACTTGTCCACCCCATGATTGGGGCATTGTTTCATTAGCATCTTGTACCTTTCCCATGTGGCATACAAATGCTCATCCGGCTGTTGTCTAAAGCTTAGAAACTCATCTCTTGCTTCCACTGATTTATCATCGGAGAAAAATCGAGCTCTAAATTTAGCTTCAAGATCAGCCCAAGATGTTATGGATCCTTCCGGGAGATTGTTAAACCAATCTCTAGCTTTCCCTTAAAGAGAGAGAGGGAATAGCCGCAACCGCAGTATATCTTGAGGAACACCATTCTGCTTGAAGGAGTCACACACCTCTAAGAAATACATCAAATGCTTGTTAGCGTCTTCATTATAAAGGCCATGGTACAACCCATGCATTTACAACATCGTTATCATCACCGGTTTGATCTCAAACGTGTGGGTTTGCATCTCTGGCATTCGAATGCATGATTGAGTTCCTCTCATGTTTTTGCTGGCAAAATCATTGACAGTGGCTCTATCATATTCATCCGCCATTGTTTCAGCTTCAGTTTCAGTATCAGATTCAGATTCTGCTGCTGTTTCTGGGTCCTCCTCAATGCGCTGTACTCCGTCCAGCACCACAATCAGTTCGTTTCCTTGCAAATGTTGCATGAACTGGACTGATACCTGCGACAAGGACAAGACAGCAAGTATCAAGCTACACAAGTAAAATTGAATTTAGAAACAATGACAGAAGAATTATAACTCTAACTAAAGAATCAAGCAAAATCTACTAACATAAGCCTAAGGTCAACTAAAATATTTGTTAAACCAATCCCCGGCAACGGCGCCAAAAACTTGTTCACCACCGCAAGTGCACGGGTCGCGCCAAGTAATAGAGTGATAAGTAAAGATCGTTCCCACGAGGATTTGAATAACAACTAGTCGAACAATGGCTTGATGTGTTTGATCAAGTTGACTCAGATAAAATGTTGAGTATGAGAAAAACAAATTCAAAAGAAGTGCTGATAATCAACTAAGAAAAACGCTGAACAGAATATGCTTCTTGTGGATTCTATCAAGTAAAGTGTATCTAGGATTGTTCACTTTCTTTGTATATCATAAACTCAATCTACTTCCTCTTCGATATTACTGTTTATGGGAATATATATATGTCAGTCTAAGGTTTGATAGCCAGTGGTTAAGCTCTCTCGAGTCATAACCACTTATATTTTCCAATTAGATACACAATCTCTTGCTGCATTTAAGGGAAAATAGACATTACACAGCTGCCTTACTTTGACAATGCTAGGTTAATAACTATATCTCTATGTTATTAACAAACCCTCCATTTAACTCTTTAAACTTTAGGTCTAGCATAACTCTACCCACGTTCTTCAATTAGATTAACTCTCTCAAGCTTAATCTAGTTGAACATGTTATTCATAGAGCTAGCATTTCATGAATGTCAGTGAAAACAGAGTAGAGTAAACATATATATACCCTAAGCTAAAGAAGAAGAAGAAAAGTTCGAGTTTAATCCATACAAAATTGTTGAACAATCCTAGAATAAGAAAACTAACTACTCATGTTCAAAAATGGATTACAATTAGCAAGACTAAAAGTAGCCATAACAGAATAACAGTGGGAAGAAGGGAATGAATACAGAAGGAACAAGAATCTTGGAGTGAAATCGCTTCCAATCCGTAAGCTCCCTTGCTTCTCCTTGCTTCTCGCAGTTCTCCAGCTCTCCACACTCTCTATCCGCTTTTCTTGGTGTTTCCCAAAACGGGGATCCCCCTCTCAAAACCCTGGGTTTGCCTTTTATACCTCCTCAGCTGTCAAAACGCACATCTTCATTTTCGGGCTTGGGCCGCGGCCCTCCACTCTGTGGGCCGCGGCCCTCCACTCTGTGGGCCGCGGCCCAAGAGTCTCTGGCCTCAGGTTGTCGCTTGTGGGCCATGGCCCAAGAGGTTGTGGGCCACGGCCCACACCTTTCTGTGCTCCTGTTCCCTTCATGGGCCGCGGCCCAAGAGCTTCTGTGCTGATGTGAACATCCTGGGCCGCGGCCCAAGAGGTTGTGGGCCGCGGCCCACACCTTCTTTTCTGCTCTGAAGTTCCAGCTGGTCTTTCATTCACTGGTTGTCAGCTTCAACTTCCTTCCTCTCCTTTTCACTGCCTGCAGCTTCCTCTGGGTTAGCCCTGACTTAATCTGTACCAGTTCACACAAAGAACTTTCACACAAGGTTAGACATTCATAACAATTAGGGAGTAATGTCCTCCACAATTTCATTCTGCTGTGCATAACATAAGAGAAGCACAATTCATCACTTTGATCCTTTCTAATGCCCACTTATGCACCCAAAGTGAAGTAAAACAGTATGAAATATGAAGTTCTAGTAAGAATTTCCTGAAGTTAACAGTTAGGCCTGAGGAGCTAAGGTCAAGTGGGCCTATTTAAATGGGAACAGCCCAATATATAAAGAAAAAAAGTGAGGGCGGTGAAACAAGGAAAAACATGGAAAAAAAATGATGGACCTCATAAGCACCCAGTGGGCCGAAATGGGCAAGTTGTTAGGGACCATGTGGTTGTAGGTGGTAACATAAACCAAATGAGCTCATCCCTAATTTCTTCCTCCTTGGGTACTACATCTCATCCCCCTCAAGTCCAGCACAATGATGTCCTATTATTAGAAGGACCAAATATCAAGACTGCTCAGGAATCTGATGCTTTTTTGAAGGAGAAGTGTGAACAGAGTGCACATACTGATTATACTGCTTCGCTTCTTCTTTCAAATCCCATGACACTAGATGACGACATTGGTGATGACTTCATGATTGCAGAAGCACGTGAGTTGGAATCTCACACTATTGAGTAAGTCTTCTATCTTTTTCCTGATTCTTTTGTAAATATGATTATTGCATCCTGGAATTGTAGAGGGGCTGGGAATAGATATTTTCCAACCACCATCAAATCTCTTGTCAAAGACAATGCAATTGACATTGACAATGCAATTAGTGGTGATAGGGCTGACAGGGTAACTAATAAACTTGGTTTTAGCAACTGGATTAGACTTGAAGCCTTCGGCTTTACTGGGGGCATCTGGATTCTGTAGAATGATATTGACTCGCATGTAGAATACATTCTCTCAACTACCCAGCTTGTTCACTGTAAGGTCTTTGACAAGAGGAAAAATGACACTTTTCTTGTTACTGTGGTCTATGGTGAGCCAATTATTAATAGAAGGGAAGGCTTATGGCACTCCCTTCAGGCTATTGCCACTACCATTATAGAGCCTTGGCTGGTTCTCGGGGACTTCAATACCTTCATGGAGCTGGCAGATAAGATAGGAGGACGTTGTCCCTCAGTTCAGCCTATGAAATAATTTACGGATTGCATCAAAGCTTCGGACTTATTGGAAATTCCATTTGTTGGGGAACGCTTCACATGGGAAAAAGATGAGTGAAGGAGCGTTTGGACTGGGTTTTTGGGAACTTGGCTTGGGAATTAGGACATCTTGATTATAAAGTTCTCCATAGTCTTCGATACAAATCAGATCATAGGCTTCTTATTGTTTCTAATACCATCGGCAGTGCTCGTAACAGACAGAGAGGTTATTTTAAATACAATGCTATATGGGCCTTGGAGGATGGCTTCTCTAATGTTGTTTGTCAAGCCTGGGATAATAAAGATTGGTTTGAAGGAAAGTGAAGGTTTTATATTGAAGCCACAAAATGGCATTCAACCACTCTTGGCAATATCCCAAGGAAGAAAATGAATCTCCTCAAGAGACTTGAAGGCATAGATAGGGCCAGTCAGAATACCACCGCTAGTGGCCTATATAAGCTTGAGAAGCAACTTTGAAGAGATTATAGCAAACTAATTGCCCAAGAGGAGCTAGTCTGGTACCAGAAATCACGATGTAGATGGCTAGCCTGGGGGGATAAGAATACCAGATTCTTCCATGCCTCCGCTATGATCCAAAAGAAAAAACAAAGAATAGAATCTCTCCAAGATGCAAATGGAAATTGGATTTCAGACCCAAAAGCATTATGTGACATGGCAGGGGAGTTCTTCAAAGATCTGTACACTAGTGACTGTCGAGTCTAAGACTCGTCTAGCTGGTTTGCGGAATTTCCACCTCTTAAGAACCCGGATGTTGAGATTATTCACAGGGAAGTGACGGATATTGAAATTAAAAACGCTGCTTTTATGATGGGGGCGCTCAAGGCCCCAAGACCGGATGGATTACAAGCTCATTTTTTCCAGTCCCAATGGAACATTGTTGGTAACTGAGTCTGTACCCTCATTCGGGAAATTTGGCAACATCCAGAAAAGGTTCGTGATATCAACCACACCCATCTTATCCTGATTCCCAAACTTGATCACCCAGTGAGCTTGAAAGATTTCCGTCCTATCTCGCTTTGCAATGTTATTTTCAAGATTATCATTAAAGTCATTGCTGAGAGACTGAAGGGTACGATGACTTACCTGATCCAACCGCACCAATGTAGCTTTATTACTGGGAGACAGAGTAGTGATAATATTATCATTGCCCAGGAGGCTATTCACACCATGCGGAGCAAACGAAGGAAAAAAGGCTTTGTTGTCATTAAGGTTGACATGGAAAAAGCTTTTGATAGATTAGATTGGGGCTTTATTCACTTTACTCTTGTCAAGGTCGACTTACAAGACTCCTTGGTTAACCTTATCATGGCCTGCATTTCCTCGGCATCTATGGAAGTTAGATGGAACGGCTCTGAGTCCACCACATTCCTTCCTACTCGCGGAGTTCACTAAGGTGATCCCCTTAGTCCCTATCTTTTCATTCTCTACATGGAGAGACTTGGACAATTGATTAGTAATGAAGTTAACCAGGGGCGATGGAAAGGCCTAAAATTTAATCGGCATTCTCCCATTATCTCCCACCTATTTTTTGCCGACGATCTCCTCTTGTTTGGAGAAGCTTCTATGGCCTAGATTGAATTAATGAGGAATATCATGAACACCTTCTGTCAAGTCTCAGGCCACAAGATAAACTTGACCAAGTCTAAGGCTTTTTTCTCTAGAAATGTCAATTTTAATCGAGCCTTAGAAATGAGTCAGCGGCTAGGCGTTGGGATCACTGCAGATCTTGGGAAATATCTGGGCATCCTCCTTTTGCATAAACGAGTCACAAAGGCTACTTACTATCCTATTCTTCATAAAGCTCAAAGACGTTTGGCGAACTGGAAAGGCAGATTCCTCTCTATGGCAAGGTAAACGGTCTTGGTTAAAGCCGTCCTCTCAGCCCTCCCTAGTTACCAAATACAAACCACACTTCTCCCAAAAGGGATCCTCAAGGATTTGGAAAAGGTGAGCTGTAGTTTTCTCTGGAACCAAAGCCAAGAAGGTAGGAAAATGCATCTCATTGCATGGGATCAAATTAAGCAGGATAAGGACTGCGGTGGTTTAGGCATTCAGGACTTGCAGAGTCAAAATATTGCCTTCATTATGAAGTTATGCTGGGGGCTGCTCACTAAACCTAACGCTCTTTGGGTATAATGCCTTAAAGGAAAGTATGGATGCAGCGAAGGCGATTACCCTATTGTCTATCGAAAGACGCATTCCTCCAATGTTTAGCGCAGCATTACTATTGTTTGGGAGAAATTTTACAGCGGGGTGGGAAGAAAGTTGAAAAGTGGAAACACCTGCAATGCTTGGTGGGACCTCTGGACCCCCATTGATGAGCCCCTAATCCACCTTGTAACTAGAAATATCCACCACTTGGATCCGAGTGCAAAAGTTAGAGATTTTGTTCTTGACCATGGAGGTTGGAATGTTAAAAAATGAAGTGAATTCCTCCCACATTGGGTGATTAACATTATATGTAAAGTTAAACCACCGAATGAGAGGGATGATGATATTTTCTGCTGGCGAAATGCTTTTGATGGTAATTTCAGTGTCCAAGCTGCTTATAAATTTGTGTTTGCCCAGCGGGAAAGGCATGGACCGATTCTGTGGAAGAAGGTTTGGAAGATTCCAGTACCAGAGAAGGTCAAGATGTTTTTATGGCAAACCCTACATGAGCGACTGCCCACTAACTCACTCAGAGCTATGTGAGGTTTAGTTACTAGTAATGAGTGCCCATTCCAATATCAGAGAGCTGAGAGTATCCTTCATATCCTTCGTAATTGTGAGAGTGCTCAGGAGGTGTGGTTACATTTTATTGATCCTAACTCTTGCTTTAGATTTTTTCAGTCTAATTTGCAGGTATGGCTTAGGGAGAATATATCCAAGTCCAAGATCATGGGTCGCTTCAGCAGATGGTTATGGCCTAAATCCTTCAGCCTCATATACTGGTTTCTATAGAAGAACAGATGTCGTGGAATTGTGGAGGGTGTTCGAGCTCAGCCCAACGAAATCATCCATGCAGTTCAGTATCTGATGATGGAATCTAACTTGTATGCTACCTTCAGACACCAGCTGTTCTAATACAATGGAGAAGAAGATGTGGTCTGGCACCTACCGCCAGAAGGAGCAGTTCGCCTTGATACAGACGGTTCTGTAAATCAACACGGGTTTGCAGCTTGTGGGGGATTGCTACGCGATCATCAAGGACAATGGATACTAGGTTTCCAACGGAAGCTGGGTTTCGCCCCCTCGACTTCGGCAGAGATGTTAGCCCTTTTAACTGGCCTCCAGATCTGTAAAGATCACAACCTTTACAGAGTACTAGCCTATATGGACTCCCTTGAGTTGTACCATCTTGTCATGAGAGATGTGAGTATGCACCACCCACTGAGAACAGAGATCAACGCTATCAGAGATCTTCTATACTCTGAATGGGATGTGGAGCTTCATTGGACTTCGAGAGACAGTCTTAGATGTGCTGATCTCTTAGCAAAGTATGCCCATCATTTGCATGAGGACCTGGTGGTCTTGTCAGACCCTCCCCCTCAATGTCTTGTCTACTTGGCTCAGGATCACAATTTTGTGGTCTAATTTTGTCTTTTGAACCTTGTTTATAATTTCTAAGTTGCATTTGGCCACTTTTATATATATATAAAAGAAAAAAAAGGAAATTACTGGGTCAAAAATTATTAAAAAAACACTTTAAAAGAAATCACAGTCTGCACGTGCAGAGATAATATATAAAATGGGAAAAACCCAAATTTTCAAACATGTATATCCGCTGACTTAGACAACAATTCAAAGTGGGAACTCTGAAACAAATGAGTTTTTCTTTCTGATGATTATAAATTGAACGAACCTATTCACTCTACACCTACATGTGACACAATTTTCCCTCCACTACGCAAAAGTTCTGCTCATCTACATACCCTATTGATCAAAAAAATCCACATACCCTATTAATTGGTCATCAAGGTTCTCTGATTTGACGTAAAAAAAATAATTCCACAAAACCCAAAAGTACGTCTTATCCCAAAAGCTAATAAATAATCTATGTGCCTGTTTGGATTAGTGGTAGGGAAGGAGCTTTTTTTGTAAATGGATTTTTGAAAAAGTCATATAAAAAAAAAGCTTTGTATATGTGATTTGTGTTTAGATTGGCGGTGTCATAAGTGATTTTTTTTTCATAAAAATTGAGAGAAGTAATTTGAATGAGCTTCTTATAAAAACCCTATTTATTTCATAAACCCAGCCATCCTAAAAACTTTCCCAAATACATCAAATGAGCTTTTGAAGCTTTTAACCCCCAAATGAGCTTTTTTTAGACCTAAACGGGTTCCCAAATTGACCCTATATCTAAGTGACGGCCTTTAATTAATTAAGCATAAGCTTTGATGTAATTTTCATTATGAAGTAGGCAGAATCTGGAGAACATCTAATGACAGTGACATCCATTTTATTATTATTATTAGAAAACCAATATTAAAAGAAAGCTCCACTGAGTGCATACTCGAGTGTTAATTTCTGGAACAACATTGAGTCCTGAGGCCATAGCTAGCTGGCTAGATATGTCCGAGTCATAATGTTGCTGGGAGAAAAGTTGAGGCAAGTCCGAGTCCAAAAGATATATGATAATCAATCCTCAAAACCGAGTGCAAATGGATATTCCATTATAAAATTTTTCAGTGTGTTAGGTACAAATTCAAGAAATATAATATAAGCATTACAATTCTCCAGAGAGAGAAAGATTGGAAATATTTATGCATATGCATGCTCTCAAGAACCACTAGCTTCCCAGTCCACGCATAGTAGAAATATATGTGCGCGCGCGCACATTTATGTGTGTGTGTCTCTGTGTGTGTGCCCCACCATGTTCAAGAGAATACTGTCGGAAAAGTATAGCTAAGTTCTTACCCGATTATTTGGATGGTAGAAAAAGTTAAAGAGGAAAGAAAACATAGGAAGAACCAACATGCTATGATATTGGTTGATATATTTATTAGTCTCATCTATATAAGGAGAAGAATATAAATTTGAGTCTCAAGAAGCTCATTTGTTGAGAGAGGAATAAAAATATTTTACACTCTAAATCTTAAAAGGATTAGTATCAAATCAAAAAGTGGTTTTGGCATATCGTTGCCATTAATCAAATAAAAAAACATGGAAAGAAAATATGGCAGGATTAAAATTTTTCCTTGTTTGGGTAAGGAGAAGAAAAGTGAGCGGAAGGGAGAGAAAAAAAAACGGGGGAAAATGAGAGTTTGGTTTCTCTCTACTACCGTTTTACCTCTTTGAATGAACTTCACTGCCGTCTTCACTCCAACCAACCCTACTGATTTACTGTCTCATAAAAATATAAAAAATATATATCTTTCAATTTATTTTTAAACATATGCACGTGTGAAAAATATGTTTTTAAACATAAAAAATTATTTGATTTTAAAATATATATAAAAATATTTTTTCATATGCTTCTACTTGAAAATATTTTGATAATTTGTATTTTTATTTATTTTTAATTATTATAAATAATGACATGGGATATATAATATCAGGATATAAGGTTATTATTGTCATATTGTGACATTTGCCTATTTTTTCTCCATATTTTCTCCTACTCATCTATACAAGAGATGTGATAATATCATCTCTTCTATTTTTACTTCTCTCCATATTTTCCAGTGTTTTGGAATCCGGACCGGACCGGCCGGTCCGGTTCACCATTTTTTTATTTATTTTTAAATTGATTTTTTAATATTTTTTTTTATAATTTCATATTAATAAACCTAAAATATTCAATTTCTCACCAGTTTAGTCTCGGTTTAGCTTCGGTTTGATTTCAATCTAACCCACTAACCCTTAACCCTTAACCCAATACCCCAACCAATCCACAGACCGATCTGAATTTCAGAAACTTGATATTTTCTCCTTCCAACCTTTCTCCTGGTCCAAAACGAAGCCTAGTCTAGTAGGCGCAACAGCAACGAATCTTCTCCGAATAATCTCCTTGAACTAAACATGTAACAACAACATTTCATTCCACTCCTTCAATTTTTAATATATGCCATATTTACTTAATATGATTAGTTTTAAGAAGTTGATTTAAGTTAGTTAATTTACATATATTTTTAAAAATACTCTAATCGTTTTCTTTAATTTCCTCTTTCTCCATCCTCCTTAATTATTATTGAGAAAACATCAATAGGGATAAATTAAAAAAAGATTAATAAATATAAAAACTTTATTTTATATTTAGAACTAAAATTAACTCCCCAAATATATCTTATAATTAAAACTAATGTACCGACAGCAACTGACACAAACATCGATCAAATCCTACCCTGAGTTGGCCTTCTGGTTTCGAGGTTTATAAATCACTTCTTGTTTATTTGCATTTTACTTCTCCATGTTCTGCTTTCATGTTTCCTGACAACATATATATATATATATATATACATATGCTAAACCTATCTTAAATCCGTGCGAATACATGATCTCTCCCGTTATTAATATAAAATATACTTCAACGAAAAAGTTGAACTATAATTAAATCTCATTAGGAATCCGAGGTACTCTATAGCTTTACAATGATGTAGCGTCTATTTGTTATTTCCAAACCCACCCCCCCCCCCAAAAAAACCTATGGCTATACAAAATATGAGGGATAATTATAATATGATGTCTTAAAAAAGGAACACAATTATCAATAAATTCCAATAATAAGTGAGCAGCATTTCATATATTAGAACTTATCATTTTATATTGATTACTTATTATATGACATTTTAGTAATTACATTCATTGCTTAAGACCTTGTAATGATTCTCCCAAAATACAATCTATATGACTATATGTTACCTATCAAGTTTCTTAAAAATGTGGATATAGTTGGATGATAAAATCTCTCTTTATCAAAGAAAAAACGCAAGTTTGATTCCCATCCATTTATGTAATATCAGAAAGGAATTAAAGTTTACTGAAAAGTGAATGAAAGTTCACTCAACGTGAAATGAAAATCTAGCTATTCAAATAACTATAATGAAGTGGTATAAGTTGGACCCATCTTATTTTAATGGGAAAATTCCAAAAAAATACATTGAAAATAGCAAAAGGACAAATCAGTACAACGAAATTCAGAAATGACAAATCAGGCGGGTGTCAGAAAAAAGAGTAATATGTCTTTTTGAAATTTCGGCCAAATTACGAAAATGCCCTTCATGCACACTTCGAATAACAACATGATCATCGGAATTAACACCTTCGGATTCGGTATTAACAACTGAAATTCTTCTTTTACAATTAACAAATTTCAGGACCAATAACAACACATATCTCGTCATTAACAACTCTGGATTCGATATTAACAACTCCAATTTCTTCTTTCAACACTTAACAAGTTTCAAGTTTAATAACAACACTCACCTCGCCATTAACACCTCATGATTCGCCATTAACAACTCCGATGTTGTTATTGCGACTGAGGGCTGAAGGGCATTTTCGTAATTTGACCGAAATTTCAAAAGGACAGATTCCTCTTTTTCCTGACACCCGCCTGATTTGTCATTTTTGAATTTCGTTGTACTGATTTGTCCTTTGTATATTTTAAGTGTAGTTTTTTGGAATTTTCCCTATTTTAATCCAAAGCATCATAAACAATAAATTTACAAGTTTTTCAATTATTACACATTTTTTTTCTATTATAATTTTATTTACAGTGAGACTTACTCGATGTTTCCAAGCCAACTCACTTCATATCATAAAAGTTGCTTTCCCATATTCCATATGAACACGAGCCTTTGATGATTTTATAAGTGAATCCAAATGCATCACAAAACTCTGTTTAATATACAAAACATAGTTGAGATCTTGTTTCTTTCTTATTAGTTGTCCTCCCAATATTCTAATGCCTGCACGTGCATCTCCTTTTTAGCTTCTCTTATTTCTCAAACAAATACATTAATTATATTTAAGCAATTAAGTTATTAGATACACAGATCGGAAATTACCATTACGCCTCCTTGACTAGAAGATCTATTTACAACAATCCACACTCAAATCCTTCATTGCATCTTCAACCGAAAGTAAAGCCATACAAATTTATGGCTAAGCAGCATCTCCTTTCTTGGTTACCCTTATCAGAAAATTATGCTGTGAGTAGTGTAGCCATGTCGGGCTATGAACCAAACCCACCTGCAGAAGCACCTATTATCTGAATACAAACCAAGGACAGTAATATTCCTTTGCACAAGAAGACTTCGATTGTGCCAACGTGCGAACAGGTTTTGGGTTCTGATGTGAGGCTAGATTTGTCGAAGCAACATCACCGGTCGTTTGATGGGTCGATCGCCGCCGGTATAGTCATTCTAGGAGGCCTTGCAACTACCTTCTTGGTGGCAGTTTTCTGTTATATCAGAGCTTCTGGAAGGCCCAAGCCACAACAACTAGCGTAAAAGTCTCTGATATTATCTTCTTCTTCTTTTGGGTATTTCTTTTAATATTAAAGATAACAACATCCTCAAATTATGTTCAGATTAACCTATACAGAGTGAATTTTTGATAGTTTTGTATGTGTTGTATGTGTTAAGCAAAAGAATAAAAGGATAATGGAACTTTATTAAAGAATCAAATGAGACAATGAACCCCGCTAGGTAATCAATTAAATGTTAGTTATCCTCTCTTCACGGGGTGGGGATTAACATGCCTTCACACTAAACCATTAGGATGAGATTTTTTATATAGACTAGGGTCACTCACTATAAAAAAAACGTGATTTAGTAGTAGTGAAAAATGGGTATTAGTAGTGATTTAAAACGCTACAAACAACATTAGTAGTGTTTACTAGAACCGCTACTAAATCGTATGTTACAAGCAGTTTTGTAGCGGTTATATAAAACCGCTACTCAATCAAAAATAACCGCTACATTTTTTGTAGCGGTTCAATCCAACCGCTACAACACCTTATAAACGAAATTTTTTTCAGAGATATTTGTAGCGGTTATATAACCGCTACAAATATAAAAAATAGAAATTTTGAGGCGAAAAAACAATTACATTTTTTTATTTTGTAGCGGTTAATAAACCGCTACTAATTTTGAATTTCATGAAATTTATAGCGGTTATTAAAACCGCTACTAATTTCATGAAATTCAAAATTAGCGCCAAAAAATTAAATTTGAGTTTTAAAAAGGCGTGTTATTTAGTAGCGGTTTAATAACCGCTACAAATATTTAAAAAAATTTTAAAAGATATACGATCATTTGTTTCTATTTTTTTAATATTAAATTAAATAGTTTATTTTGTTATTATTTTATCTATTTTAATTAGCTTATTATTCAATAGTTTAACTTATTAATAAATTAAAAGAAAAAATGTAATTTAATTGGATTAGTATAAATTTTATATTAATAATATTATTAAGGATATGTAGGTAATAAAGAATTATTATGTTGTCTAATATAATGTAATTGTGTATGAAAAATAGATGAAAATGAGATACAGCTCTGAAATATGTGGAAAAAAAATGGTTAGAATAAATTTTATAGAAAGGAAAGAAGTATTGTAAAAAAAATTAAAAATCTTGTTACCATATTTGATCGTATTATTCAGATCCTCTACTCATACGAAAGAAGTTGTAAATGAGAGAAAATAAAAGAAAGGTAAGGTGAAAAGAAATTGGGGAGTTTTTGAAATGAGTTGTAGTAAGGGTATTTATAGGGATCCACGTACTATTTGTAGCGGTTAATGTATCCATTTTGTAGTGGTTATTAGTTAGTAGCGGTTATTTGTATTTTTATAGCGGTTTAATATTTATAGTGATCCACGTACTATTTGTAGCGGTTAATCTTATATTTGTAGCGGTTCAATAAACGCTACAAATATTATTTAATTTTTTTTTAAAAAAAATTTTTACATTTTATTTTAAACAATTTTTTGCATTTTATTTAAAGACAAAAGTATAATTTGAATTTGATCACTTGTCGTCGCCATCCCTACAGAAATTTTGTAGAAAACTTATTGTTATGGATGTATTATTAAATTTAAAAAATTTAATTCAAATGACGTGGACTTAAAAAGACTCACCGCAGTAGAGGTAAATTGTCATCGCCTTCAGGGAAGTAATTTTCAAAATCAGCTGGCTGAAATGGCTCACTCTCATAGGCGATGTTATCGCCTTCACCCATGTCGTAAAGGTCTCTTGGCTTTAAATGAACGACCATGTGTCAATCCGTATGCCTCTCGTCCTCGACATAATAAACCTGATGTGCCTCTGAAGCTAGAATATACGGCTCATCATCTTGAGAAATACCAGTATGAATCGGCCATGAGAAATTGACTGATGTGATCCCTAAGTCGTCAGTTGTCAATCCCCAAGAAGTAGTGGTATTTGCCCACAAACACTTGAACAGCGTCACAGTGAAACGACCTTGATAATTAAGTTCGACCACATCAAGAAGCTTGCCATAGTAAGGGACGCCTCAGAACTGCATGTTGGTGTCACTGCTGCTCGCATAACTCCTTGTTCCAAATGTGCCATAAACACCCGAATTCTGTGTTTGCGATCCTTGATCCCATGAAACCGTGCAAAACTTAAAACCATTGACATTGTATGCTGTAAACCATTTTGCATGATCAAGAGGGCCGATTGCGAGAGCTCTGAAATCTTGTGAGTGTGGTTTGTGGTCATTTAGTATTCTGCGCGCAAACCAGCTCGGGAATTCTCTGTGGACCCCTCCTATCAACTTCCGATGATGTCTGTGTACGGATCCTAAGTTGATGCTTAACATAACTTCTAAATTCCCTGCAATTAATAATGGAAAGGCGTTAGTGAAATGAAAGTGAGAAATGTTACAAAAGATATAGATCGAATAACATGTGAGTGTACAATTCTTACCGTATGAAAGGTTCAACTTGAGTGCAATTAATCAAGACATGTCTATGTGCTTGCAACTTCTCAGTTGCCGTTAGTTTGAAGTTATCAGTTGCTTCAACTGGTTTACCAACACGAGGGATAAATTCTCCTGATGTTGGCGCAGGTTCAGGACAATCGTCAACACGAGGTGGGCGGTTGAAAGCAGTCTCAAGATCATCAAAGTACCTTGAGCAAAAATATAGCACCTCATCTCTTATATAGCCTTCAGCTATAGAACCTTCTGGCCACGCCTTATTTCTCACGTAAGATTTTAATTTCCTAAGGAACCTACGAAGTACAGAAGAGAAAATTGATATAAAATGCTGAAAAGGACGACTAGCAAACATTAAATACGAAGAATAAATTAAAGCACATATTTAAAATGAGTAACTCTCAATCGGATACATCCAACGATATTGTACTAGTCCAGCGAGCTTTGTTTCATAAACGAGGTGGACTGTGAGGTGAACCATCACAGTAAAAAAAGACGGAGGAAAAATCATCTCCAAATGGCAAAGTGTAAGAATGATTTTCGACTGCAGTTGATCGAGATCCTCAACGATCAAAACCTTAGAATACAACTTCCAAAAGAAAGAACAAAGTTCCACCAAAACGATGGAAACATCAGGAGGAAGTGTATTCTTTATAGCCAAAGGGAGTAACTGCTGCATAAGAACATGTGAGTCATGACTCTTCAGACCAGCAACCTTTCGAACCTGCAAGTCAACACATCGAGAAATGTTGCTTGAATACCTATTAGGAACTTTTAATTTCTTCAACGTCGCGAGGAAGACTTCCTTGTTCGGTTTTGTGAGGGTAAACTTTGCCGATTGAAATCTGTCATGCTCATCTGGCCAAGCGTCTTCACGAACTCCCATGTCGCGTAAATCTTTCCTTGCTTGAAGGTGATCTTTTGTCTTGCCGGGTTCATTAAGCAGCGTATACAACACATTGTCACAAACATTCTTTACAATGTGCATTACATCAAGACTGTGGCGAAGTAAATTAGATCTCCAATATGGAAAAGTGAATAAAATACTTATCTTCTTCCAT
Source organism: Inga leiocalycina (assembly GCA_963242795.1). Taxonomy (NCBI): domain Eukaryota; kingdom Viridiplantae; phylum Streptophyta; class Magnoliopsida; order Fabales; family Fabaceae; genus Inga; species Inga leiocalycina. The sequence continues at coordinate 62,719,847 of OY725328.1, read as the reverse complement.
TGCTGAGGCGCCGAAGTCCTGCGTGTCTTTTGGCGAGTTTGTGCTGAATCGTCGCTTTTTCCAAACTCGATGTCAACATGCTCAAGCTGCTGTAATATATCTGTACCGGACAAAGTCTGAGGTGGTCCTCTTTTTCTGGTTTCCCATTGAAGCGATTCCGTTGCAATCTGAACTTATGCCTTCCATCGAGAAACCTCCGATGCCCCATAAAGCACCACTTTCGGCTGTGGGGAAGGCGCATTGCGTCAGAGTCAAGGAACTGCTCCATCTCCCTGAGCGTCCTCCTCATCGAGGAACTGCTCCATCTCCCTGAACCCAATCGGGATCTCGAACTCCTCCTCGTTGAGGAAGTCCTCGACACTAATATCTGGCCCCCTAACCTTAGGCACCTCTGGTGCGGTCATCTCCTATGGGATCGTCTGCGGTGCCTGTGGTAGGGCCGACTCCTGTGGGGGAATTAGCTGAGATGCTGCGGTTGCCCTGCCTCCGCGCTGCCCCTTCCCTCTACCCCCTGCTCGGCTGCTGCCACCCCGTAAAATCGGTCTGGGGACCTCAAGGGCCTTCCCCTTATCCTGTCCTGAAGCCATATCAATTGTAAAAATAAAAAAAATAAAAAAATTTAGTCACATTATTATGCAAAAATCTAATAAAAATACAAATACAAATAAAATACATGTTATATACGTACCTCAGGTGCAAATACTGAGAAATACTGTAGCAAAAACTCTTACACAGACGTCTGAACGCTCAAATCTTGAAGAAACCAATCAGAGAAACCCCAGGAAACAAAATGAGCAAACGGAGAAATGAGAGAGGCGGTGGTTTAAATAGGCCAGATATTAGTAGTGGTTATTCCAATAACCGCTGAATAACCGCTACCATAACTGCTACAAATCACCCACATTCCCTTAAATTTGTAGCGGTTCTACAATAACCGTTACAAATTACAAAAACCTTTGAAATTCTGTAGCGGTTATTGCCCAAAACCGCTACAAAAGTGGAGACTCCTGAAATTCTGTAGCGGTTATATCCCTATAACTGCTACAAATAGCTGATGTTTGGTATTTTGTAGCGGTTTGTGTGTATTAACCGCTACAAGTTTTGGCGGGAATTTCGCGCCAAATTTCTAGCGGTTTTGGCTACCAAACCGCTACAAAAAAACGCTGCTAATCTGTCGCGCCACTTGGCGCGTAGCTTGCCGCTACAATTTTGTAGCAGTTTAAGTTAAAACCGTTATAAATACTATAATTTGTAGCGGTTTTATAAAACCGCTACAATTGCACCGCTACATAATACCCTTTTTTTTGTAGTGACTAACCTATAAACACTAGATCTTAAAGATTCTAATTTTATTGTAAAAGGAAAATTTAATTTACAAGTTGCAAATAATAATTTGTTTTACGTGAGATCCGAAACTGGAATTTTTAAAATCTATAAAAGTCTTGCAATTTCCTATACCTAGTTTCATTAGGGAGGAAAAATATTATGTTAAATACTACTACAGTACCGTTATGCACTTTGGGTGTAATATGATGCTTTACTATTTTCAAAAGCATAACCATTAATAGGAAAACAATTTGGTTATCAAGAAAAAGATGTGTACTTTGATGGCCCTTTAGTAAATACTCCCTTCGGTCCTAAATATAAGATGTAGCTGAGTTATTATTTTTTTTTTTGAGGAGGTTAAGGAATTAAAATATATTACCAAATTACAGTATATGTTATGGATTATTAAATTATATATTACTAGTTCATAAGTCAAACTAACTGGTTTTGAGAAAAACCCATATATACAAGTACTTTAAAATAATTTATTTTGTTTTATTAATCTCTCTTAAAAAAAATCAATTGGATCTTATATTTAGGATCAGAGATACTATTCAATACTACTCACTAATTCATGTTTATGCTATTCTGGATCAAATTATTGATCTAGATTGATTTTTTTTAATTCGCAAAATTTAAACCCATGGCCTAACATAAGGGATCCTGAGTCCCTTGACCCTAGCCACTACCCCGGCCACCATTGCTTAGGTTCAATCCATCGGGTTCTCTCAAGTATTTCACAAGACAATTATTTTATAGCCATTCCAAGTCTGATTTTCAACACCAATTGATAATTATACATGGGTTGCTGAGTAGATGGAGTGATCAAGAAAAACATTATAGGAAGTCGTACGATAAAATCTAAAGGTAAACAATATTTTTTAGGAAAAAAAAGATTATTAATTGTTGATAAAGCCCAATAATGTCATGTAACTTATGTAACCGGCCAAAATAAATAGGATTAGGCTTGATGATAACTAAAAATGAAAATCCGGTGATAAGGCTTTTCTGTCGTAATCCCCAGTAAAAACACAATTGCCTAAAATAAGATCAACACGAAGGAGTATTTAATCAGTAGGAGAACTTTTACTGATAACACCACGCACTGAAAACAAGATTTGCGAACAAATATGACCACACAAATCTGAAGCAGCAAAAAAAAAAAAAAAAAACACTTATCCATATACTATTATAACCTTTGAATTTAAGAACTACTACCGTTTGCTCCTAAATATAAGATCTAATTGAATTTTTTTTGAAAGATTAATGAAGTTAAATAATAAGTTACTTGATCATATCATTTCTTATATATGATTAAATTATATATTAGTTTATAAGTAAAACAAATTAGTTTTAAGGAAAAAAATCATAAATATAAATGATTTAAAGTAATTTAATTAACTTTATTAATCTCCTAAAACAAATCAACTGAGTCTTATATTTAGGATAAGAAGTAGGTAGTGTATCTGCAGGGGCGCACGCACATTTTGACAATGAAGTGATGATGAGCAGAAAATTTGTGAAGTCTCAAAATGTTGTTGTCCAGGGCAGAGAGTATAAGAGGAAATTGTAATATTAGGAAGTTTCAATACAATGTCTCACAAGAGGAAAAGCAATTTATTTAAAATACCACGCTGAATTTCAGCATGAAAAGGGGCACCATTCATGAATTAACACCTGAGGCTATTGTCACAACAAAAGAAATAAGTAACATTATTTCATTTTTACAAAATAATCATATCGCAAAGTTGAAAATATTTCATATGTGAGCGACACCAGTGAATTAGCCTAAAGATGATGGTGTTAGCAAGTCTGCAACAAAAACCATTAGCAATGAAATGAAAGCACTCACATTACCAAATGTATGGTCCACTTTCCTTCTCATCCAACGACTCAACCTCAGGCCTCAGCCTTGTTTCCACATGATCGCTTTATAGCATATGTCATTGCGCTTGGGTCCCTGCACTGCATCACACTAGATTGTAACAACGGGAAGACTGGAAGAGAGTATACGAGATATCTAATAAGACTAAATTTCAGAAGACCCCTGTCATAACCTAGGAAATTTTTTGGGGAAAACCACTGTCAAGTCCCAAGGAAGCAAAATATTATCAGAAAAGTCCCAAGAAAAACTGAAATATCTGAAAAGTCCCTAGGGACTTTTCTGATATTATTTTCTAAAGTCAAATTACACACATGCCCCTCTTCTATTTTTCTCTCTCTCACGTTTTCAGCTCACTCTCTCTAACGTTTCAGATCACAAATCTCTTCTTATAATCTGCAGATTCAGTTTTTGCAATGGTGGAGGGTGAAGCTTTGAGGTGGTGAAAGATTTGTGGGATGAGAAGTAAGATAGAAGGAAGAAGAAGATGGAAGGAAGGTGGTGGGATTTTTTTTATCTCAAGCTTCCGCCATTTTTAAAGAAGGAAGGGATGAAGGTGATGATGATGATGAATAGTCCAACCTCATTGTGCTGTGAAAACGCTGAAATGGGAAAAAAATAAGTTGTTGTTAATTCGCACAGTGGAGGTTGTTAATATAACAGTAGTAGTTGTTAATACGGAAAACGGGGTTGGACGCCATGGTGCTCTGTTTTTGGGAGAGGAAACAGAGGAAGTGGTGTGTTTGAGGTGCTGGGGTGCTATGAAAACGCTGAAATGGGAAAAAAATAAGTTGTTAATTCGCACAATGGAGGTTGTTAATATAACAGTAGTAGTTGTTAATACGGAAAACGGGGTTGGACGCCATGGTGCTCTGTTTTTGGGAGAGGAAACAGAGGAAGTGGTGTGTTTGAGGTGGTGGGGTGCTATGAAAATGATGATATGGAAGAAAAATAAGTTGTTGTTAATTCGCACAGTGGAGGTTGTTAATATAACAGTAGTAATTGTTAATACGGAAAACGGGGTTGGACGCCGTGGTGCTCTGTTTTTGGGAGAGAAAACAGAGGAAGTGGTGTGTTTGAGGTGGTGGGGTGCTATGAAAATGATGATATGGAAGAAAAATAAGTTGTTGTTAATTCGCACAGTGGAGGTTGTTAATATAACAGTAGTAGTTGTTAATACGGAAAACGGGGTTGGACGCCATGGTGCTCTGTTTTTGGGAGAGGAAACAGAGGAAGTGGTGTGTTTGAGGTGGTGGGGTGCTATGAAAATGATGATATGGAAGAAAAATAAGTTGTTGTTAATTCGCACAGTGGAGGTTGTTAATATAACAGTAGTAGTTGTTAATACGGAAAACGGGGTTAGACGCCATGGTGCTCTGTTTTTGGGAGAGGAAACAGAGGAAGTGGTTTGTTTGAGTTGGTGGGGTGCTATGAAAATGATGATATGGAAGAAAAATAAGTTGTTGTTAATTCGCACAGTGGAGGTTGTTAATATAACAGTAGTAGTTGTTAATACGGAACAACTTGACGGTGTGGCCAGTTGCTTTTGCTTTGCCATAGCGAAACAAGAGCAAAATGATGTAAAAAATGGCCTCTTCTGACCGTGTTCGCTTTCAGTATGCCACAGCGAAACAAAACCAAGATCACCTTTTTACAATGCATAAACCGTGTATTTACAACTCATAAAGCGTGTATTAACAACTTTTTGAGTTCGTTTCACAACGTCCCACACGTTTCTCGCTGACACTATATTTCCTCACGTTAAGTATAACAAATTGAGCTATTTACAACTCGTATAGCGTGTAATAACAACCTGTTCGGTTTGTTTCTCAACCTCCAACACCTTTCTATCTGACACTATTGTTCCTCAAATTAAGTATGACAAATTGAGCTATTTACAACTCATAAAGCGTGTATTAACAACCTTTTGAGTTGTGTTCACAACCTCCAATGACTTTCTCTCTGACACTATATTGCCTTACGTTAAATATGACCAATTGAGCAATTTACAGAGCACTTCCTCTATTATATTCCCCAAAAACAGAGCACCCACTAACACTCAACCTCATTTGTTGTATTAACAACTACTACTGTTATATTAACAACCTCCACTGTGCGAATTAACAACAACTTATTTTTCTTCCATATCATCATTTTCATAGCACCCCACCACCTCAAACACACCACTTCCTCTGTTTCCTCTCCCAAAAACAGAGCACCATGGCGTCCAACCCCATTTTCCGTATTAACAACTACTACTGTTATATTAACAACCTCCACTGTGCGAATTAACAACAACTTATTTTTCTTCCATATCATCATTTTCATAGCACCCCACCATCTCAAACACACCACTTCCTCTGTTTCCTCTCCCAAAAACAGAGCACCATGGCGTCCAACCCTGTTTTCCGTATTAACAACTACTACTGTTATATTAACAACATCCACAGTGCGAATTAACAACAACTTAATTTTTTCCCATTTCAGCGTTTTCACAGCACAATGAGGTTGGACTATTCATCATCATCATCACCTTCATTCCTTCCTTCTTTAAAAATGGCGGAAGCTTGAGATCAAAAAAATCCCACCACCTTCCTTCCATCTTCTTCTTCCTTCTATCTTACTTCTCATCTCACAAATCTTTCACCACCTCTAAGCTTCACCCTCCACCATTGCAAAAACTGAATCTGCAAATTATAAGAAGAGATTTGCTATCTGAAACGTTAGAGAGAGTGAGCTGAAAACGTGAGAGAGAGAAAAATAGAAGAGGGGCATGTGTGTAATTTGACTTTAGAAAATAATATCAGAAAAGTCCCTAGGGACTTTTCAGATATTTCAGTTTTTCTTGGGACTTTTCTGATAATATTTTGCTTCCTTGGGACCTGACAGTGATTTTCCCAATTTTTTGCCTTATACTACAAGCTATATTTTAAAAGTTAGACCAAATGTTAAGCTAGTAGGCCACAATTTAAACAATCGAATTGGTCAAGCCATTAGATCGAGCCAGTGATGTAATAATTAAATTAAAAATAACATTATATACACCTATAGATAATAATATATATGTAGGAAATAAAATATCACATTATTAAGAAAATTAAATTTTTTTTATAAAATTGAATTTTCTAAATGATTTTCTAATTAATTTTTATTATGCATGCTTTCTAGCTTAACTTATTCCAGTGTTTATGAAGTTGAATGATGACAGAGAGAGAGTTTATTAATAATGAAAATCAAGCATTGATTTTCTAATTAAGTTTCAAGAATTTAGTCAGCTCTCGAGTCAAAACACATAAAGACTCAACCAGGACATGCATTTCATATATTTTAACTTATAAATATACTTATAAATTAGAGTAAAATACTCTAACCTCCCCTCTGTTTTGCCTCAATTACACAGACCTCCCCTCTATTTTGGAAACCCAGATAAACCTCCCTTAAAACTAAAATATATGTTACACAAACCTCCCTTATAGTTTGAGATTCTATTTCCATCCACCCAAACTGTTAGTTAACCGTTAAGTTTGACTTTTAAACTTCTTTTAACCAAAATGCCCTTCTTCAGTATTAGAATTATTTATATATATATATATATATAGGGGCTAATAAAAATTTATACAACCATAAATTTATTCTATTAGATTCTCTAAATTTCTAATTTGTTAAAAAATTTATTAATTTTGATATTATAAATTAATTTTGACTTAAAATATATATTAAACACATATTTTTATCAAATAAAATAAACTATATAAGTATGAGATTGTATGTGTCATTTAAATTTATAATTTAATATTTTTTCCACAAATATTTATAAACACATTTGATCAAGCATATTTTTATTTAAAATCTTGCTTGAACATTCAACATTTGTGATATTTACATTAACCAATGCTAAAATCATCAAACAGATAACTACTTGTAAAGATAAAAATAGAAATTAAGGAATAGATAAAAAAAACTCTTAAATTCTTTAAAACAACTTTAGTCAAAATGTGCAAGAAAAAATAAATTTAATTAAAAAAATATATTTTTGGAATCTTTTTAGAATATTCTTAACGGAGTTAACTGTTTCGACTTAAGTGTATGTTTTCAAAATAGAGGGGAGGTCTGTGTAATTAAGGCAAAACTGGAAGGTGGTAAAAGTATTTTACTCTATAAATTATCTATTAACAAAGATCTCACATGGAGAATAAAAAGATATATATATATATATATATATATATATAATATAAAGTTATAAACTCATATTTTACTGGTTAGCTGAATAGGTGATTGATGATGATGCTTGTAGAGTACTTTCCCAAAAGCTATGAGTGAGAATGATAAAGTTATGAAAAAGGTAAAGAAAGCATATATGACCCACCTTAAACATGCATATAGCTCTACACAAACAATGTTTACCCGGCCAAAAAAGGACTATACTCTCATTACTAAACCAAAAGCAACCATAAACAGAGTTAATAAGGCATCAAACAAGTAGCCTGAGAGATCTAGAGACAACAACAAAAACAAAGTAACAGCTAACAACACGTGAAATTAAACCACACTAGCCACATCAAACTAAAAGAAAGTTATCAAACAAATTCAAGGGCATGTTTTGCTGACTAATTGAAGAGACTCAACAAGTCTCCTTCCCCTACACACTTTAAGCGAAAGACACTTCACTCTTATTCCTTTGAGTTCTCCAATTCTTATGGAATAAAAAATTGTGTTATGAATTAAACAAATTGTGCATCAGCAAATAATTAAAGAAAAAATGAATATATACGTCATAAACAATTCCAATCACAAATGAATTTATTATATAAAACAAGAGATGCATGTGTGTGTCTTCACAAAAAATTATTCCTCAGAGTCTTCAATAGATGTTTCCTTTTTTTTCTCCTGTTGTGAGGAAGACATTATGTTGAGTGCAATCAAATGTAAATAATAGCATGCATATATGTAACGTATGTGGTTTAGGTCAGCTTCGCTACAATATACGCCTTCTCCTACACTTCTGCAAAAGTAAGCTCAAGACACAAATACAAGGGTCAATCGCTTTATTAGTCCCCTTCACCATATCGATGTATCTCTTTGTTGTGGCTGGCATGTACACTTGACACATCAAGACATCCTTCAATAGAAGCATATTTTTGGCTTTTCACCGCATCAATGAATTCATCTACATCCCTCTGGAACTTGTCCTATGTGAAGAACTTCTCTATATGCACCCACTTGGATATTGCTTGTAAGCAAGAAGCATCACAAGCAAAGGCACTAACATTTGTTAATAAATAACACGATTATAATTGAATAAGATGAGCATTTTCTCCATATTTTTCTTATTTGACATAAGGTATCTGAGAATACTAATACCATATGACATCATAGTACTATCTAATGTTTTTTTATTTTCTACTTTAACATCTAATGTCATGTGGTATCAGATCTCTGATACCATGTGGTATTATGGTTTTATCAAACTATTTCTTTCTTTTCCATTCTCACCTCTGAAACAATATGGTATCAGAGATACCACCTAGTGTCATAGTTTTTGACTCCATGGTTAACTAAGTGTCAATTAAGAAATTGATTGGGGTTGCATGTGTGAGCTTCTTGTTTTGTTTTTTTATTTAAAAAAATTGTTTTGCAATTTTTGTTTTGCTAGATAGTTTTGGTATTTCATTGTCTCACTGCTTTCTTAATAATTGTGTATGTCTGATCAATTTGAGAAGACATTAGATCATTCCTCTAATCTTGAATTTGTCATTGACTTAAGTGGCTGTGCTTCTCAAGGTACCACTATGGCAAATAAAGGTGATGGACAACCAAGGAGGAGTACTATCAGGGATGTGACAAGATTAGACGTTACTATTGATCCTTTCAGCGCCGCATGCCCTAACCTTAATGTCAATTTCGAGCTTAAGGGACCTCTGCTTGCTTCACTACCTCACTTCCATGGCCTTGAAAAGGAAGACCCTTACAACCACCTCAATGCATTACACGTGGCTTGCTCAAATATGAAGCATGTTGGTGCTCGCCTAGAAGATGTGCAACTAAAGGTGTTTTACTTCACTTTGGAAGGAAAGGCGAAAGAGTGGTATATGATACTACCAAGGCATATTAATAACGCTCTTCATTCATGGGTAATATGAAGAAAGCCTTCTTGGAAAAGTACTTTCCTGCTGTAAGGATTGTTGATCTCAAGAAGGAGATTTACTCTATCAAACAAGACCCCTTGGAGTCTTTCTATGAGTATTGGAGCCGATTTTAGCAATTTTTGGCTTAGTGTCCACACCATCAAATCAGCGATGAGCAATTGATTTGATATTTTCATGACAGTCTTCTACCTAATGAGAAGGGCATTCCGGATGCTTTAGCAGGTTCCTTAGAAGATTGCACTGTAGAAGAAGCATAGGCTCAAATTAAAATGAGAGCTTAAAACACTCAACAATACAATGTGAGAGAGATCAAAAGTGTCTGTGATATCGGATCCAACCAAAGGATGATCTCACTTGAGTCTAAAATAGATACACTTACTTCACAACTTTCTCTCATCACCGCTAAACTTCAACATCTGAGTACCCAACAAGCAACTCATTCTCCTACTTCACAAGCTCTTGTTGCACCCAGTTGTGATAATTGTGATTCAGTGATGCACATTACAAGCATGTGCCCTAACCCTCATAAGGAAGTCAATGCTATGTATCAAGGATGGCCCAACCAACAACAAAGATGGGACTTTAACACCACCACCTACAATGAAAATAGAAGACCTAATCCATGTTTTGGTTAGAGGAATCAAGGAGGTTCATCTTATCAAGTCCAACCATATGGGTCAAACCTTAGGCAATTGGTGCCTATTCAAGAGCCTAAAGGTGATGAGACTAATCAATTATTGAAGAGCTTGGCCGCTCAAATTGCTAGCATTGATAACCGGATGATGGAAGATAAAGCTTTGAATGAGGTTAATTCTCTTCTGTCAATGCATCTCTACAAAAGCTACACAATGATAGGGCCAGTGACAGTACTCAAATGGCTTATATATACAAGAAATTTGAAGAGTTGGATTTGAAAAATAACACAGTTTAATCCCAGTTAACCCAATTCTCCAATTCCTTGAGTGATATGCAGGCTATGACCAATGGTTTTATTCCTTCAAATACTGTCATCAATCCCAAGTCCCTAAATGCTATTGAACTGAGGAGTGGCAAGAAGATTCACTTCCCTGAAGAGATTGATAATGAAATGGATGAGGAAATAGAAGTTGAAAGTCCACCGTTGAGCCCAATAAAGCTTCCAAACCCTGAGAGCTCCAACAAGAAGGCTATTCTTGAAAAGAAGAAGGACAAAGCAAGAAAATGCATGATGAACAAACTAAGAAAGAAATGTATGACTTGTTTGGTAAGTTGCATATCAATGTTCCTTTCTTCTAGTTGGTCAAGTCTATGTACAGCTATTGCAAATTCCAAAAAGAGCTTTGTACAAATAAGAAAAAATTCATTTTCAAACCTCAAAGTATTAAGGGAATGGGGGTGAGAGTAGGGGTGGGACAAGGGCACTAGTATGGGTATGTCATTGTTAGTAACACTGGACAATATTTTCATTCTAACATAATATCAAAATTTGGCTATTTGTATTTTTCAATGCACAAAATAAAAGAGAGGGAGAGAGAAGAGGAAGATTATGATATTATATGTTATCATAATTCTATCAAAATATATCTTTATTCTTCATTCCTACCTCTGATACCATATGGTTTCAGACTCTGATACCATATGGTATCGTAGTTTTATCTGACTACTTCTTTATTTTTCATGTCTATCTCTCAATCATTTGAAATCAGAAATCACCTATAGAACTCAAAATTGTCATCTTTTGCCATTTCAGTTGCTCTAACGATTATCAAAGTCTTGACTCTTCTCGTATTAAGTATAAAAAATTATTTACTCTCTCCCCATCCCCCCATTATATTCTCTCTTTTTCACCTTCACTCTCTTTTCCTTTATTCTCCATCTCCTTCCCAGGTCCACTCGAGGCAACATGAAATGTAACTTGAACTTCAATGACTTGATTCAAACTGCCATAAGGATGGAGAATTCTATTATATTATCATTCTTGAAGAGAAGCATTGATACCATATGGTATCATAGTTCTTTCCAACTATTTCTTTGTTCTTCATTCCCACTTATATCAGACTTTGATAATATATATGGTATCATAGTTCTATATAACTATTTCTTTGCTTTCCACTCTAAAGTCTAATACCATAAGATATCGAACTTTTGATACCTTATGGTATCAGACATATTAACAATCCCTCGAATGTACTGCCTAGATAACTTTGTTTTGAAGTCTTGTTTAGAATATCCAAGTTCAAGATCAAACTATCCTTTTTAATTGATTAAAATAGTTAATTTATGGTATGTAGAGTTAAGGTAGTTAGTATGTTATTTCTTTTTTTTTATAAACAATAAGCATTTTTTCTATATTCTACTTTTTTAACATTCTGATACCACGTAAGAGGTATCAGATGAACTTCTAAATATGAAGTATAATATATTCTAATCAATAGCTCCTTTAACTTAAGATAGTTCTGCAATATCCAACCCCCTAAAGTTACTAAAAATATTCACTTATATGGTATCATAATTCTATCCAACTATTTCTTTTTTCTCCACTCACTTATGGTATAAGAGAACTATGATACCAAACAATATTAGAGATCTTTCAAACTATTTCTTTGTTCTAGCTCCACTCTAATATCTGATACCATATGGTAGGTATCAAATTTGTGAGGGTCTGACCTTGATGCTAGAATGACTCCTACTCTACTAATCTTAGACCGCATAAGCGCTCCAATCAACATGAACGGAAATCTGTGAACACCTCATAACATCAACATTCTCATCCCATATAGCTCAAGACTTAGGATGATAGGAAACAAGCTAGTGCTCTTGCTTGTGATGCTTTATTCAAGCAAGCTATATCCAAGAGGGTGCACTGGAGGAAGTTTTTGGCAGAAACCAAGTTCAAGATAAGTCAAGACAAGTTCATCAAAGCTGTGAAAACCTAGAACATGCATCTCCTCAATGATGCCCTTCTGTGGGATATGAACAGGGATGTGACGGCACAAAAATGCACTGATATGGAGAATGCCACAGGAGAGAAGCGACTTGCACCATATAGTATCATAGTGTATATAATTATTTCTTTACTTTCCACTCTAACATCTAATACCTTGTGGTATCCGACCTTTGAAAAATCATAAACCCATTTTGTCTTATCAACTTCAATTTCCATTTTTGCTTTCTCCTCCATAATCTTCTCCAAAGCCTAATACCTCAAAAGGCTAAAAAAGTAGCCTCTCTCTGCTAGCTCAAGCACTCCAAATTAGAAAATTTATTATATTTTATTTAAAAAATGTAGTTCTTAACTTAAATGTTTGGTGTTGCAACAATATCTTATAAAAAATGTTCAGTGTGTGTTCGGTAACATGCAAAATCATGGTTTCAAAATCATTTTTCTATAAATTGAGATAAAATTTTTCTCACATACTTACCTCGTAAACTGTAAAAGTTATTCTTCAAAAGCCAATCTGAACACCCACTCAAACTCAAAGCTTCCTTCTCTATTATTGCACTCCCATTATTTTTTTCCCAACCTCTCTAACTCTTTCCATTAATACTTCACATGTGCATATATAATTTTCAGGAAAAATTAATTTACAAGGCGATATAATTTTTTTTTGGGATTAAAAAAGGCCTCAGTTTCGAATCAAGTCTCCATATTTTATTTTGTTTTAATTGAACTCTTACGCTTTGACTCTCCTTTAAATCATGGGAAAATTTCAGAAAAATATAATTAAAAATGAAAAAAAAAATTGATGCTGCGAATTTATATAATTTCATGTCAGAAGTGAAGTAAGAATATGATCAAATGACTAAATTGCCTTGAGTTTGATTGTGAAGCATGAAAGTGAAGTCATTAATATAAAATCTGATATTGTTAATATAGATACAGATGTTATTATTGATCTCTGAAACTTGTGTCCTCAAGTTAAGGCATTTTAGTCAATTGGTCAGAATTGACAATCCCAAATTCCTACTTCAATTCTAATTTGGGATTTGATAAATTCACAGCACCAATTTATCTTTTTCCATTTTTAATTTTATTTTTCTGAAATTTTCCCTTAAATCATTCTGTCTCCAATTACATGTAGGAAAAGAATTCAATTTTCATTATCTTACATTATTTTATTTCATATGATTTTATACTAGTATTAATGTAGACAATTCTAATTCATTATGTTCAAATCAACTAATAAACACACAAACACTTCTAAATTAAAATATCCCTTAACTGTAAACTAATAACTAAAATGAATTACTTCCTCTGGTATTTAATATAAGACATATTTAGGGAATTGATCTTGATCCTAAATATAAGACATATTTTTCATATTTATTAATTTTTTTATAAAGTACTCTCATTGATGTTCTCTCAACACCTAGGTGAATAGTGATAATAATTGTCTGAGCAAGTATGAATAAAAAACTAATCTAAACAGATATATTTTCTAAAATCAATTAAGCATACAAGTAATGGCATATAAAACTAAACTTTACCTTTTTTTCACTTTTTCAATAGAAATTTTGAGACAAGCTCCTTCTATTGAGATTATAATATATCATTGGGGTATCACTCCAACCCGATCGGGTATATAATCACTATAAATCTTATAATTTTTTTATAACTACACATCCATCTTAATATACTGGCTACCTCATCTCAACATCCTAATTAAAAAGAACAATTAAGAAAAAGAAATCCACTCCCTTATCCAGTTAGCCCTCGGAAGGTTGGGATTTGCTTGTGGGTCCTATCTGACGGGATCCCGGGACCCAGGTGGCGCCAATCCGTTAAGCACTCAAGGACGATTTGGCAGAAACAAAAAACTGATGAAAGGCACACCCCAAATTCTTTTTTCCATCGTCTCGGTGTCCATCTCGTCGGCGAACATAAAAAAAATATCTGAATGCATGCCCCAAATTCGTTTTGCATTGATGGGAGTAATGTAGTGATTTATTTCTAGTTTTCCCATTTGTTAGTTGTTTGTTTCAGTTGTTCTATCTATCTAGTTCTCTTGTTCTTATATTAGTCTTGTTGAAGTTGTGGTTTTATTTTTTTATCTTTTTCTGACAGCTGGTTATATAGACTTTCCAGGTATAATCAAAATTGTGGTGAAAATTTTTGGGTTTGTATCGATTTATATTCAAGTGATACAAGTTGGACACATTTTATTTTTAATCCAAATCGTCTCCCTCCATTCTCCCTTTCCTTCCTAAGTCCATCCGAAGCAGCATAAAATGTAGTTTGAGCTCAAATGACTTGACACAAACTGCCATAAGAATAGAGAATTCCATCATATTCTCATTCTTAAAGAGAAGCGTTGATATTATATTACATCATAGTTCTATCCAACTATTTCTTTGTTCTTCATTCTCACCTATATCAGATTTTGATAATATATGGTATCATAGTTCTATATAACTATTTCTTTACTTTCCACTCTAACATTTGATACCATAAAGTATCAAACTTATGATACCTTTGGTATCAGACATGGGAACAATCCCTTGAATGTACTACCCAGTTAACTTTGTTTTGAAGTCTCGTTTAGAATGTTCAAGTTCAATTAAAATGGTTAATTTATATATGACATGTTAAGTTAAGGTAGTTAGTTTATTATTTCTTATCAAACCTCTGATACCTTAGCTATTTCAATTGCTCTGACGATCCTCAAAATTCGAGACTCCTCTCGCATGAGGTATAAAAAATTATTTACTCTAACACTCTCTCCCCTTCCCTCCATTATATTCTCTCAGTTTTACCTTCACTCTCACACACACTCTCTCCATTGTACCTCTACTTCACAAGTCTATCCGAACGAGCATGAAATGCAGCTTGAGCTACAATGACTTAACTCAAGCTACCATAAGGATGAAGAATTCCATCATATTCTCATTCTTAGAAAGAAGCATTGATACTATATGGCATCATAGTTCTATCCAACAATTTTTTTGTTCTTCATTCCCGCCTATAAAGCCATGTAGTATCAAACTCTAATATCAAATGGTATTAGACTTTGATACCATATAGTATCATAGGTGTATATAATTATTTCTTTACTTTCCACTCCAACATCTAATACCTTCTGCTATCCGACCTCTGAAAAATCATAAACCCATTTTGTCTTATCAACTTCAATTTCCATTATTGTCTCCTCCATAGTCTTCTCCAAAACTTGATACCTCAAAAGGCTAAAAAAGTAGCCTCTCTCTACTAGCTCAAGCACTCCAAATTAGAAAATTTTATTATATTTTATTTAAAAAATGTAGTTCTTAACTTAAATGTTTGGTGTTGCAACAATATCTTATGGTGGAGGAGCTATAGAGTTGTGATAAACCAAAGACAGCAGAAATATATGAAAAGATGGCCAAAACGGTAGATGTCGTCCTATTGATATCAAAAGATACCAACAGGCATCCCAAACCAGATTGTCCCGTTCACCTTTGCCAACACATAAGACCCCTCCATCTTCTATGCAAGTGGGTGTACGAAATAGTGGTACAAAATAGTAAAAAAGGTTACCAACAGAGGCCACTGCTACTTCAATGACTTGGCTCAAACTACTATAAGAATGTATAATTCCATCATATTCTCATTCTTGGAGAAAAGCGTTGATACTATATGGTATCATGGTTCTATCCATTTCTTTGTTCTTCATTCCCACCTATAAAACCATGTAGTATCAAACTCTGATACCATATGGTATCATAGGTCTATATAATTATTTTTTTGCTTGTCACTCCAACGTCTGATACCATATGGTATCGGACCTCTGAAAAATTATAAACCCATTTCATTTCATCTCATCAACTTGAATTTCTATTATTGCTTTCTCCTTCTCCATAATCTTCCCTAGAGCTTAATACCTCATATGGTATCAGACGTTAGAGTGACAAGCAAAAAAATAATTATATAAACCTATGATACCATATGGTATAGAAGTTTGATACCATATGGTATCAAAGTCTAAAAATTATTAGCTTTTCATTTTTTTGTTTCCTTATTAATGAAAGTTATAATCTCAACTTGGTCTTGTTAATGTCAACTCATGGAGCTCTTGCATATCAAAGAGTGGTATGTCACTAATCAAATACTTCTCTTCTCTTTAATTTTTCATGAGAAATTGTAGAAGAATCTCTCCTTATAAATATTATTACACGTATTGATTATGAATTGTGCTTAGATTATTTGCAACAATGTGTATATATAACACACTTGAAAATAAATGTTAGGAATATTTTAAATGCAAAAGCTTATTTAATTTCTTCAAGTCTTGAAATTAAAGAAATAATTACTACACGCCCTTATATTGTTAATATCACTTAGAGTAATCCAAACAATAAGAAAGGATAGAGGTACCAATGCAAAGTTGAATTGTGTGTGTATTTTAGAGTCATTCGATTGATCATATAAAAGATTTAAATATTTTGATCCTAGCGAACTCATTTTTTTAAAATTTTTTCAGGTGGAAAGTTGATAACTTCTTATTAATAATCTATTTATAGATATGTTATGCTGTTACAAGCCCAGGAATATTTCATAACTAAGAATGAATAAGATTCACGAGGTATTATATATTAATTGTTACCTATGACTTATGGAGTGCTATTAATCTATGGTTTCATACCTTAGTTGATACTTTGCCTCCATGAGTATTGCAGGGTTTTTCATCAAATGAATGTCAGTTGCTAATTTCATATAATAATTAATGATATCGATAGGCCATGACAGAAATTTGGCTTTACATGTATTAATGTAGCTTCTCAAAAAGTCATATTTTTTATGCTTTCAAAGTGTCTGTATGTACAAGCTGAAGAGAATCATTTATGAACGTTGCCTTTATATGATTTTACAGGATGTCATTGGTACTGAGAGTAACGTTATCTTCCTTCGTGAACATCCGTTTGCTTCCCATAAGTGGTGTCCATCGCCCTGGAATGTCAAGCCCAAATTAATAAACGAAAAATATGAACTGCATAAATTTAATCACGTAAAAAGACATTTTAATCAAGCAAACTAGACCTAAAAATCTCATTACTTTGAAACATCATCTGAAGATCATCTTTGGTAATAACATGTAATAAAATATTTTGAAACGGTGTTAAATGTTTCATACTCTTTTTATGGTATTTATTATTACTTTACTCCAAAATATAGTTTATGTTTACTTTTTGTACTTTTGAGATGTGTTGAATGTTATTTAAGCATCTTAGCCCTTTAATTTACACATGTTGTGTTGTACTTGGAACTTGGCAGCACCGTCCGGAAACCCAAAAGACAAACTTGTGCATTAAGCTTAGGGAAATAACTAACTTGTAGATATTAAGTAAATTAGTTAAGTTAATTATTTATAAAAAAATGTGCATTAATTTTCCTATAATAACATCTTTAATGATTATTTGTAGTGAAATCACCCCTTAGTTAATGAAAACCCCTTTACTATGTGCTATCAATAAGGACATATTTTAAGGAAAAAATTATAAATATGAGAGATAAAGTAAATTGATCTATAATATTTAAGACAAAAGTGAATTCCCCAACTAGCTAGCTCTTATATTTAATATTGGGGGAGTAATATTTATATGAGTGCTTACAAAACTAACACCACATGGATTAGCAGCTTGGCTTTAAACGACATCCTTAATTATAAAATATAAATTATGCATTCTTACTTTTGTTAGCAATTATATAGATATAGAAGGTCTTTCTTTTGTGTAGTGCGCGTGTATGAAATTTTATAATCTAATATAGAGGTATTATTTTCCATAAAATGACCCATAATTAAGCTTATCATACCAAAATATAGTATCCCAAAATTGTGGTGATTTCACATATCAATTCTTTTTTTTCTCAACATATATCAATTCGATCATTGCAGAAATATTTAATTTTATTTTATATGATTAGATATTATCAATTTTGAATTTAAATCTTGAAAAAATATTCTACTGGATTAGAGGTCATCATATAATATAACAATGAATATATCAATAAATCATTGGAAATGGTACAATGTAACCTTTGTGGAAATGTAAATGATTCACTTTTGCTGATTTGAATTATTTGTTTCCAGAAAGCTAAGTATTTTTTATAGATTAAACTTTATCTCCATTTTCATCATCAACACATACAAAGTGAAAAATATAAGTGATCAATTTTGAATTTCACGCTCCTGGTAAAAAAAAAAAAGTCAATTTCATGCTACACGAAATAATTGAAAGGTTTTTTTTTTTTTAATGAATGAAATTGAAATATAAGCCACTCTAGTTAATACTAATATATTTTTTATAAAAAAGCCCCTTAAAGTAAACTTTACTATTTATCATAAGTTTTGTGCTAATGAACGAGTTTACTCTAAATTCCAAAAGGAAGCTTTCATTTTTGGTCCATCCATTTGAAGTTTATTGTGACATAAATTAGTTCTTAAATAATTCAGATTACACAAAAACTAATGAATAGTAGGAAATATACTTCCACCCAAGTACCCCTTTATCTATGAATGAGTAAGTGAGAGAATAATAATAAGAAAAATTATGAAAGAGAATGCATGAAAAAAAGATGAGAGAGAAAATAAGTCTAATTCAACATTTGAATTAATGTTTAATTGAGAGTAAAATGAGTAAAAATATATTTATTAGTCAGACAAAGTCAAATGAAACCTTACAAAAATGGCCAAGTTTATTTAAAAAATGAAACCTCATAAACAAGGAGAGGGAGTATTTAACCAAGGAATTGCTTTATAGCCACAACAAAAGATCTTCAATCCTTGTTATCATTGTATCTGCAGATCCTAATGCTAGTTAATGTGTCATATTTTGCTTCTATTTAAGTTTGAACTGATCCGTAAATAACTTATGTCCTCTGTCGCATAGAACAAACGTTGTAAATAACTTATGAAGTATGTTGCACAAGCACCGCATACCATAAATTACTTATGGCGTCGGTTTCGAAAGCACTCGAGGCTGAAAATAACATATTGCATATAAATTAAAATTTGAAATTTTTAATTAAGGTGAATGCCATCATTAATTAAAGTTATGAAATTTTAAGTATTTTATGTCAAATTATATTTAAATAAAAGAACTAAAATTTTTATATATGACTTAAAACTGAAAGGGAAGTTAGAGTCTTGTGGTGTCTAGTCCAACAGTGATTAGACGCTATATATCTTAAAAGACTTATAGTTATTAAAGAAAAATGATTAGACGCTATAGTATTTTATTTTTCTTTTACAGTGTCTAAATTCTTCAACACGCTATAGTCTCGAAGACATTTTAGTGATTAAAGACTTTATAGAAACGCTACAAGTATTTTAAAAAACATAGGGTCCAAAGTCTAGACATTGGATCACATTACCTACTCAGTTCATTTATGAGCTTAGGAGCTCATTCCCCAAAACGAAGACATTTCGTAAGATGAGCTCTTAAACTCATAGATGCTCTGAGCATGTAATTTGGACCTTCCAGACACTTGGCTTTGGCGTGATCTAATCGTCTTGAGGCTTGAAGCCGTGGATTTGCCAATGCTGAAGTCCAAATGCAGTAAAACAGGTTTTTTTTCTGTTAAGCATCTTCTTAGAATTTTTTATTCGTTCGGCTAGTGAGGACATTGGGGTTCTTGTCATAATGCTATTAAAAATGTTTTTGTTCAGTTTAATTGATAGAATTTGAGTCATTTGTTCATTGAGATGTGGGAGAGATTAAACTTGTGGCCTACTCCTCAGTTAAGATTTTTGCTTTTGTCTTTTATGGTTGCCGTTATACTAACAACTATCTTTTAGGAATCCAAAGGATTGTATCTGAAAATAAGGTGGAAGCAGAAAAAACATTTGAATTTTATGAACTTATTTTACTCTTGGCTGTAAAAATTTATGTTTAGGAAGGGTCCTTACTCAAAATCATCATAAGTTTAATTTAAATTGTTCTCAATGGTATCGACTTGACGGTAAATTGGGTACTGAGCCTAACACCAACAATCTACGTTTTTTAGGCTTGCTGGTGAGGCCATCTTGTTTTGACTTTTAACTTGTCATGAGTTCATCTTGGCACTTACCAGTCAGAACTATAACAGTCTACCTGCTTTACGACAGCAGCTATTTGAATTTAAAATCAAGCAGTTTGTAAGTGTATATTCTGATTGACGGTGTCTTACTAAATTTGTTTGTTTGTTTGTTGAGGATAATGCAGTCACACTATTGAAGACAAAGAAAAAGACGAGGGAACATAAAGAAGCAATAGTAAATGTAATAATAAAAAGAGGATTTGGGGTCCTTTCTAATGCACTTGACAGTTTTACAATTTCCAAGTGTTTTGTTTTTGTTTCTTATGATCAATATATTGTAGATAAAATTAGTGACATTTTGAAATTTTATGGGCGTAAAATGATGTAGTTTTGAATTTTTTATAATTTTTCAAAATAAATAAATGAATCATGCATAATTTTAGAGTACTTTTTTCCTTTGAAAATCCATAAAAAAATACAAAAGCGCACCATTTTTTGCCTATAATATATCAAAATAACACTCATTTTATGTAGAATCTAATGATAACAAGAAAAAGGAAAAAGAAAACTTTTGGGAGGTTGCGGCATTAGAGAAAGGCACATTAGAGGGCCAAAATCCAGAAAAAGAGGCTGTTATAGTGTATGACTTTTCTGAAAACATGAGAAATAAAAAACTCAAGGAGTTTGGGGAGCAACTGAAATCTACCACTGCCAGCAGGTGATATTGATTTCTTCATGTTCTTTTCACTTTGTCTCTATTGAAAAGTATGGTAACAATGAGATGGACCAACATATTTTATGACTTCTTAGGGTGTGCTTGTTTAATGTTGCAATCTCGATTACTATGAGACTAATGTAACATTACTTGAAAACTATGACCAAATAAAGCTATTTAGCAACGCAAGAAATAATTCTAAATACAACCTTGAAGACTATTTTCTTATCCTTGTTAATGAAACCATGTATCATAATTACTCAATCATTACATTATATTGTCTTGAGAGTTGATATCTTAATCCCACATTTGCCCTACAATGCTCCTTGTGTTGTATCAACGATTAATCCTGTATTTGGTCCTTAATTAGGATAAGCTATATGTCCTGATTTTGACTCTGTGGTTTCAACCTGGTTTTGCCAGGATCTATCACATCATTTTTTTAGCTTATCTTTTATAATTTTGACTATTCAACTTCTTTGTCTTATAATATGATACCCAAGGTATGATGTCCATTCTCGATATTCTTAGAGTGATGACAGAGATCTTGTAGATCGAACTTGGGAGACCTTTGAGACATATTTCCAATTTCTATAAACTTTCTAAAGAAAGGTTTGTGCCTTTTTTATTTTGGATTTTCTTTGTGATGAGTTGGTGTGATTTTTAATATACATCCTTAATATAAGAGATATTTACCTATATTTACCCATATTATTATTAAAGGCCCCTTAAAATGCACAGAAATCATATTAATATTTTGGGAGAATTGTTACACTCTAGTTTCCATGTTTCATCTCGGTAAAAATGCGAGTACATATATTTTATGAATTTAATTATTTTTTATAAAATTCAATTTATTTAACAAAATGATAAAACGATACATATAAAACTACAAATTGCTTCTAGGCCTAAGGCCAGGATCAAATTGAGATTCCAAAGTCTAAAAACACAAACACATTGCAGCGTACTAACTTAAACACTAACCCAACAACTTCTAAAATAACAAAGATAGGAGGAGGCTTCATCTAGTACCAAAAGATAGTCAGCACTTCAAAGACTAACCAAAATTTGAGTTTCATCTTGAAACAGCTTTAAAACTAAACACGGCTTGACGTCTCAAATAAAAGAAGTAGATACAGTAAGACAAAGGATATGGATCATTATAATTATTAATATTCATGTGTAATAGAAATAAAATAGTGAATTATTTTCATCCTTAAAATGGTTTTAATTGTATATACTAAATTCATCGAATGGCGCGTTTAGCCCAAAAAAGAAAAAGAAAAAACTGGACATAACCTATGATGTCAAAATCAAATTGTATAAGAAATCTTGCTATGGGCTCTTTTGGGGCCTCCACCTAAGCCCATGAATTAATTACGTTCCTAGCCAGTGGTCCTCGATTCTCAGAAAGAGTCCTATAATATATGGGCTCCACCTTTCATTTTTAAAAGAAAAATGTCATTGAACAATTATCCCAGATTTCCTTTGAACGATACATTTACTATATTTGTTCATACGTCCGATCGATCCGTGCGAATGGAATGCCGACTGTTAAATGATATTAATTAACGTTTTTCCTGACGTATGGCCGTGGTGGGCGTGCCGGAGTGGTTATCGGGCATGTCTAGAAATCATGTGGGCTCTGCCCATGCAGGGTCGAATCCTGCCTCTCACGCCTTTATCTTTTTTCTCGTAAATCATTTTCTTAAAATACATTTGGATTTCGGTTCAAATCAACACCAATCGCACAGCACTTGAATTTTGGATTTTTTTTTTCATAAAAAAAAAAAACATGGTTGCTTAAGTATATATTTTTATGTTTTGATGGAGGGAAAATTAGAGGAAAAAGAATATTACGAAAGAAAACTCCTAAAAATAGTAATTTTTTTTTACCATTTTAAGAAGTTCCATACATTGTATTCCTTTTTCTCTATTTTTCTCTCCCTTTTCTCTTCATCCAAACATAATGTAAGGGTATACACATGCATATCATGCATCTGGGTCGGACTTGAGCTCTTTTATTGTGAAACTTGGAGGCCATTAATGTTTTGAAGCTTTCTAGATGTTGATATTATTGTTATTCGGGAACATAGAAAATGATGGTTCTTGCGAAGAAGAAGAAGAATTGAAGAATATAAAAAATAAAAGTATTCTCATCAAACTAGAGACAGTGTATTTCACTTTGGTCATAAATCACCAGCTGAAAAAGAGTTAAGAATCACAAGAAAACTTTTGATTGGGAAGCCTGTTTCAATTTGTCTCTTGTATATATTAATTTGGACTAAGAAAATTGTTACACAAATTGACTAATCATGCAATGATTCTTCGGGTATATCAACGACTAATTAAAGATATTAAAAATATGTAGGTAACCCAGGAACGTAACCGGTGGAGTATGAACCATATATCTTGGGAAAAAGTAAAAATGAACCAGGACTCCTTACAAGGCAGTGAAAATGAAAGAAGATGATGAGATGATTCTATTTTCCTTCACGTAACTCTCCCCATGTGCGCTATATACCTAATTTATCGAACGCCAAACATAACTTGTACAAAAGAATTACGTAATGGAAATGATCAGAGATCATATACACTGTTGTGTCTCAGTGACTTCCAAGAAGACACTTGTATATTTCAAAGGCTGTGTGTTGACTTTATTATTACATAACATAATCTACAAAGTAACTTTACAAGATTGCGATGTCACAATCAATGTCGAAGAAATTATAATGGCTTGTGTATAATTTGTACAAGTAACTTGTGGTCCAACATCCTTCACTTAATTGTAATGTCTTCATTTACCTTATTTAGTGTCTGTTTGGATTAGCGGTGAAGAAGGAGCTTTTTTTGTAGATGGGCTTTTGGAAAAGTTATATAAAAAAAAGGAGTTTTGTAGATGTGATTTGTGTTTGGATTGACGGTGTCAGAAGTGACTTTTTTTTCATAAAAGTTGAGAGAAGTAACTTGGATGAGCTTCTCATAAAAGCTCCATTTGCTTCATAAGCTCAGCCATCCCAAAAGCTTTCCCAAACACATCAAATGAGCTTTTGGAGCTTTTAGCCCCCAGATGGACTTTTTTTGGACCCAAACGGATTCGCAAATAGACCCTTAGTCTTTTGATTTTATGTGGACCTTGGCATCATTCAATACAGAAAAGCTTGAGAAACGATAAATGAGCTCTAAGTACCAAATCACAACTAGTTGATTATACCCGAACTTGCCTTTGTGAAATAAAGACATAATATAATGCGAATAAGAATAATCAAACTTCTTTATGTTTATATATTGGAATCCTTTGACCATAGAGTTTGTGCTCTTTATATTCTCTTTGCGAGTTTTTCAGTTGCTAGTTTGCCAAACATTCCATGACCATATTTCATTATATAATAGTAACAACAACAACGCCACCAAATATTAGCTTAGTTAATTAGATAGTAAGAATATATAACTTAGCTTGTATGTATATAATCTACACATAGATTTCAATCCTGCTACGAATATAAGAGTTTTTTTTTTTTTGTACAACGGAAATAAATAATTATAAGAATTTTATCAATGGGTTATTTAAGCATTTTTTAGATATTCTTTTATCCATGTGAGACAAATCAAACTCTATTAAAGTCCCGCAATTCAACTCGCATCAAATTTTTTCAGTAACCCTTTAGACCACTTGGTATGTGACATTTTTTTGGATGTTAGTACTAGATATCCGAGCAACTAAACTACTATGGATTAAGGTTTTGTGAACAAATCAATACCTCACCCCAAAAGTATTTATTTTAAGAAGACGAGATTCAAACGTCTAACTAACCCACTACTAATTCAAATACTCTTGGTCAACTCATATCAACTTTAGTTCATTAATAAAAGGCTCCTCTTTTTTTTTTTTTTGAAAAAAAGAATCTGATTGGAGTTGTTACTCTCAAACTAAGCATTTTATTATTATTATTTATTTATTTTTGCTGGAATAGAAGCTTCCCATGACTTGTGGGCAACAAAATAAATGAAGTGATCATTCAAACTAGAAAAGCTGGCATTCACATTCCTTTATAGATACGATGTATGACATTTAACTTTGACAGTTGAAACTTGACTTCAAGAGTAAGAAAAGTCAGTCACAACTAAATGCCATTCTATGTATTTGTATTCCATTTGGTTTTTTCCTGCTTCTAATGCCTTGACGTGCTCCGTTAGAATATTGTGAACGCCTTTTTCTTTCCTCCTCACTTTCCATGTTTTTTTGTGTGTTCTTTACTTTTAAAATTATATATAAATAAATAATAGTCCCTCATATCCTAAATATAAGACAGAGTTAATTTTTAATGATAAATATAAATATTTTAAGAGTTAATACAACTTTTGGTCCCTGAAGTTTGATCTGATTTTGGTTTGATTCTTCATGTTTGAAATCAGTGGAATTGGTCCCTAAAGTTTGACCCAATTTTAGTTTTGATTCCTCAAGTTTAAAATCGATGGTTTTGATTCCTCAAGTTTGACCCCATTTTGGTTTTGTTCTTCCAAGTCCTTTTCAAACTTGAGGGACCAAAACCACGGATTTCAAACTTGAGGGACCAAAAGCAAAATCGGGTTAAACTTCAGGCATCAAAACTACTGATTTCAAACTTAAGGACCAAAACCGAAATATGTTCAAACTTCAAAGACCAAAAGTTATATTAACCCATATTTTAAAGTAATTTAATGAGCTTCCTTAATATCTTCAGAAAAAATCAACTTTATCTTATATTTATAACCGAATGGAGTACTTCAATACTAAAATCAATCTAACATAGTTATGAATAAGAGTTAATACTATTATTAATCTTTATATAGTTTGATCGAATTTTGATTTATTTCAAATCGTTAGTTTTAGCATTATAGTCTCTTTGAAGATTTGGTCTGAGTTTGATGAATAGTATATATGTTTTTAATAACTTTTAGTTTTGGTCTCTATTCTTAAATTTAAACTAAATCCTTATAAAATTATAAGATCAAAATTAACTATTTGAAATTACACGGATCAAAACAAAATTTGATCGAACTGTAAAGACCAACAATAATATGAACCCTATGATAGGCAACAATCTTTGCTTTAATTCTTAAACAATTTTGATAGCTAGATCTCATTTTAGTATTTTATTATACCGCATGTCAAAAATAATTGGTGGCTTAATTACAATATTTATTAAACTATATCAAACAGAATTTGTCTCCCTTGATGATTGAGTAGGAATTACGAAATGATTTATTATTTTTTCCTTATTTTAACACTAGAATATTTTGAGGTTATTCGATCAATTAATCTTTTTTAAGTGTTTTACACCTTTTTTTAATTTATTACTTAACGCAAAATAGAAACTGCAGGTTGGTGAAAAGGCGGCGGTAAACTTTAAAGATTATATTGCTTCAGATTTTATGATAATAATGAAAAGAAATCCAAACAGAGATTATAAAGATTACGATCTTTTTGCTTATTGCTTTTATTAACCGTATCTATATTTATTTTATGGCATATACGTATCTTTGTGAACATGAAATAAAATAATGAATACCACTTAGCTAAAACTGAGATTACCTTCAACCTTTTTGTTGATTTGGGGTGTGTGATGTAGGTAACATCTTTTGAGCCTTAAACCATGGTTGTGTCAAAAAGTAACCAAACATCTTAAATTTTTGTAGAAGCATTTTTTTTCCTAAACCATAATTTGAGGAGTTGAAACCATGATTTTGGGAAAGTTAAATTTTTTTTCCTTTTCAGAAGTTATTCTCCAAAATCACTTTTTTTCACTTTTGCTCTAGAAGTTATTGTTCAAAAGATAATCCAAATACACTTTGAATTAGCTTCAGAAGAATAGTTTCCGGAGAAAAAATTAAAAAAAAAAATTATAGAAGAGATTTTGGAGAACAACTTCTAAAAAAGTTTTAAAAAAAATAGCTTCTAAAAAACCATAGGTTTTCTATCCAAACCATGATTCTACAGAATTTAAGTGTATTTGAATAATTTATATTAAACCATGCTTTTAAGGGTTAAAAGCTATTTTAAGTTTTGATGTGGTGTTTAACCACCTCACTTTTAAAACCATGGTTTGGGTTAAAACCATGATTTTAAAAGCTAACCCAAACACATTGTGTTCTTCACACACTAGCTTCAATGTGAATATGGACTAATTGATAAATACAACTAAAAAATTATTATCACTATTGGTACGAACGCGAAGAAGGAAATTACACACCATTAGACAATACACCATATAATGACTATAGAGAGATAGTAATGTGAACCAAAAATTTAGATTTTTTTTTTTTAATTATTTAAAGAGTTTATGGACCCTTGCACTCAGATATTGTAAGGGTGACTGCCACAATATTACCTTCGTTGGCTAGCAACGAACCTGTGAACGTGGCTTTGTGATGGCTACTTTTAGGTTTGGGAATTAAAATTGTGTATATACTCCTATATGATTTAATTGAAAAGAAATATTATAAATATTTTAAAAGCAAAAGTTTATTTAACTTCACTATTTGGTTTTTTCTTTTTTAACATTGGTTACTCCATTATTTTCTTAGAATAATAATAATAATAATAATAATAATAATATATCCGTGTGATTTTCATGGGCCAACGTAGGTTAATGAATGAATTAATTTCATTAAATAAAGGTTTAAGTTGATTTTTTTAAAAATGTCTGAGGAGTGGTCGGTTGTTGAGTTGAGAGCTAAGAGCCGGAGACCACTAGTAGTGCCTCATCAACAGCTCCGCTTGCCATATTCTTCACAGTGGTCCCCACATCGCCGCTCTTCCCATCATTAGTCATCTAATCTTCGCTTATCCACTACAATTTAATTATGACATCACTAATTAATACTTGATCTATGGAGCACAAAATTGATAATAAACCGGGTTTAAAGTTCTCAAACCCAGCATTAAAATTCTCAAACTTATGAGTTTGAGTTTAAGCAAATTTGACACCCGGACATAACTTTAATCTTAAACTCATAAAAGTTTCCTTCAATTTTATCAATAAATAGCTATTTAAAATATATAATATAAATATTAAAAATGAAAATAATTCAGTCTAAATATATTTCAAAAGCAAATAATTGAAATTAAATACTCCCTCCTTCTCTATGTATAAAATCCTTTTACCGGAATTGTGTTGTTCAATAAAAAAATTAAAAATAATTAAAAATAATAAATATATAAGAAATATACTTTTAATTTTAAATACACCTTTTTTCATGAATGAGTAAAAGAGATAGAGAGTATTAATAAGAAAAATGATAAAAAAAAAGAATGTATAAGGGAAAAAAGATGAGAGAGAATAAAGAAAATGTGTCAATATTTTAATAATTTAGAAATGAAAAAAAAAATTAATGAATTTGATGAGTTAACTTGCGAATTCAATTAATTTTATAACTAACTTGAGTTTAGAAATAAGTTGACACAATTTTAGTTAAAAATACAAAAACAATAAATTCAGTGAGTAAATTCATGGATTTGACAATAGTAATCTCAACATGCACGATATATATTATTGGCAATTCAATTGAATTGAATCATAAATAATTTATCGTACTTATCTTACTGTCCCATACTATAGCACTGATTATCACCGTTCTCCTTTCAATCGTTTAGTGGCCAATCGTTAATGCACCCAATTAGCGTTCTTATCCAAAACATATTAATGGCTCTTGCTTTGTCATTGACATTAAAATCCTTGCTCTTTGATAATGAGTTGCTTTTAATTTTCAAATAAATACTACTTACTTCAGTCATATTTATAAGAGCTCAATAACCGAATTATATGATTTAAGAAAACTGTTAAAATTAGTGAAAAATAATAAGTACGTCTAAAATAAAATTTGTTTTATAAATATACCCTTATTTGTAAGAGGATAAGTAAGAAAGAGAAATAAATTAAATATAACTATTACTAACCTTATAATTAATATAATACATATAATTAATGAAAGGTAAAAATGAAAAAAAAAAAACTCATTAAATATTCAGAAAAAATTTTTTACAGGCTCCTATAAAAAAAATTAAAACAATTTAAATTTTGAACTTTTATAAAAAATACAGGAGGGAGCATTAGTTTATTTAAAGACAATAATCTATTGTACTTTGTGTAATTTTTTATAATATCCGATTAATTACTTCTTCCATCCATTTTTATAAGAGCCCATTTGAGAAGCAAGTTTTCCTTTTTTTCATAAGAGCCTATTTAGAGTTATATGAAGAATTATAATGTTTTAAGATATATTCCGTTAAATAAGTTAGATATAATAAAAGAGCATACTTTTCACCAAAAAAACCATATAGGCAATTCATTAGTGGTAGAATTGGGAAGAAGAATTCTTTTTTTATCACATTAACTGCTACTTTCTTCATATCTATAAATATCCAATGGGGCTCTTGTAAAATGCTGGATGAAGTGTTGTCATAAGATTAAGAAAATTAATTAAAGTTGGTTAAGTATTAAAGATGTTTACAATTTTTTTTTTTATAAGAAAATTGTCTCAAAGATAATGAATGGTGTGAGGAGGCACAATGGAGCAATTTCCTCATCAGAGTGGATATTTTATTTGTTCAAAATTAAAGTATATAATGAAAGGAAAATATATGTTAAAAACAACAACAAAAAAAAGAATTATGGGTCCCACAAGATGAAAAGATAAGGTCAATGACTCAAATAAGATGACATCCTCTCAGTACCCTTTTTTCCTTGGGCCGTTGATTGAAAGGCACCGCCTAGAACATAAAAGGATCAACTCAAAAGCATCCAAAAAGGGTAACTCCAAATTTAGATTCGGTGTGTGGTGTGTGTTCGACAATATGTAAAATCATGGTTTTAGAATTATTTTTTTATAAATTAAGATAAAATTTTTTTTACATATTTATCTCATAAATCATAAAAATTATTATTTAAAAGCTAATCCAAACGCACACTCAAACCCAAAGCTTCCTTCTCTATTATTGCACTCCCATTATTTTTTTTTCCAACCTCTCTAACTCTTTCCATTAATACTTTACATGCGCATATATAATTTTCAGGAAAAATTAATTTATAAGGCGATATAATTTTTTTTGGATTAAAAAAGGCCTCAGTTTGAATAAGTCTCCATATTTTATTTTGTTTTAATTGAACTCTTATGCTTTGACTTTCCTTTAAATCATGGGAAAATTTTAGAAAAATATAATTAAAACTGAAAAAAAAATTGATGCTGCGAATTTATATAATTTCATGTCAGAAGTGAAGTAAAAATATGATCAAATGACTAAATTGCCTTGAGTTCTGTTGTGAAACATGAAAATGAAGTCGTTAATATAAAATCTGATATTGTTAATATAGATACAGATGTTATTATTGATCTCTGAAACTTGTGTCCTCGAGTTAAGGCATTTTAGTCATTTGGTCAGAACTGAAAATCCCAAATTCCTACTTCAATTCTAATTTGGGATTTGATAAATTCGCAGCACCAATTTATCTTTTCCCATTTTTAATTTTATTTTTCTGAAATTTTCCCTTAAATCATTCTGTCTCCAAGGCCATGTAGGAAAAGAATTCAATTTTCATTCTCTTACATTATTTTATTTCATATGATTTTATACTAGTATTAATGTAGAAAATTCTAATTCATTAGGTTCAAATCAACTAATAAACACACAAACACTTCTAAATTAAAATATCCCTTAACTGTAAGCTAATAACTGAAATGAATTACTTCCTCTTGTACTTAATATAAAACATATTTAGGGAATTGATCTTGATCCTAAATATAATACATATTTTTTATATTTATTAATTTTTTTATAAAGTACTCTTATTGATGTTCTCTTAACACCTAGTGAATAGTGATAATAATTGTCTGAGCAAGTATGAATAAAAAACTAATCTAAACAAATATATTTTTTAAAATCAATCAAGCATATAAGTAGTGACATATAAAACTAAACTTTACCCTTTTTTTTCACTTTTCCAGTAGAAATTTTGAGACAAACTCCTTCTGAGATTATAATATATCATTGGGGTATCACTCCAACCAATCGGGTATATAATCACTACAAATCTTATAACTTTTTTACAACTACACATCCATCATCTTAATATACTGGCTACCTCATCTCAACATCCTAATTAAAAAGAATAATTAAGAAAAAGAAATCCACTCCCTTATCCAGTAGGCCCTCGGAAGGTTGGGATTTGCTTTTGGGTCCCATCTGAAGGGATCCCGCGACCCATGTGGCGCCAATCCGTTAGGCGCTGAAGGACGATTTGGCAGAAACAGAAAACTGATGAAAGGCACACCCAAATTCGTTTTTCCATCGTCTCGGTGTTCGTCTCGTCGGCGAACATAAGAAAATACCTGAAATTAATTATACTATCGAGAATAAAATATAAATAATAATAATAATAATAATAAATCAAACTTGTACCTTATGGCACCGTCTTTTCTGCCTTATAAATGGCTGTGAACGACGGTTTCATTGCAGTTCAAGGAGAACTTTCTCTCTCTCGTGAGTGACCCCTCTCACGAGCCTCTGCCCTTTCTAATTTGGTCTTCTTCTTCTACCATGAAAAATTTTTAATTGTTTTTTTTTTCTCATTTTTGAAACTTGATCAGGCGGTGATTGATGTTTCCTCTTGGGATTGTCATTCTATAAAAATCTCACTCTTAGCTCAAAGGACTAATTCAGTTACGAGATTTTGACTTGTGAGGCTTCACCAAAGATAATGGGAGAGAAGCAGCAACTTGGTTCTTCTTCTTATTCACTCACTTCTGAACTCTTCGGGTCCAAGGATTCTTACTCGTCTTCATCTTCAGGGATTTTCGGGTCCATATTTTCTCCTCCCTCAAAGGTAGTGATTTCATTTTTTGTGCTTCTCCTCTTATTTTGGTTAATGGGCATTTATAGAAGATCCTAGTTATTAAATGATTGGGTTTAGCTTGTTTTGAATGTTTTCTTTTTTAATCTAAAACTTAGGTCGAAGTATCATCAAATTTATTTCAAGTCTCTATTAGGTTCTCTGAGATTTTACATGATTGTGTTGATTCAGGTTTCAGGGGGAGAATCTCCTCGTTCTGAATTGAAGGGGAAAACTCCAAGTGGAACTCGTGGTAGGTTTACAGATTTGTATATTGGGTATTATTGATCAAATTCAAATCACATGGTAGTTCTGGCTCATTCCTATTTGCCTCTGTTTTTTCCTAGTCCTTGGTGCTTATGTCCT
Organism: Inga leiocalycina; assembly: GCA_963242795.1. NCBI lineage: Eukaryota > Viridiplantae > Streptophyta > Magnoliopsida > Fabales > Fabaceae > Inga > Inga leiocalycina. The sequence continues at coordinate 62,687,572 of OY725328.1, read as the reverse complement.
TTTATCTTGTTTAACATTCCTATGGAAGGCTTTCTTCTATTTGCAAGTGTGAGCTATCTCAGATTTTCATATATGAAGCAACAAGTTCTTGACTATGCATACAATATTCTCATAATTTGAGAGTTTTCCTTATGATTATTTTCCTTTTGCAGATGATATTTCAAGGATGAATAATAGTGAAACTCAGAGCAGAGCAAATAAGGATATGAGTTCCATCTATCAAGAACAAAGAGTTCAGCCTTGCCACCTTAGTTCTTCTATCTTTTATGGAGGCCAGGATATATATTATCATCCTCAAAGTACAGAAAAAGCAGGATTAGCCTCTTTGGTAAGTGTATTCTTTTATTTATTTCCTTTTCATATATTTCCTGAAATTATTGCAGACAATGATTCACACTAGTTGCTCCCTTTAGTGCAAGCATATAAGGTGCCTAGCTAAAGCAACCAATAATGGCTATTGCCTCTCATTTCCGTGGTTCCAAAAAGCATAGTTCATGAACCCGGACCAGCCAGTCCAACCCGGAAATCAGCTAGTAAACCGGTCCGGTTTGGCATCCGATCCAGGTCACTATTTAAAAAAAATTAAAATTTTCTTTAGAATTTCATATTAATAAGTCTAAAATCTTCAATTTGGCATTAGTTTAGCTCTGGTTTGATCCGATCTAACCCATTGACCCTAACCCAATACCCTGACCGGTCCGGGTTCATGAACCTTGGTTCCAAGTGTTCCTTGAATTTGGCTCCAAAATGGGATCACATTTAGTGCCTTTTTGTTTTCTAATAAGGGAAAGTTCAACTTAAAAGCCCAATCCAAAAGTATAAAAGCAGTAGCAAGACAAAATAGGAAACTATAGACATAAGTTTTGATGGTTTCAAGTAATTAATTTGCTGGCTCTTGGGTTGTTTTTAGATTTCTGTGTTTCTCTCAATTTTTCTTTTGGTTATTTAGTTAATTTTACTAATGGCTACTAGCCTGCTACATTTATTTCTTAAGGGGGAGGATTATCTTGTTAGCAAAACTGTAATACCATTTTGACTAAGCCCTCTGTAGGGTTCAACTCAAATCAAGCTATTGCAAATAAAAGCTACTCTTTGGGGCTGATATTTGGTGGATATATATATATATATATATTCCCTGCTGATTTATATCCCGTATATGGTTCATTGTTTTTTACAGAACAAGAAAGATGGTGGGGAAGATGATTCAGGAATCGCTTCAAGAGGCAACTGGTGGCAAGGTATATACTTATCTAATAGATATGTGGTCCTTTCTTTTGGACATGCTTTACTTTCTAATTTTATCACTCTCTCCCCCTTCCTCTGTGTGTGTGTGTGTGTGAAGCTTATCATTCTTCTCATTTCTTGTAACTTTCTGTCTACAGGATCTCTCTATTATTAAGATCATACTTGCCAATTTATATATGCTCATAAAGGTAAATTTGACGTTCTGATCTCTATAATTTTTAAAATGCCTTTCTGTTGACAAGTTCACTGCTTTTCCTTCCTGTAAGTTTTAACATTCGATCCATTTCAAAGGAAGCGTCAGAGCACTGGCCGGAGTTTCTTGAGGGATAGTATTAGAGGATCTTATCCTTTTTTTCATTAGAAACATGTTTCTTATGTTTTCTGTACTCATGGTCAGAATTTGATCAGTGTTTGCTAATTGCCAATCATATTAACTTGCAGGTAAATAGGAGAAGATAGATGAATTAGCAGTTAGTGTATGTTTGTTGAATGGAGAGAGTTGTTCTAGAGTAGGAAAGAATGGAGCTGATGGCTACTGGTTTTATATGCAAATAATAGAGCCATACTGTGATGAGAAAATTCACATTACTTTCTGCTTTTTACTGCAACCAACCTTGTACTTTGTTCTCTTGGTATTGTAAAGCTTTTATTTAAGGTTTCTGTATGTATTGTAAACTCCCATGTATTATCAGCTGATCTTTTACAGCTGAGACTTGGTTATCTCATAATTTATAGTAGTTACTGTTTTTACTGATTTCCCATTCACTTTGTATATAGTTGTAGTTGAGATGTGATAATTATGAACATTTTAGATCCTCTGTTTTTTTTCTTTACTTGAAGAAACCCTCTCTGCTGGTTTCCTTTTACTCTATAATTCAGATGTACTAAAAACGAACAAATGACAGAGGACTTACCCAGCTCAATTGTACTTTTGTTTCTGCAAACTGTATAATGGGTATTTTTTTTAATAATTTTCATTGTGAAAATCTGAACTACTGAAAAACTCTCTGATTAACCATCTCCATATTTTTTTCTAAAAATCTTGAACCTTTTTTGATGATTTGAGCAGTTATTGCTAAACATTGAACCATTAAACCAAGGCCATTACATTTCTTTCAGTAATCAGCATACTTCTGATTCTCTTGTAAATTAACTTCGTATCAAATAAACAATTTTGACCCTATACTATTAGACCTATTTAACTTTAAATTAAATTAAGAAGCACATATTGGTCTCTCAAAATAATAATTTTTGTTGATTCCTTTATCCATCCTTGATCTACTGGGTACTGACCTTTTTTTTGGTCCCTTCATCTAGGGCTTAAACTCTTGAGGTCAATAATTTTAAAAGACTAAAACAGCTTTTTTAAAAAAAAAATTGTAGGTTTAGACATGAAATTAATTTATCTATAATTGTTTCCATCAAATATTCCAGAAAGGTATGGAAAACTATCGGTCGTAGTTCATGAAGCTTCTCTGTACAAGTAGGGTTGAAGAGGTGCGGACCAGCCAGAATAGTCATTGATTTGTCATCAGGAAAGCTGTCAAACAGTTTGTTAACGAATTTGTCTATTCAGTTTTTTTCCTTATCCAAAGTTTTCAGAACATGACATTATCAACTGTTTCATGTCAATCCTTATCCTTCCCTTGTGGGACACTCACCCCACTCGGTTGTTCTGTCTTCTTGTTATAAAGGAACATCCTTTTTTCAGAGATAATATTTGCCACGTTTAGGCTTAGTAACCTAGTTGCTGTAACTTCAAATATTCCAGTTTTCCTTCCAAGTGTGATTAGCTTTTGTTTGAGTCAAGTTACGGTCATCTGACCGAATCATTTGGAGCCAATTTTAAGGGGAAAAGGGAATCATTAGATTATACAACTAGAATTACATTATTTATAAAGGATGGACACAAATGAGCTGCCAGCTCTTATTGACTATAAGTTACAGAAGAGAATACAACATAGTTATTGTCAAAGTAATTGGTAGCAGCTATTAACGATGTCTCTAAGCCCAGTCCTCCTTGTTCTCTCGTCTTGTCACCTAAGGCAGAGTGTAAGCTGCAAAGTCAAACTTTACATCAGAAAACTGAAATTACATGCACATGGGTGTTGAAATGCATGCACCACATGGAAAAAAATGCAAAATGAATTGAATAACAATTATACAGTGATTATACAATTCCAAAACCTTATGTTTTATCTGGGGCCATAGATATTTCCTTTCATACTAATAATTTAATCCTCCCCATGAGAGGATGGGACCTCACGCCCGCCCGCCCTGCATTTTGCCACTTTAGAGTATAGAACTCACGACCTCCTCCTGTCCTCCACGAGAGGAGGCGTGGAATGCAATTGAAATGCATGCACAACATGAAAAAAAATGTAAAATGAATGATAATTATATGGTTGATTGCACAATTCTAAAGCATTATGTTTTATCATGATATACTGGTGTCATGGATACTTTATTTTGCACTAATAACTTAGCCCTACCCCATAGAGGAGGGGAACCCACACAGACACCCCGTTTTTGTTGGTACTTTAGGGTATAGAACCCACAACCTCCTCCACAAGAGGTGTGTGGTGCCATTGAACATAGAGGTTCTAGACGGATGTCAGAGATACTTACGTCCACACTTGTACCCAACGGGGCGATTCGCAAAGTTGCAGCGCTTGGGAATGGTAAGGGCAATCTGAAGATTGACTCCAGAGGCTTTGGCAGTGTCAGAGAGAAGAACAGCACAGAGGCAGCTAGGGTTCTTGCCAATTTTCTTGACCTGAGCACAGCAACTCTGAGGCACACTAGCGTTTTCATCTTGTGCTGCTGAAGCACAAGGAGCAAGCTTGAGAGCCTCATTATCTGGTGTGGTAGACCTACCACATTCCCCTGCACCCTCAACCCTCTCAATCACTCCCACACTTCCCAACACCACCACCAACCCAAGCATGCACAGAAACTTCAATGGAGCCTCCATTTTTCTGAATCTTTTTGAATATGTTATCTCTCTAAATGAACTTATACTATTATTTCTTGATGCAGGAATGTGTTGGCTTGATGGGGTATTTATAGCCCAAATTGGACATAAGAAGTGCTTGGTCTAGGGACCACCCACTAGGGATTAATGGAGGTTGCACTAAGGAAGAGGATGGGTTTTGTTATTGCACCACTTCACACTTTGTTACTAAGATCGTGGTTTTTAAAATATGAACACAATGTTGTTTCTCTGTTTTCTGTCCTGTCAAAGTAGGTGAAATCCTTACCAAAGGGTTTCTTTTTGGATTTGAGCCTTCCAGGTGTTTCCATTACTTGCAATATGCTAAAAAACAGAGCTTGTTCTTCTGCCGCCTCACTTTCCAATTCCCATCAAGGTAGTTCTTTTTGCAGGTGAAATGAACAAGTAAGGATATGGGTTACACGTATCAAGAACAAATATTTCAGCCATGCCACTGTTGTTCTTTTAGATCTATTAAAGAAAAATAAAATTAAACTCTTTGTTTGGCTTGTGAATTTATCTATTTCCCCATGAGATATCTCTGAAAACTATTTCAAGGGAGTGGTTATATATATTAAAGAATTATTAGCGTAAACATTAACTGTTGATGAGTCCATGTTATGTAGAGTATAAATCTGGTCAATCAAAATGGTGTGTGAAGATGTCAAATTAACACATCAAGAAGTAAGTATGTACATTTACTACTACATCTGGTTCTTAAATATAAAAGCTAGATGATTAATTTGCGCATATTAAAAAAATTAGTAAATTAGTTTTTTGTAATAAATGAGTGTTAGTTTCTAAAAATAAAATCTTTGATTATGTGCATTAAAGCTACACTTGATGAAAACTACCTTAGTATGTGTGATACTTTGAGCAAAAATTGCAAATTTGGGAGACAAATTGGATTAAAGTCTTGTATTTAGAATCAAAGTAAACCCCTTATCTAGCTAGCTCTCATACTAAGGACTAGAGGTAGTGTTCTTTAGTCATTTGTAATGCCATTTTTTATTTTTTCTATGGCACGAAAGTGAGGGAAAGGTGAGTCAGAAATAGTTATCGTGCCTTTAAAAACTGTCAGTGTCTTCTTCCAAAAAGAAAGTTCTTTCTACAATTTTAATTATTGAGGTTTGTTGTTTGAGACAGTTTGTGCGTATCTCAACTAATTACCCGTATTAGTTTTTGTTGGTCTTTGTTTGGGCCAAAGCATACCAACCTTGTACTTTGTTCTCATGGTATTGTAAAGCTTTTATTTAAGGTTTCTGTATGTATTATGAACTCCCATGAATCAGCAGCTGATGTTTTACAGCTGAAACTTTATTACATAATTTATAAGAGTTACTGTCTTTACTGATTTCCCATTCACTTTGTATATAGTTGTACTTGAGATGTGATAATTATGAATATTTAGATCCTCTATTTATTTTCTTTTGGTTCAAGAAACCCTCTCTGCTGGTTTCCTTCTGCTCTGTAATTCAGTTGTAATAATGAACAAATGTCATAGGACTTGCCCAACTCAATTGTACTTTTGTGTGGTTAAGATGTTTAACCATTTTTGTTCCTGCAATCTGTATAATGCGTTTTCTTTTCTTTTCTTTTTTTCTTTTTGGATAAATTTCATTATGAAAATCTGCACTACTGAAAATCTCTCTGATGAGCTATCTCCATATTTTTCTCAATATCGTTAACCATTTTTTCATGATTTGAGTAGTTATTGCTATACACTGAACTATATCAAACCAAGGCCATTAACTTTGTACTAAATAAACAATTTTGACCCTATACTATTAGACCTATTTAACTTTAATTAAATTAAAAAGCACAAATTGGTCTCCAAAAATAATAATTTTTCTTGATTCCTTTATCCATCCTTGATCTACTGAGTACTGACTTTTTTTTTCTGGTCCCTTCATCTAGGGGCTTAAACTCTTGCGCTCATTAATTTTGAAACACTATAGCAGCTTTAAAAAAAAAAGAATTGTAGGTTTAGACACGAAATTAATTTATCTAAACCTGTTTCCATCAAATATTCCAGAAAGCAATGGAAAACTATAGGTCGTAGTAGTTCATGAAGCTTCTCTGTGTAAAGTTAAAAATGAGGGTTGAAGAGGTGTGGGCCAGCCAGAATAGTCATTGATTTGTCATCAGGAAAGCTGTCAAACAGTTAGTTAACGAACTTGTCTATTCAATTTGTTCCATATCCTCAGTTTTCAGAACATGACATTATCAACTGTTTCATGTCAATCCTTATCCGTCCCTTGTGGGACACTCACCTCATTAGGTTGTTCTGTCATGTTATAAAGGAACATCCTTTTTTCACAGAGATATTATTTGCCACGTTTTGGCTTAGTAACCTAGTTAATGTAACTTCAAATATTTAAGGGTCTGATTGTGTTGACTTTTAAAAAACATGTTCACATAAATCGATACAAAACTTCTCTCACATATTTACCTCGTATATCTTAAATCACGTTAGAAAAATAACTTTTACCGTTGATCCAAACAGGCACTAAGTGTGATTAGCTTTTGCTTGAGTCAATTTATGGTCATGTAACCAAATCCTTTGCCATTTGGAGTCAATTTTATGTGAAAAAGGGAATCATTAGATTATATAACTACAATTGCATTATTTATAAAGGACGGACACAAATGAGCTGCCAGCTCTTATTGATTGTAAGTTACAGAAGACAATACAACATCGTTATTAGTAATGTCTCTAAGCATTTGTCCAAAAAAAAAAAGTAATGTCTCTAAGCCCAGTCCTCTTTTTTCTCTCCTCTTGTCACTTAAGGTAGAGTGTAAGCTGCAAAAGTCAGAAACTTTACATCAGAAATCTGAAACTAGATGCACATAGGTGTTGAAATGCATGCACGGCATGGAAAAAAATACAAAATGAATTGAATAATAATTATATAATGATTATACAACTCCAAAACATTATGTTTTATTTGGTGCCATAGATACTTCCTTTTGTACTAATAATTTAACCCTCCCTTTGAGAGGACGGGACCTCACACCCACCCACCCTGCTTTTTGCCACTTTAGGGTATAGAACTCACAACTTCCTCCTGTCCTCCGTGAGAGGAGGCGTGGGATGCAATTGAAATGCATGCACAACATGAAAAAGAATGTAACATGAATACTCCATCCGGTCCTAATTATAAGATAAATTTGATTTTTTTGGAGAAATTAAGGAAGCCAATTAAATCACTTTAGAGTATTTATCTTTTTAGGATCTTTAGATTTTATATAAGATTATTAGTCAAATTGATTAGTTTGAAGAAAAAAATAAAAATAAAAATATTCTAAAATGATTTAATTGGCTTCCTTAATTTCTCCAAAAAAGTCAACTTTGTCTTATAATTAGGACCGGAGGGAGTAATAATTATATAGTTGATTGCACAATTCTAAAAAATTTTGTTTTATCATGATATATTGGTATCACGGATACTTTATTTTGTACTAATAACTTAGCCCTACCCCATAGAGGAGGGGAACCCACACAGACGCCCCCTTTTTGTTTGTACTTTAGGGTATAGAACCCACAACCTCCTCCACAAGAGGTGTGTGGTGCCATTAAACATAGAGGTTCTTGACAGATGTCATAGATACTTACGTCCACACTTGTAACCAACGGGGCGGTTAGCAAAGTTGCAGCGCTTGGGAATGGTAAGGGCAATCTGAAGGTTGACTCCAGAGGCTTTGGCAGTGTCAGAGAGAAGAACTGCACAGAGGCAGCTAGGGTTCTTGCCAATTTTCTTGACCTGAGCACAGCAACTCTGAGGCACACTAGCGTTTTCATCTTGTGCTGCTGAAGCACAAGGAGCAAGCTATTGAGAGCCTCATTATCTGGTGTGGTAGACCTACCACATTCCCCTGCACCCTCAACCCTCTCAATCACTCCCACACTTCCCAACACCACCACCAACCCAAGAATGCACAGAAACTTCAATGGAGCCTCCATTTTTCTGAATCTTTTTGATATGTCATCCCTCTAAGTGAACTTCTACTACTAACTCTTGATGCAGGAATGTGTTGGCTTGATGGGGTATTTATAGCCCAAATTGGACATAAAAAGTGCTTGGTCTAGGGACCACCCACTAGGGATTAATGGAGGTTGCACTAAGGAAGAGGATGGGTTTTCTTATTGCACCACTTCACTTTGTTACTAAGATAATGGTTTTTAAAATATGAACACAATGTTGTTTCTCTGTTTTTTGTCTTGTCAAAGTAGGTGAAATCCTTACCAAAGGGTTATTCTTTTTGGATTTGAGCCTTCCAAGTGGTGCCATTACTTGCAATATGCTAAAAAACAGAGCTTGTTCTTCTGCCACCTCACCCTCCAATTCCCATCAAGGTAGTTTCTTTTTGCAGATGTAATGAACAAATAAGGATGTGGGTTACACCTGTCAAGAACAAATATTTCAGCCATGCCACTTTTGTTCTTTTAGATCCATGCCAGAAAAGTAAAACTAAACTCTTTGGGATGTGAATTTATCTATTTGCTCATTAATAAGTAAAATATTTGTATATTTATTTTTCCTTATATAATGATTTTGTGGATGAAATTTGACCTTAATTTAATGAATTTGGATGTAATTGATAAATAAATAATAATTTTGGCATAAAATAAAATTTCTTGAAAAATGCTAAATTTGACCTTGTTTCAGTTTTTAGACAATATCTGGAACTCTAGATGTCAGATTGGGACATTCTTTAATGGCTAAAAAGCTAAGAAAATGCTCTACAACTTTCATGTTAAACCGAAAACCTAATTCTACATTCAATGGTCTCAAATTTTGCTTGAAAATTGAAGATGTGAATTTACCCTTGATTGACCTTTACCCACTAATTTAACCATAGTTTGAGCTGCAACTGTCGAAATGCGGAGATTCCAGTTGGTTTTCATGCTAAGATACAGAGTTACAACTTTCATAAGATCATGTGTTGAAAGTTCACCGTTTTGGATATCAAAATTAGGCAGCAATTAAGAAGTTTGGCGGCCTGACTTTCAAAGTTAATGTTGGAGGCTTAAGGTCAAGATATATGCCTAATTTCAAAGTTAACGTTGGAGGCTTAAGGTCAAGATATATGCCTAACTTTCTTGAAAATTTTTGCACCTCCTCTATCTATAAATAAATGAGCTCAAGACATAAGGAAACACATCATCTTAAAGTTAATTTCATGCATTGTATTTGCTTCTTGCATGCCTCATTCATGGAAGGCTTAGGTAGTCCTCCTTTATGGATAGTATAGGTTGCCACCTACATGGAAGTTTTTATCTCCTATATGGAAGGCTAGATTTTTCCATTTTCATGCATCTTGTAGTTGTATCTTTGTGTTTTAGAATATAATAATTGAGTTTTATGCAATGTTTATGAAGTTTTCAATTTATTTTGTTTTTATTTTTAATTTCATCATGATTTAAATTTCCACTTTCCTAAGGTGATGATGTAGTTTACTAATGACGGATTAAATCTTAACTTATTAAATTTAGTTTTAATTTTTCCTTCATAATGGAGTTTTGATTATTATTCTTAATGCTTTTGATTGATTGGCCATCTTTTAAATGATTTCAATATATATGTTGAGACCAGAAGGAGATGCATATGTATAGATTCTATAATTGAAACCATAATTTGCATATGAAATGGGAATATATTTATATGGATTGTATAGTCTTAATGAGTTCCATAAATTTTAATACATGATTGATTGCTTTAATTCATATAGGAATATATTGGGTTAGCAATTAATTACAAAACTGCTTGACCTTGAAAGAGGCTAGTAATTAAATTAGGAAAACTCGACTATCAATCATATGAAATTAATTGGATTAGAATATATAGGTGATTTAATCCAAAATTTATTAAGTGAAATTTGATCCCTATGACTTTTTCTCTTAGTTGTTTTCATATCAATTACATTCATATTTAATCATTTTTATTTTGTACTCTCAATCACCAACTAATCAATCGACTAAATAGAATTAAAATTATCTATTTTGATACTTAGTGATCAATCCTCATGAAAACGATATTCTACTCATTTCTATATTACTTGGTTATGACAGTATATACTTGCACTTTTTAATAAACCATTTACACCCGTAACACTCATGAGGTACCTTTGGAAACCGTTTCAAGGGAGTGGTTCTATTAAAGAAATGGTATTATTTTAAACATTAACTGTTCATGAGTCCATGTTATGCAGAATATAAATCTTGTAAATCAAAAGGATGACTAAGACATCAAATTACCAGATCAGGAAGTGTGTGTGTAAATATGTATGTATGTATGTATATTTACTATTACATCTCGTCCATGATATAAAAGTTACATGACCAACTTGTACATATTAAAAAAAAATAGTAAGTTAGTTATTTGTAATAAATTATTGTTTGTTTTTGTAAAATACACTATTTAATTATGTGCATTAAAACTACACTTAATGAAAACCCCTTAATATGTGTAGTCAATAGAGATAATTTGAGTAAAAATTATAAATTTAGGAGACTAAGTAGATTAAAATTTTATATTTAGAATCAAAATAAACTCCTTATCTAACTAGCTCTTATACTAAAGACCAGAGGTAGCCCTCTTTGGTTATTTGTCATGCCATTTTTCATCTTTTATATGGCACGAAGGTGAGGGAAAGATAAGTCAGGAATAGCTACATATGTAAACAAATATCAGATTCCACTAGAATGTGTAACGAAATACTTGCATTTTTTTTTAATTATGTGTAATCAAAGGTCTCGAATAATGTTTAGCCTGTGTTTCGTACAGAAAGTATGATGCATACTTCTGCTTGAGTCTGAAGTAATGATCTATTGATTTTCAGTACTGCCAAACATCTCAAACATTGAAACAACATTATTTTGTGCTTTGATAAATAATGATAGGCCTCTCTGGATATATTATATCCGTTGGACAACAATAGTTCTTGAACCATGTTATTACTGCATAATCTAAAAGAACAGGGATGGTCATGTGCTGTGTTAGAAGTTAAAAACACCATCTTGAACACTTATAGTCCTGTCAGTCCCAGAAATAGAAAGGTATGGTTCAATTTTTCTTGTCCTTGGTTACTCCTTGATCAGAATGTCTGTATTGGTACATTAACAGTGGGACAGATAGAGACCTCTAGCGGTTGTTGTCTCTAGTCGTTAAAGAAGATCCTTTTTTCCCCCCTTTTGGAGTATAGAGCTGAAAACAGTTTGTTCTTGACAAAGCTGTTACTTCCAAATTTAGGCTTAAGTTTCTTTCCATCACATCATAGTTACTATACCTTGAAGAACTGTCGCTGCCTCCTTCCAAAAAGAAAGTTCTCTCTAGAATTCTGATTATTGAGCTTTGTTGTTTCAGACAGTTTGTGGGTATCTCAACTAATTACCTGTTTTAGGTTTGAGTGTTTGGGAAATACCCAAACCGTGATTACAAAAGCTATTTTTCACTTACATATTTATCTCATAAATTATAAAAACTATTCTCAAAAGCTAATCCAAACACACTTTAGAAGAATTGGACTATTGAAGCCCATAACGTGTTGTATTATAATAAACGATGGACACAAAAGAGCTTCTAGCTCTTGTTGAAGTTACAGGAGAATACAACATAATTATTGTCACAATTATAGCTAACAGCTATTGCCTTCTTTAAGCCTTGTCCTCCTTTACCTCAGCTTCTCTCTCAAGTCTCAAGGAAGAGTGTAAGCTGCAAAAACCAGCAATTTTATGTTAGAAATGAATTATGAAAATAGCCTGATACTAGCCAAGTAGGTATTCATTATATTGATGGGTATAAAACATAAATTAAGTTGAATTTTACACGTAAACATGTACGGCGCGATAGAAAATAAATAGGGAAAATCACATCAAGGTCCCAATTAAAGAAAATAATTTTAAAAGTCATATAACTAGTCAATGGTTGCACTTTCCTGATAAGCTATAAAACTTTTCTGATTTTATTTTTTTTGGTTGAGACCTTAGTGTCATTTACTCAATTAACTGGTTTATGTGCCAAAGACCCTATCTACTTGTTGTCACCAAAAAAAAATTAACTGGTGGTTTTCATTGTGAAACCAAACATGTCATAATATACTTACGTCCACACTTGTAGCCAACAGGGCGATTAGCCAAATTGCAGCGCTTGGGGATGGTGATGGCGATCTCCGGCTTGACGCCGGCGCTTTTGGCTGTGTTGGAGAGGAGAACGGCGCAGAGGCAATTAGGGTTCTGCCCAAATTTCTTGATCTGAGCACAGCAACTCCGGGGGACACTAGCACGTGCATCTTGAGCTGCTGTAGCACAAGGAGCAAGCTTGAGAGCCTCATTATCTGGTGTGGTAGACCTACCACATTCCCCTGCACCCTCAACCCTCTCAAAACCTCCATTAATGCTCACAAACACTGCGACTAGCATCCCAAGAATGAACAGAAATTTCAAAGGAGCCTCCATTTCTGGGTTTTCTGAATATGCTTTTCACAGTCCTTCTCTTCTTCACTATCTCAGAATTGAAGAATGATTTGGCTGTGAAGTGATTTTTAAAGCCTAGATTTGATTTAGAAAGTGGTTGGTCTCACAACTATCCACCTGAGATGAATGGAGGTTGCACTATGGCAATATTATAGATTTTCTTATTGCCCCACTATACTATTGCAATTGTTTCAGTATGAACACAATGATGCTTCTTTGCTTTTCCCCACTTTTTTATATATCAAGCCATGTGGGGTCCGATAAATTTATTTCATACGGCACATATATTTTTAATTTAGAGTTAAATTTTTTATGGAATTAATAAAAATAATGGTATAGCTATTTAAATTTTTAACAGATATGTTTTTCGTTTCTTGAGAATTGCTAATTCCAAGAAAGATTGAAGGCGAATTCAAGGAATATTGATCAACACGTACCATTTGCACTCTATTTATCGGTTATTCTTCTTAATTTCTTTAATCAATAATTGAACTATGTTTAGGGATTTTAGCCTTTTGTTTTTTTATTTTTTATTTAATCTAAAAGTTGCTAAATTCTTGAATCAAAGGCTAAAATGATGTGTATACTGAAATTGACTTTTGGATTTATAACTACTGGGTTTGATTATGTTGTATAATTTGAATTGTCTTTATACTCATCTTACTTGTGCTTATTATTCATTATTTGATTAATAATCATCGTATAATTTCATTTTGAGTAGTAAGCCATAGATTGAGAGATGAAAGTTAATTCAAGAATTAGGAAGATAAGTATAAAAACTTAGGTTAATTAGACGACATAAATCTAAGTGATAACGATGGCTTAGGCAGAGTCATGATTTAAAATATATTAAAGAAGTAACATGATTATTTGTTCAGAAATAATTACAATCAATTAGGTGATTTAGGTCCAATCACTAGATTAGCTGTATAAAAGGATATAGGTAAGCCTGATCCTCTCACGCAATGCTCCTTAAGTGCACAAGACATTACGTACCCACCATGTGCTCACAAAAAGAGCCTATTATCTTGCCACCTCAATCTCAATTACTTGAAATATAAATGAAAGCGTGCAAACTTTAATTATTATGACAAAATTATTTTAAATCAAATTTGTAATTACAATAATATCTACTAATTAGGTGCGGAGGGGTACTTAAGGCAGGAGATAATTCTTGCAAAAAGAGCACTAAATCAAGATTCTGGCTTGCAAATCTTTGGACCAGAGTCGTTGATGGGATTTTTAACCATTACTGCTTCTTAGTTTCTTGTTTTGTATTGCTTTTCATTTCCAGTGCATTATAAAAAAAAAAAAACCTAAACTAATCCTGATATCCAAGACAATGTTTGAGAGTTTTCCTGGGAACTAGTTTCGGAGTTTCGGTGCCGAGAGCTCATTTAGATTTGGACCGTTCAGATCTAGATATGGTTTTTCTAAAACGGATGATTTTTAAATAAAAAAATTATTTTTTAAAAAACTATTAATTAAGAGATTATCTTTATTTTAAATTTTGTACCCATTAAAATAATTTTTTAAAAAAATAAAAAAAAATATATCTAAACCATTCAAATTTCATTATATAGTACAGATTTCAATGGCTACCCAAAAGATAGGCGCCAAAACTCATTTCGTTTCCGGTGGCTATTATCCAGAGAAACGGAGGTAGTTGGCTTGGCTTCACACACGCAGAGGGGACAGGTGTCGCAAAGGATTAGATAAGATTGAGTGGCTTTAGCCTAAGTGTGTGTTCTGATTAGTTTTTGGAGAATAGCTTTTACAGTTTACGAGTTAAGTATGTGAGATGAGTTTTTTCTCGATTTTCGGAAAAGTGCTTCTGAAACCACGGTTTTGAGGATAAAAGAACACACACTAAAGCAATATTTTAAGTGAATTGATCTGCCGAAAGGTCAATTGTTTAGGGGAGGGAAGTATATTTCATTAAATACAGTAAAGTAATGAGAAACATTCAAAGTCGTAGGAATGGGCATTTGGTCTAGTGGTATGATTCTCGCTTAGGGTGCGAGAGGTCCCGAGTTCAATTCTCGGAATGCCCCACCACACCCTTTAATCTTTTTCTGCTGCATAAATCCTAACCGTTCTCTCTTTCTGCTGCATAAATATTCTAACCGTTTCACAGGAAATTTGAACTTCTAATTAAGATAGCAAGCTACTATCCATTCCTTTCCGTCTATTCATAGACATTCAATGTCAAGAGCAAAAGAAAAGAAAGACAAGGCAGTTAGAAATGCGTTTGTCATGAAATTTTTTCTATTCTACAAACTACATATCCATCTACCTAAGCTTTCCAACATTTTGAAATCAAGCTCCAAATAATTTCTTCACATATTCTTGAATATATTGGCTGCGCTACAGCAAATTGACACCTTGAGGGGACAATCAGATTGAGTTCCTATGATTCTGCCCTTTGGTATCAATGGTAAGATAATCTGTCAAAACCCTCTTGGCCCCTCCCCCACCACGTTGAGGATTAACAATGTTGTTTTTGGTCGTGCTACTTATGATTGGGGTCTTTCCTTCCCTGGAAGGTCTCTTGGCTCTTGGAGGAGTAAACATCGGTGTTGTCAGATACGACCTAGACGGAGTGCTCGGCATAGGCACTGAGAAACGATCCCCTGAATGCTTTGTTAAGTCATCCACATAGAGCACATCATCAATGCGTGCTACTATATTGTACGCCAAACTCTCCAATACTCTTGAATAACTCTCTAGAATCGCCTTCCCAACATCCTAACAACATAAAACAGGTGTAAACAAGTTAGAGCTAGCTTGCGTCACAAGTTAGCTCTAAAAATCTGGAATAAAGGGAATATGACAAAACAGAATGCTTACCTTGTTGTCCTGAATTTTGCTGATATCTAGGTTTGATTGTGGGAGACTAGGGAAACGTTGTCTCAAGGATATAATAACACTTTTGGCTCTCTCAGCGAACAATTCCCATTTGTCTCCATCAACCATAAGATCCTTAACCATTTCCCAAGATGTTTTTGTACTGTATCTGGCTGTGCCGTTCATAGGTTTCGAATTCGCCCTTCTAAGCCAAATGTTAATGGAAGCTTCCATTCGATTAGCAATGTCTGTAGCTTGATGTTCAGAGGACACATCAAGACAATCCACCAAACTCTCTGCAGCAAATTGATCTGACACTATGTACCCATAAATAAGATCTCCCAAGCTGGCTCGCGCAGTCTAAAAAAACAAACAATGTTGGATCAGCAATTTTATCACCTAAGACTTCTAGAAACCATGATTTATAAGTACATATATTACTCCCTTCCGTCCTTAATACAAGACATTTACCTAGTATGATTAGATTAAGGAAGTTAATTCAGTTGGTTAATATGATATGTATCATTTAAAACATCATAATCTTCTTCCTTAATTCCTTCCTTCAATAGGAGTAAATTAGAAAAAGATTGACAAATGAAAATTGTGTGTTATATTTAGAATAATGATCAACCCTCAAATATGTCTTATATTAAGGACAGGACGGAGTATATATATACCTTTGGAAGAGATTCGAGATATGATTCAGGAATGTCCATTTCAGCTAAAGTAATAGTGTTGATGGCTATGGCGGCTTTTAGTATTTGGTTGGTGCAATCTCGTTTCTTCTGCAACTGCTTCCTGACACGTTCATGGAGACCAGAAGGAGGGACACGAGGTACAGGAAGCCACCATTTTTCTTCATGACGCTTGAGTCTTCTTCCTAAAGCAGCAGAAGAAGATGAATCCTCACTACTATCTGAAGCAGCAGCAACAATCCCCTGGTCCACATACCAGAACTCTGTTTCCACAAAACTGTCCAATATGTCCTGCCAAAAAAAAAGACACGTTCAGTAAATTTAAAAAAGAATGGCTCATTTCTATCTATACAAATTTGTGCAGTGAAAGTGAATGTTGTTATTCAGCTATATATACTCACAAGAAGCATGTTATCTAGTTTACGTAAAGCTGGAAGGTTGACATATAGATCCGAGCGAGGTCTACTACCCATGACCTGTTTCATCAACAAGCAAACAAAAAATAAAAATAAAAAAAATGGTCATTTCTTGTTATGGTTGTGGATGAATCATGGATACAAATGTTGTTGAGCCAGATCTTGAGGGTTAAATTGTATCCAACAAAAGTATTTTTTCAATATTAATTGATATCTTAAATTAATTTTTTTGTACATCCAACAATCTAAAGTATTTCTCCAATAATATTTAATATCCTAAATTAATTTTTTGTGTATCCAATATTTTAAATTATTTCGCAGAAGCACTTAATATCTTAAGTATAGATTACTCATTCTTATTGAGAAAAATACTTCAAAATAAAAATTGCACCAAAAATTAATTTAGTATATTGAATGCTACTCGACAAATACTTAAAGCTGCTAAGCACGCTAAATATTAGTTTACGATATTGAGTGCTGCTATTCAAAAAATATTTTAGAATACTAAGCGTATATTAATCCTATTTGAAGCCCAATTAATTTGAGAGTTAGGCCCAAGCCCAACTGGAATTCCAAAAAACTAAAAACAGAGAGACAGATTGATTGGGAAACAGTACCTCCACCTTAGTTCCATCTGGAGAAGTCTGCCAGATAGGAGCCAATTCAACAATATGATCACTGACACTAAGAAACCACTCCATCTCCCTTCTCCACATTGCTTTCTTCTTCTGAGGCAGAGGCTCTAGTCTCAGAATTTGCCCAAATAGTGTCGCTACAAACACTCAAAAGTCAAATGACAAAAATAAGTAATAATTCTGATTTGTCATTTCATAAAGTGACTTAAGAGAATCCTATTAATAATAATAATAATAATCATTAATTACCACATAGGTTGGTTATGGCATTTGATATAGCCAATGCTGTAGTCACCCCATTTCCACAGCCAGACATGTCTTCGCCAAGCAACAATTTTGCAAACCTTTCCTTCATCATCTCTATCTCTAACAATCACAAATCACAATCAGTTATCAGGAAAAAATAGGAACAATGAGAATGAATACACAAAGAAATGAAATGTACCATATAATTCAGATTCCTGTTTGTTTATATGCAATCTCTTTATATCGCCATGATGAGAAATGGTGAGTTCTGGAGCAGGATTTTTCTGAGCCCGTTTTTTTACAGAAGGAGGCGACGAAGAAGACGCCGAAGAAGATTCCGAACTATTCCGACTCTGTACTTCATTCCCCGTCGTCGTTGGTGGCGTTGAGGAAAAGATATCGGAGCTAGAACTGCTCTCGCGACTGTTGTCTTCGCTGAGATTAGCAAAAGTTTCAATCTTATTACCTCTATGTCTTGTTCTTGTGTCATGTTCTTCTTCATCAACATTAGCTTGTTTCTTGTGAATGATGAATGCCGCCATTTTTGAAGCTTTGCGTTCTTGTTCTTCTTCATCATCATCTTGGTGTTCAGGTGAGGAAGCAGAGAAAGCAGGGTCTTTTGTGGGCATATCTTCGTTATAGTGAATGCTCTTAAGGCAAAAACCTCCAGAGACTTTGGAGACCCAGAAACCCAAATTGGAGAAGGGATTTTGATTGTTGGTGGCAGTTCGGAGCCTTGATAAGGGCACACAATGCTTGAGATGATATTGGCGTTGGATTAAAGTACTGTCCATAATTAATGAGCCTTAGAGAGCGACTTGATTGAACACACAACTTGCGTGGCTCTCTCTCTCTGCTGTGGTTTCTTGCTTATATATCAAGCTTTAAAGTTAATCATCACACAAAAGTTGACACCGTTAATCCCATTTAAAATAATAATCTAAATTCTATTTCTATATAATTATGTATTTGCTAATCATAACACAAAAGAATAATTTAAAATTTCAGACAAAAAAATGAACCAGAGGAAGTATTTATTATAAGGTTTTTTTTTTTTGGTTTGGTATTTTGAAAAGGGGATGACTAATCAATTAAGCTTCAAACGTAAATGAGGTTTATTAGTTATCACTATTGAAGACTTGAGAGGATAGCAATATAGCTCATCCATACGTAATGAAGAGGAATAAAATAAGATAATTATATATTAATTTAAAGAAAAGAAAGGAGTGATGATTGGTATAAATGGTATGCTTAATAGTGATTAGTGAAGGGAGGGAATTTAATATTGAAATATTCAAAATGAAAGAACGAAGGATGAATCTTAGGAGGTTGCTTTTGAAGTTGAAAAGCATAACAAATCATATTCAAACAGAACGAATTTGAAATTGGTTGGCTCTTCAGAGTTAAAGTTTAATGGTATGATCTCTCTCTCTCTCTCTCTCTCTCTCTCTCTCTCTCTCTCTCTGTTTTTTTCCCCGTCAGCATTGTCTCTAAAATGTGGAATCTCTCCCTATATAAATATATATCTCTATTTTCAAAAATTGTTCGATAAAATAATCCAAAAAAAAAAAAGATGGTTAAGAGTTAAGACCCTAGGGAATTATATATATGGATCAACAATTACAATGATGGTGAGAGAGCGAGATTGTATCGTGTCTAAATTATTTGATAATTCTTTACAATTATGTTTTCACTTCTTTCATGTTCGTCCTTAATAATGTATCACCAACGGTTTTTAATATAAAACTCACTGTATAGTTCATTTTATTTCTTAAAGTAAAATTTATATTAAGAGTGTAGAGTATATGTCATCAAACATGTTCTTGGTTGAGACTTATTATATACTTAAAAAAACCGCTAGAATTAATGAAAATATATAAAGATACAAATTTTGATAAATATTAAAAGTATTTATTTCAATTCTTAATATAAAATCTATTTCGTTGAATTTTTTATTGAAGTGAGTTTTATATTAAAAACAAAATAAAGTAGTTTTTTTTATGCCGTTGCCGTTGGGGCATAAAGTGGCCAACATCCTACCGTGGCCGGAGTTGCATATTTAAAAAAGAAAAAACAAGTAAAAGATAACATAACATACGATAAACAAAAGAGACATGCATACACGTAAAATAAAATATAATTGAGATATTAAAAAGAAAAAAAAAACACACACACAAAGGAATCATTGTGAAGGAAACCATTGATTTATCATAAAGTAGTTGCGGTTTGAGTCTCAAAACAATATATAAACTATTATCTTCTGTATTTAATATAAGATCTCATTTCGTAATATAAATTATACTATAAATGAGCTCTTATAGTAAAAATTCGAACTAGCATAATATTAATAACATCCCATATAACAAGTACATATAAGCTCTTGCTTTTATGCATGATTAAATTCAAAACTCAGAATTTATGTTTGATCGAAATTGCCGGTAGTTTTGTCTGAATTTGAAATAAAGTTGGGGGAATAAAACAGAAACTAAAGTCTCAGGATTCTCGTGTTTACATTAAAGGCAAAGAAATATGATACAGGTCTGTTGCTTTCTTTCTTTCTTTATTCTTTTTGAAGGGTCGGCTTTCTTATTGTTTTTATTAACCAGATTTTGAAATTTCAAATTAGTCCTCATCTTCAACTTTTTTTTTTTTTTTTGAATATCTCATCTGCAACTTTTGAACCTACACAAGGTATCAGCTTGTATTCGGTTCTATTAAATGTGAAACAATATATGTCTATAAATACACATATGGAGATTCCTTCCATTTTGAAATTTGAATGTGGCATTTTCATGCAATCTGGTTCCTTTTGATTTAACCAGAATCTTCTCCTTTTATGTTTGCTATTTTTCAAGTTTTTTTTAACTATATTAATTATTATAATTTTTTCTACACAAAATCATCTCTTATAATAATTAGAGTAGAAATTCGCGTCAACTATGCTACAAGCAGGGCTCGTTGGTGAAAAGCACCATGATAGTAATGGCCTGTAGTGACCTCAAGAGTCTTTTCTCTTGTCTTTGTAATTCAAAAAAAACTCAAGAGTCTTTTCTCTTGTCTTTGTAATTCAAAAAAAAAAAGGCCACCATGATAACTACATAAAAATAAATCAAAATTAAATTATACTGTTTTAGGTATGTTTATGACAACTTAGCAGATCCATAATTTCTTAGTCAATATTATTGAGATAAAAAGGACTGGGAAGGCAGGGAGGATGTGACAAGGGGAAAGGGGTGTCTCCAATAATTTTCTTCTCCATTTACTCTTCAGTAAGTGTATCTATTATTAGATCAATTTTTAATGGTTGAGATTTATCATGATAGATTTTTATTATAATGATATTCTTTACATATTATTAAATCTCAATCATTGAAAGTTGATCTAATAGTAGATACTCTCAATGAAGAATAAATGGAGAGGGAAGTCAATGAAGACACCCTTCTCCCTGTGACAAGAGATATCTTTTTTTTTCCAACAAGGATATCATTAATGAATAGATATCAGGTTTACATACATACATTGATGAGCTTATATGTACTTCCCTAAACCTTCTCTTGCATATGATATATCCTTCAAAATAAGAGCTAATAAAGCCAATGGGGTCTAGACACCCAATCTATTAGACCTGACCCATCCAATAAAGCTAAGAACCCATACAAAAAAATGGTTCCGGCTAGCAGTCCTTGTAATAGGGATGTTCTCAATAATTATATTACACTTCCAGTTAAGAGACATACATCCCTCATCTAATTGATTATCTGCTGCATTCGACACTGCTTCTTGCATTGCCATACATTCCCCATGAAGGCTGAATCCACCAAGACGTGATTTGCTTTTCCATCTAAAACCCAACCACTTGAGTCTCAGATGACAAAAGAAATCACTGCGCTAACTTCTTCTTGGTTGTAAGCAGAATCCATATTGATTTTTAGTTCATTACCCTCTGGTTTCGCCACTTCCCAGGCGTCCCGGACAAGATATATTTAAAATAACACAAGAGAAGTAGAAATAAAACATATTGATTTAAAAAAGAGAAAATTAACTACACACGTTTCTTTTCTTTTCTATCATTTAATTTCACTTCAAATCTTTGCCTTGACCTACTTGATAGTTCGTACTTCTAGGCCGATTTATGCCCTGAGGCGGTATGGGGCATACATACCAAACTACCTCTTGGGTTTATGTCTCTTTAGTCAAATTATGCTTTATTTGGATTTTTTTTATCTCTAATGTAATATCTAATTAACTATTTTAAAAAATTAAAAATATTAGTTAAGTTAGTTAATCAGATATGTTTCTTTTTAAAACACCGTAATTATCTTCTTTATAATTCCCCCTCCCTCTTTTTTTTTTTATTATTGTTGATCAAATATCAATAGAGTTAATTTTAAAAAATGAATAAAAATGTGAAATGAATTTTACATTTAAAGCCAACTCCTTATTTAGATCCTTTGTTAAGGACCGGAGACCGAACTAATTTTGAATTACATTTGTTTTATAATTATTATACACTTGTTTTACATTGGCTTTGTTATTTAATTATCTCTACAATTCTTATATCCAAAATTAAAAAACAAAATACTTTATTAGAGAGAAGATTGGGCGTTTTTTCTGTAATTATGGTGAGGGTGAACGAAGTTGGAGTATAATTTATTTTTAACTTTTTTTTAATTGAAGGGGTAGGCACTATTAACCTGAAGTTGCAAGCGGGATCAACCCCACGACTTTCACATACAGGGAAGCTTTTATGCCACTAAGTTATAAATCCATTGGCAATTTACTTTTAACTTTAACAAAGAATTTGCCAGCCTTCCTCCTTGATCTCATCTCGCAAGCGACATTACATGGCTGGAAATTCTGACTTTATTGAAGAATTTCACTCCTCAAACTATTCAAGTCATCTCAACTTCTAACTTTAATTGTTATTTTAATTATTATGTTTGTCTTATTAATTTGGTACTTTGTATAAAAATATACTCTTTTTAATATCACCTTATTTTTCATTAAAATAAAATACTATTAACTATTATGAATGTTAATTACGTGAGTGAATGTCTATTGACTCGCAAGGCTTCTTCTCTAAGCCAACAAGAGGCTTCCCCTACAAGTTTTACTTAATAAGGGCTTCTCCTGCAAGACTCTTGAAGGTTTATAAATAGAAATCTTGTATAAGCATTGTAAACACACAAGTGAATGAGAATTACTCTCCTATTTCTCTCTTATCTTCTTTGTGGCTCTCTTATCACATCTATCTTTTATTTTCATAACACGTTATCAGTACGATAACTCTAACAAAGGTATAATTCTTTCAGAGTTACCTTAACAATTTCCTCTACTTTCGTTTACTGTATCTTTATTTGATTTTAATCTATTCGGGATAATCTGAGCCATTATATAAAATTAAAGAGATACTTGAACCAATTGTTATAAACATTGCGTTCCATGACTAAAGATTGGAGATTGTTATTGTTTTTATATCTTATATCTCCTTTATAACCTCTTATATTATTTTTATTTTAGTCTAGCCAAAAGCCATACACCTATGATTTCTTATTCTAAAATTATATGGTTAGAAGCCATATTTCTTTAATTTCCTATTCTGAAATCATATGAACAGAAGTCATATTGCTTTGATTTCCAAGTATATGGCCAAAAGTTATATTCCTCTTATTCCTCTTTTGAGACTATATGACCATAAGTCATATCACTTTTATTCCTATTTTGATATTATATGACAAGAAGCCTTATGCCTTTTTCTCTCTTACAATATGACTAAAAGTCATATTCATTTGATTCCTTATTATATGGCCAAAAATCATATAATTTTTTTCCTTCTATTTTATTGGATGACTAGAAACCATATACAACTTTTAATTATCCTGAAGATAAAAGGCCAGAAGTCATATAATTTTATGTTGAAGATAAAAAGTTAGAAGCCATATAGATGGCCTGAAGTCAAGAGAATTAATTAGCCTGAAGCCATGAGAATTAAATAGCCTGAAGCCATAAAGTTTTAATTTTGTTGTAATATCCTACTTTATGAATTATTTCTTGTATTTACAAATTTCATGTTATTATCATTTGTGTTATTATATTTCATTTTTTATGAATAACCTTTTATTGCATTAATCTGGACTATGTTAAATCTTGTGAACTTAAATTTGTGGCTCTTGTCATTACCAAAAAGAACTATTTATCTGAGTGTCTGATCCCTGATTTTTCTACACCATCATTTCCATGAAGGTCTCAAAATTGAATATTTGACCGTAAAAGACCCACTTATTCTTTAGAACAAATTAAAGAAAATGTATGACTGCCAGAAGATGATTATTCTTCCAAAAGCCATAAATGGATACATCCAATTTACTTCTGCAGTAACAATATCGTGAAAGAGGTTTAAGAAATATGCTGAATTAATTTCTTGTCTCTATATAGCCAAACAAAACAATGAATTTTTATTGAAAAATCATGGATTTTGTCTAATAGGCTTGACTACATTCCCAAAAGTGAATGTATCAATGAATGAATCTAATTTTAGCCGTGGACAAATTTTAGCCGTGACAAGGGCATAGACATGGCTACAGTCATTGGCGTGACCATGGTTATAATCGTGGTAGCTCAAATTCTCACTCGAAGTGGGGAAAGATTAAAATGAACCATGTTGATCAGGTTAGCGTTTTTTTAGTAAGGTGACATGGATATTACACATTTGAATGTTGTTGATTTTTTAGCATAAATTATCTTTGTCTATTTAAACTGTTTTGATATAGTGTGATTAAAATTGCTACTATCATATGTAATTCATTTTTAATTATACTTTTTCTTTATTTCCATGTTTCTTTAACTAAGAATGAGTCTTATTGACATAAATCCTTAAGATTTATGTCTCAATGATAATGCAACATCCCACACCACACTTAGAAATAATAAATTTTTTTTTTCCTTGGTAATGCGAGAAGCCAATGTCAAACTATATCCAATAGTATAAATTTGATTAAAGGCTCTAAAAGAGTTAATATTTTGTTACCTACAGAAACAAAATTATACATTGATAATGCATTTTATTCTACCAAGTCTAAAAAAAACTTATTAAGTTTCAAAAATATCCACAGAAATGGATATCATATAGAAACAACAACTAAAAATAATCAGGAATGTCTTACTATCCCAAATATAGTTTCTAGTAAAAAATACATATTAGAAAGTTTTTCTACTTTTTCTTCTGGCTTATAATATACATTTATAAGCACAATTAAAACAAATGTTATTGAAAACAAGAAGTTATTATCAATGTAGACTAGTAGTCTGCCAATACAAACCAGCAATTTACTAATGTAAACTATAAGTTTACTGATGAATTTAATGTTTGGCATAATCAATTAGGTCATCCCGGGTTAATCATGATATGACAAATAATTGAGAATTCATGTGGACATACCCTAAAATGTAAATAAATACCACAGTCCCATGATTTTTCATGTGTTGCATGTTCCAAGGGAAAGTTAATTATTTGGACCTCACCAAACAAGGTAGAAAGTAAGTCTCTCACATTTCTAAAACAGATACAGAGAGATATTTATTGGCCAATACACCTACCATGCAGACCATGTAGGTACTATATGGTTTTAATTGATGCATCAACTAAATGGTCGCATGTTTGCTTAAGCAAAAAAAGGTCTTAGAGCAATTTTACATGAATAAGTCTCATCCATTATGTACCCCAATGATTGTAAGGTCTTTATAGGTAGATAAAGACCCACTCAAACTCGAGTAATTAGCGAAGAGGGTGATGAAGAGCTACTTGATTTAGAAGTATCATACTTTAATGCTATTGGAGCAATAATATATCTTGCTAATCACGCATGTCCTAATATATCATTTACTGTTAATTTATTAGCAAGATATAATTCTTCACCAACATAAAGGTATTTGAATAGAGTAAAACACATTCTTCATTACTTCGACACTATGGACATGGGGTTATACTACTCAAATGTATCTAAGCATAAACTGTTTGATTATGCAGATACTTGATTTTTGTTTGATCCACACGATGGTAAATCACAAACAGGCTATCTGTTTACATGTGGAGGTGCAGCTATTTCATGGCAATCTATGAAACAAACTATATCAGCCACACCATCTAACCATGCAGAAATTCTAGTAAAATATGAAGCAAGTCGAAAATGTGTATAGTTAAGGTCAGTGATACATCACATACGAACAACTTGTCATTTATCTTCAGGCAAAATGATCACAACAGTTCTATATGAGGATAATGCTGCATGTATTGCCCAACTTAAAGAATGTTATATCAAGGGTGATAAAACGAAGTATATTTCACCAAAATTCTTCTTCACTAGTGACCTTAAATAGATATCCAACAAATCCGTTCAAGTGAAAATCTAGCGATTTATTCACCAAGTCACTTCCAAATACAATCTTTGAAAAGATTGTCCATGACATTGGTCTTCGGAGAGTTAAAGATCTCAACTAAAGTTGTCAAGAGGGGGAGTTGATACACGCTATACTTTTTTTCCCTTATCTAGGTTTTGTCCCACTGGATTTTTTTAGAAAATTTTTTAATTAGGCTTGGACAGTGTATCCATGAATGATGTACTCTTTTCTTTGACTAAATTTTTATCCCATTGGATTTTTCCTAATTAAAGTTTTTAATGAGGCACATTTATAATAGACATGCAAGAGGAAGTGTTATGAATATTAATTATGTGGATATTCATTGACTCACAAAACTTCCTCTCCAAGCCAACAAGAGGCTTTCCTTACAAGTTATACTTAATAGTGGCTTCTCCTGCAAGACTCCTGAAGGTCTATAAATAGAGGCCTTGTGTATGCATTATAGATGCACAAGTGAATAAGAATTACTCTCCTCTTTCTCTCTTGAATTTCTCTCTTCTATTATCTATGATTCTCTTATCCCAAATATCTTTTATTTTGATAACATTAGCTTGTTTGTAGCTGATTAATCCTCTTACGTACTTATCCTTGCCAATATTTCACGAAGCTACCTACCTAGTACCTACCCATACCCACCAACTTCAAGGAGCCAATCCGCCATAGTTGACCAAAAATATTTCTAACTTAAAACACTAAAAACCCAAACTCCAACTTCACAGAGCCTAATCCCATACATTGAGATAGAACATGGCTGCAAAAGAAGAACAAGTGAAGGTGTTGGGGAAATGGCCCAGCCCCTTCAGCAACAGAGTCGAACTCGCTCTCAAGTTGAAAGGGATCAGCTACCTTTACTCTGAACAAGATCTCTCCAACAAGAGCCATGAGCTTCTCTCCTCCAATCCTGTTCACAAGATGGTCCCTGTTCTCATTCACAACGGAGTTCCCATTTCTGAGTCTCTCGTCATCGTCGAATATATCAATGAAACCTGGAAATCCATCCCCTTCCTCCCTCCACACCCTTCTCACAGAGCCTCTGCTCGATTCTGGTCCAAGGTTGTCGATGACAAGGTTCGTTTCTTAATAATGTGTAGCCAATATTCTTTTGAGGCAAAATTTCGCTTTGCCGTTGTAGTTTAGTCATGCCGCATAAGATAAGATTCTGGAATTTCACTGTATTTTTTTACGTTTAAATGAAATTAAGATTCACGGTTGAAAAGATAATAAGACCTTGTTTTAATTTTTGTATTTTTTATTTATTCTATAAATATTCTTATTTATCTTATAAATTTTTTTATTTATTTTATGAATTGGCATAATTTTTAAAATTCTTTTAAATTTTTTTATTTATGTTAAAATGAAATTAAGATTCACAGTGGAAAAGATAATAATACCTTGTTTTATTTTTTGCATTTCTTTATTTATTTTTAAATATCTTTATTTATCTTATAAATTTATTATTTATTTTATGAATTGCCATAATTTTTAAAATTCTTTTAAATCCTTTTATTTATCCCGTGAATATTTCTATTTATCTTATAAATGGTTAAAATATTTTTATTAACTTACTGTTTTCTTTTAATCTTTTTTTTGTTTTTGGTTTCTTTTAATTATTTTATTTATTTTATAAATATTTTTATTTATCTTATTAATGCTCCTTTCAAAATAAAATAACTTATAAAATTTAATTTCATTTAAATATTAAGAAAGTGCAGTGAAATCTCAAATTATTTTGAGAGTTCACTGGAATAAAATTGCTTCGATGGCTAAATGAAAATTTCCCTACTTTTTATCTGAAACAGAGCATTTGAACTCTTTTGACCAAGAAAACAGAGCATTTGAATTCTTATGGCCAAGAAAAAAAAAACAGAGCATTTGAAGAAACTGATGTTTAATTTCATTGTGTGATGGGTTATACTTTATAGTGCTTACCTGCGTTGTGGAATGCGTTCTGGTGTGACGAGAAGGGGCGTGAGGAGGCTGTGGAAGAAGCCATGGAAGCACTGAAGATTCTGGAGAATGAAATCGGCGACAAGAGATTCTTCGGAGGAGACGACGTTGGACTCGTAGATATTTCTGCCAATTTCGTAGGTTACTGGGCGGACATATTACAAGAAATTGCAGGCTTGCAATTGCTGACGTCAGATAAATTCCCGAAGCTGTACAAATGGAGTCAAGAATTTTCGACTCATCCTATCGTAAAGCAAGCTCTGCCTCCCAGAGATGAACTCTTTGCATTCTTCAAATCTCGCGCTGCCTAGACTTTGGGATGATGATTTTGTGTAATCTTAACTTTTTTATGGAAAATAGTTACTACCTTTCTTAATATAAAATATATTTGAAGAAGAGATGATCCTAATTCTAAATATAAGATATATTTTTTATATTTATCAATCTTTTTCTTTAATTTATCTATTGATGTTCCCTCAACAATAATCAAAAGAAAAGATAATGAAGGAATTAAAGAAGATGATTAAGTTATTTTAGAAAATACATGTTATATTAATTAATTTTTTTAATTTAATTAAATTAGGTAAACATGTTTTATATTAGAATCCGGACGGAGTGTCTAGTTATACCATAAAGGAAAAGGTGTTTTGTTCTGTCATATTTGGCTCTGTTATTGTTAAGCCATAAAATGTAAAAAAGATATATTATAGTTTAATTTGTCTGCTTGCTCTTACTCTGAATTCTTAAGTAAATGCTCATGTAGAATGTGATTGAAACCTTCTAAAAGCACATTTTTAATGGTAAGTCTTGTTGAACCATGTAAGCATAAGAAAGATGTTTTGTTTCAATTTACCTAAATAAGTGCTTTTGGGTATCCAATGAACTTATTGATGAAACAGTGAACAAATGAAGCATCAATTGTGTGATAAAAAAATTGAGCATTGGTTGGGGTTTAGTATTTTGGTTAAGTGATGAAAGGTCCTAAGTTTGAATATTGTAAGTAACAAAAACTACTATACTGATAACAGAGTTACTCTATTTTGGTTATTTTTTTCAGCCTTAACGTTTTTTAAAATTTAATTTAGCTTCAGAAGTAACATATGGTTCATTCTTGTGACGGGAAAAAAAGTAGTCGATATGGTGTGATGTTCACCATTCATATGTAATTTCAACTGTTAATATTTAAAATTTTCAACTAATGTTTTTTAATAAAAAAAAATTATTCTTGAATAATGGGAGTTATAAGATTGTTTCTATTTAAAATTTTTCAAAAAAAATATCATTAAAAAAATTATGATATGACATTTTGAATTATGATCCAAGACTTTTTGAATTAACCACAGCTCAGGTAGAAATCCAATACTTTTTTAATTATATGACATTTTGAATATCATGATCTTGTAAGCTCCGTATATAAAACCCCAATTCACTTTATCTTCTAAATTTAAAATTTTTCTCTTAAAATATCTATATTAATTGTACATAAGAGTTTTGTTTCTGAGTAGTTAAGATCAAAAAGAGTATTTCAAAAAAATCAACTCATATTTATTATAAATAATTAATTTAACTAAAATTTTTAATATTTACAAATCAGTTATCTAACTCCTATATTAAGAAAACTTTATAATAATTAAGAAGTCATTTTTTAAGTAATGTATCCCACATTTGAACGTCACATTTTCTTACATGTTGACATTGTACTCGTTTGGAATAGCTTATTTTTGGGCAATAAGTACTTATAAATCTGATTCACAATATACGAGGTAAGTATGTGAGAGAAGTTTTATCTCGACTTGCGTAATAAGGACTTATTTTTTAAGAAATCGTGATCCCAAACATGCCTGTTATCCTATCACCAATAGTGACTATTCCTTAAGTGCTCCGTTAAAATTGACATTTTACCAACACGGGAAAAAAGCTATTCTTAGAATGGCATAAAAAAAATGGTAATTGAAAATCGTCTCTCCTTTGGATAGGAAACCATGAAACTGTCTTCTTTATTAAATATAAAATATTTCTGTAGCATGAAGAGTAAACCTTTAATGAATATAATATCAACAATTCAAATGGATTGAATTTAAGGTCTTGTTTAAAGTCAAAGCTGCTAGCATAATTCTTGAAAATCAATGTTTTAAATTAGTTTCATGGTTTGATTCAAATTGCAATATTGTCCATTCCACAGAGTGATATCAGAATGGACTAAACCAGTACTTATTTTTCAAACAACAAGTAGGCTAAAATATGATCTCTTACTTAACTCCATAATTCAAAAAGGAGCTGATATCATTAGGTAATTGCCTCTATATAAAAAGACAGAATCATTGAAGATTAATTAAGAGCAAAAAGATGGCAAAAGAGGAATATGGAGAAGTGAAGTTTTTTGGGTCAGGAGGAAGCCCATATGCTAGAAGGGTTCAAATAGCTTTGAAGCTGAAAGGAGTTAAGTACCAACACTTTGAAGAAGACATAAGGAACAAAAGTGAACTTCTTCTCAAATACAATCCCATCCACAAGAAGGTGCCAGTTCTGGTTCACAATGACAAGCCCATTGCTGAGTCACTTGTCATTCTTGAGTACATAGATGAGACCTGGAAAACTCACCCCATCCTCCCTCTTGACCCTTATCACAGAGCCCTTGCTCGCTTCTGGTCACGGTTCATCGATGATAAGGTCTCTTCTCTTTTCTTTAATTTCCTTCTAGTATAAGTTGATTTGACTTGATATATGAGATATAAATCCATTTACAATAGTATATATTATGTTTTTTTTTAATCCAAATAACTTAAACCAATTTGACGGGGATCTACCTTACATTTTCTTTCTGTCTAGGCTTGTAGTCAACTTGACATGGGACCTACTTGAAGGTTCATGCCTGCCAATTTTCCTTTACTATATCTTTTTCTCTCCATGGTCTTGTAGCCAATTTGATAGGGACCTACCTCATGGTTTCTTTTTCTCCTTTGTCCGTGTCTTTAGATTGAATAACTCTAATGCCATGTTAGATTAAGTATATAACATGTTTTTCTTTCTATCAAAACAACTTAAACCAATAAAATAGGCCATATATACCTCAAGGTTATATACTTTCAATTCATTGTCTAATTAGTGGATGCGTGACTTCAGATACAATTTAGATATATATTTTAGGAGAATTATAATAAGATCTCAATCACAACTGATAAACATGCAATGACAAGTTTCAATGTAAAAAATGATAACAAATTTATACTCCTCCTTTTCATTGAAACTTTTTGGTAATCAAGCCCCTTCTTTGGAACCTCATAATCATAGAAAATAAAATCAAACTCTAATAGATAGTCGTTTATTTTTTTTTTGGGAGGTCAGGTGCTGCCTGCAATACAGGAAGCAGCATGGACAGTGGAGGAGAAGAAAAGGGAAAAGGGCATTGAAGAAGCAAGTGAAGGTCTGAGATATCTGGAGAAGGAGCTGAAAGGCAAGTTCTTTGGAGGAGAGAGAATAGGAATGGTGGACATAGCAGGAGCGTACATAGCATTTTGGCTGCCATTAATGGAAGAAGCTGTGGGTCTGAAACTGCTAAGCCATGACAAGTTTCCAAAGCTGCATAAATGGAGTCAAGAGTTTTGCAGTCACCCTGTAGTGAGAGACAACCTTCCTCCTCCTTCAAGACTTCTGGGTGTTTTCAAAGCTCGCTATGCTTCCATTACAGCTTCTAACTAAGATTATATAAGCTGACTAGTGTGCTTTGAGTGGTGTGAATTCAATGAATAAAGTGAATTTTCTTCTGTGTTTTTACAATATGATAGTATCATAATTAATAAAGAATAATTAAATGTTGCTGCTTGTTATGAATAATTAAAGGGTATCTCAGTTATACTGTAATGTTAAAAATATGGAATAAAATTCCTATTATCTCCTTTTAACTTTCGTTTTTTCCTTGTTTAATTGTTTTATTATGTGTGTTATCTTTTTATAATTTTCTTTTTTTGGATTTATCCTCTAGTATCCGGTGCCACTAGTAACTGATTAGTTTGGAATCTCACAGGACTATATGTCGACAATGAGAGAATCTAACTATCTTGAAATAAGTATCACGGCTATATATTCATGACTTAAACATAAGATCATTGGTTAAGTTAGAACAACACATAACCAGTCGATCCAAGCGATTGGTGGTTTTCTATTTATTTTATAAAATAACAACTTCCATTATATATCATATGACATACAAGGAGCATTTGACATGTTAGCATAAAAAGAATGATGAATAATACAAAGTAAAGTAAAGTAGAAAATGAGGTAAGTAATGAGATGATGATTTTCTCTTTCGATTCCTCTGATATTATTCTCTCTTAAATTCGCAACTAAACGGCACCAAAGTAATATAGTAAAGTAAGGTAACCTTTGTTCGGTTCATGGAATTTGCATTTCTCAACATGGACGGGAATAGGAATAGGAATCCTTAAGCTGGTTTGTCAAGTTGGATGGCAACGGCATAAGAAATCATTCTATTCTAAATAGTGTTTTTTTATTCCTTCCCATCAACTTATGAAATGCTAATATTCTCGTAAGAATCATGTATGAAACATAAATTTAACTTCTTTCCTTTTTTTTTTCAAACCATAATGTGCTACTTTATTTTAACCAAAAACTTAAGGACATTAGTTATTTTTACAAAAAAAAATGTCGTGATTATTCAACAAAAAAAAAACACTTTTCAAATCCCTCGTGTTTTGATTTTCCAAAAAATAAAATATGTTTTCAAATGATGAAATCATGAAAATTAAATATGTTGGCAAATTAAAAAAAAAGAAGTGTAAATTCCGAGTTAAAATCTAAAAAATATGCCAGAATATTCATGACCTATAAATAATATGATTTGTTTTGTTGGCCCAAAAATATGATTTGTTAAAACGTTTATATAATACGTAGATTTAAATTTTGAATATTTTAATTGCTTTACAAAATGGATTAAGAAATTAAGGGTTAATATAATTGGTCCCTGAAGTTTAATCCAATTTTGGTTTTGGTCCCTCAAGTTTAAAATCTGTGGTTTTAGTCCCTGAAGTTTCACCCAATTTTGGTTTTGGTCCCTGAAGTTTGAAATCGGTGGTTTTGGTCCCTGAAGTTTCACCCGATTTTGGTTTTGGTCCCTCAAGTTTGAAAGGACTTGGTTTTTTTTCTGGGTTGGGTCGAGCTTTTTAATTGGGTCGCCAAGTTCTTTTCAAACTTGAAGGACCAAAACCACCGATTTCAAACTTCAGAGACCAAAACCAAAATCGGGTAAAACTTCAGAGACCAAAATCATAGATTTCAAACTTGAGGGACCAAAACCAAAATTAGATCAAACTTCAGGGACCAAAAGTTATATTAACCCAAAAATTAACAAAAGAAAAGAAGGGGTAGGTCCTTCACTAATATTCCTTTTATTTTATTTTCTCCCCTTTCCTCCCACGTGGAACTCGGATTCAGACAAGCAGCGCGTTGTACAATAAAACCAACTAAAAGACAAGAAAAAGCAAAAGGCTTCACGCCTTCACCCTTATGGCCTTATCCCTCTCTTCTCTTTGATAACCAATTAGGGTCTGTTTGGCAAAGCGGTGGGCAGCCCCCACCGCACGTTTAGGCAAAAAAAAGCACAGTGGCTCAATTTCAATCATTTGGCAAAGCGTTCATTTTCCCTGCGCTTCTCGTGCCACCATTGCTTTTTTTTAAAGCTGATCGAAGGAGCTTCTCGTGTCACTGCGTTTCTCGTCTCTCTCTTCCTTCAACGTTGGAAGCATTCATACGGTCATATTATGAGTCTCATCAAAACAAACTCCATGACAGTTGGCGCATTTCAGAGAGCTTCTTTTTTCGTCCGAATCAGAGCTTCCGGTGGCACATTTCAGAGAGCTCCGTCCAGGATTCCTTCGGTGGTCTGAGGTTGCGTCTCGTCGGTGTCTCACGGTGATATGAGGTTTGGTGTTTCATGGCTTGCCTTCGGTGGTTCGGTGGTTTGTGCCTCACGTCGTGGAAGAAGATGCTATGCTCTGTTTTGCTTATTCATTCCGCTGGTTCGAGTGTTCCAA
Source organism: Inga leiocalycina (assembly GCA_963242795.1). NCBI lineage: Eukaryota > Viridiplantae > Streptophyta > Magnoliopsida > Fabales > Fabaceae > Inga > Inga leiocalycina. The sequence continues at coordinate 62,653,605 of OY725328.1, read as the reverse complement.
CGAAAGAGAAGAACTTTGGTCAAATTAGGATTTGACCAAGGACTTTAATGAAAATTTTAAAAGTTCTCAAAGAGGGATTATAGTGAACATTTTGAAATATTTGTAGGGTAAAAATTGTAATTTATGAAACATTTGGGTAGCTTTCTGTGATTTTCCCGATCCCTTTTCTTCATTCACTTGTAATTTTCATAAATTTCAGGGTCCTTTTCTATAATTTTCTCTAATCCTCAAAATATTAATTCTATTAAATGAGTCATCAACTATTCAGCGATCTATAATATAAGAGCTTTAATTAAAGATGAAAGATAAAAAGTTACAATTAATTCATTAAATATGTTATAAATTTATCCATTTTTAATTAAGTATTTTCTTGTATTTTTCTTTTTTTTTTCAATAATAATTTATTATTTTTTTATCAAATTTTATTTATATTTTTCAACTTTAATTATCATAATATATACAAATAATATATATATATATATATAGTATTCAATAAGATTCATGCCCTTTTTAGTCATTTTGCATCTAAATGGGCTTTTCAAACTCTAATCCAAACAGGTTCAAGGTTAAAAAAAAAAGTCACTTCTGCCACCGCTAATCCAAACACGAATCACATTTACATTTTCACTTTTTTTCCTACTTTACTTTTCCAAAAGTTAGGTGGTAAAAAAAGCCACTTCTCCACCGCTAATCCAAACGGGCACTTATATTTAGCTCCCGTCAAAAGAAAATATGATTCCTTTAACATCTCAAAATTATATTTAAATCTCATAAAATTTTTTTTTATAATAAACTTTAATTATCAAATACCCATAAACTTATCAATGAATGTCCGTAAACTTATTTTTTCAATTTTAAGATTTTGAGGGACCTTTCTTTTTTCATACTTTCTCTTGACCCAGAACTAAATATACTTTTCCCCTTTTCTTTTCTACGAGAAAGAGATCAAATCCATTCCATAAATAGATTAGGCATCAAACTTCTCTCTTTTAAAAGGCAAAGCAGGGTCCGAAGATGATATAATTATATTCATTAATTTTTGCAAGGACTTCAGCACCGACTAAACATAAAACACCAAGTGATGTGGCTCTCACGTTCAAATATTACAGGGGCAGAAAAATTTAAACTAATAAAGAAAGTAACACAAATTGCATCATTCTTTTGAAAAGAGAGCCTAAGATAGATAGATAATCTCAATATAATAACCAGAACCCAATAGAATATGATTTAGTAGGTCTCAAACTGCTGATCCTAAGGCCATATTCATCATCAGGTTTCAGGTCTAGTTGCTGCTGCTTGAATCCTTCACGATGGTCACTGGGCAAGGAGCATGAGTCATCACAAAGTTGCTCACACTTCCCAATATTATCCTGTTTAATACACAATCAACCAGGCAAACTTGTTCATTAGACCCAGATCACAGTACTTTAACATGGAAGAGGAAGACGCTCTCCCCCACCAAATAGTTGAGGGATGTGTGTGCGTGTCTAACATGTTCGTCAAAAAATTAGGAATCAATCCCATCGGGACCAAGAACAAATTTGCATCTTTTCAATGTCAAGGACTCAGTGAGCCATAGGGTGTGACCCACTTTTACCCAAATACCATTTTTTTAATTAATGAGAAGCTAACTAATATTACTAACTACTATCTAGCTTTTAACCATTTTGAATTCACTACAACAAACTTGTAAACTTTTTCTAATAACTATAGCGAGAATGTTGGTCAAAATTCTGAGAGCTCTCATATATACTTCGCATAGTTATTTTTCTAATGGTTTCTATCTATTCTTAGTTTCTTACAGAGTGAGTGAGAAAGTTATCCATGCTTTACACACACACACACACACACACTCTATCTAATATATCATTGTTACTATTGAAAAAAATAATATAAGCTGCTGCAACAAGGTTAAAATAATAGAAAATAAGTAGTAAAACTCTGAACTAAGCTAGAAAGATATGTTCGTATGATTTAAAGGGTATTTTGGTGATGTCAAAATATTTTTGGTCTTCGTTAGTCCTTCGCACCAAATTACAAATATTCTGACCATTCTACAAGCATTTTCTAAATATAATTAATGTAGGCCCTATCAATAATCAACAAATTTTCAAAATCAAATTGCTAATTCTGATATTCTATAATGATGACGACACGGATAAACAGCTAAGATTTATCCAGAGGAATAAAGTAATGTCCCATACGCAAGTGGATTTTCCCCCACACACATCATAACGTGAAAGACTGAACAATTTTCGCTAACTTGTTTGAGACACAATTATCAAAAAATATGAAAAGCACGAACCTTCTGATAGTGCTAAGGCCTCTGCTTCCCATAACCAGAGAATCCAGCTTCAGGTCCTCTATGGCGTCCAGAAGTTTCTCCCTCGCATCCCCCCAGTATATTTTCGTCACAATGGTCACCTATAATTCAATTTTACTAATTAGTAATAATAAGCACCGCAACTTAATCTGCAGAGTCTTAAACCCTGAACTAACAATTTAATCATCAAGCTGTAAAGCATATTTGAACTTTACTCCTGAAATACTAAAGAACGCTCCGCGATTTCATTCATCAGCATGAAAAATCAAATAAGCTAGAGAAATCAAGAATCAAATCTTTAATAATCTTCAAAAGATGAGAGGAGAGAAAACCTCTTTCTGTCTGGCACCAGTGTCGAGCAAATCAAGAACCTCGATATCCGTCTGAACATCGTACTTCTTCATAATCTCTGGCTCTCTGAACTCAGCCAGAGGAATAAGAGCTGGAAAAAATGAAAAGAAAAGTCTAAATTAAATCCGATCAAATACAAGACGGTGAGAATACGGCGAAATGACCAAATATCGGCATCAGTGTACAGTTTAGTGAAAAAAACTTCTCAGACAAAATACAGCTCTATTCATAGATCAGATCTGAAAAGCACAAATACTGATATGCATACACACATAAAAAAAATACAAGATACGAATTGACTCCGATAAATGAAGTAGTGGCGGTCTGAAAAGAAAGGAAAAGGGAATCTAAGAAAATGACTCACGACAACCGGATTGAGCCCAAAGCTGGTTACGGGAATCATCGAGAGAGTTGGGATTGATGTGGATGATGTAAATGGTGTCTCCCTTATCGGCCAAATTGTCCAGAGCCCATTTGATAGCGTTCTTGCTGCTTTTGGAGAAGTCGAGAGCGACGCCGATTTTCCGATCCTTTACCATCGTCGTCTTCTCTTTGTTTCTCTGCGTGTCTGTGTGAGAGAGAGATTGCGCGTTGTTATAAGAAAGCAAGAGAATCCAGAAATGCTTCTGGCGTGAGGTTGAGTGAGTGTCGAGATTCGTCGAGACCCAGGTCAGAAGGTAATAGCCCGAAGATTGCAGGGGAAATGACATTCCAGGACCCCGTAAAACATCTCTTTATTCTTAAAATTGATATTGATATTTATATTGTCTATCAATATATTAAAATCCGGATCGGATATTGAATCGGTCGGGGTATTGAGTTAAAGGTCAGTGGATCAAATCGGGGTCAAATTGAAGCTAAACCAGGACCAAATCGATGAGTAATTGAAGATTTTATATTTATAGTATGAAATTCTAAAGAAAAAAATTTAAAAAAAATATTTTGAAAATTGGGACCCAGACCGAACCTGAAATCGGACCAGTCTACTGACCGGTTCGGCGGGTTCCGGGCCGAACCGGCCAGTCCGGGTCTGAGAACTATGTTGTCTAAACTAATAATTAAATAATATAGAGGCAAAGTAAAATAAATGGCATTGATCTTTTTTTTTAACCGTTAAATTGTTGCATAGATCCAATGAAACAATGGTTAACAATAAATTAATTTATTGATATAGACACATTCAAAGAATTAGAGCTGGGAATCAGGGCCGGTCCGGCCCTACAGAGCTGGCCCTTGACGGGCCAGGGCCTAACAAGGTCGGCCCTAAAGGGCTCAAGGTCAAGAAAATAACAGTTTTTCAAGGCCCGGCCCGCAGGGCCGAGAAATCCTTTTCACAATATTTAACTATTTTTCTGACATATTTTCCTAGAGAGATATAATTAGTAAATAACAATGATTAAAGTTCTAATTTAATACATAAATGTTGTCAACATTAAGGTTTAAATAACACGTCTCTTGCAACAATCAAACACAGTTACTAATGTATAATCAAAGGTAAAATCATATCCATAAATAGCTCATGCAAAGGCCAAAGTATAAGAAGGTAAGAAGCTAAATACTCTAACCTCTAAATAACATGAGTATGACGACTATCATTTTCACCTTCTTCGCCACTATCATCAATTTCAAGGACATTTGATTGTGTTTCACTTTGAGCAATAGGTTCAAGTAGTAAAATAATTACAACCTCCATCAAAAATCATACCCTATCAGGAAGAATAGTATATAATATGATTTTAGTCTAAATAGGCAGAACAATATACTCAAAAATCATAATATGATTCAATTAGACAAAACAATATACTCAAAAATCATACTCTATACAATATGAGGACAGAGTGACATATAGATTCAATAAGGTAATTCAAAAATGTAACATGATTCCTTTCCAAGTAAAAAAAATAAAAAATAAACGAGCCTAAAGGGCCGGCCCTTTTAAGCCCGAGGCCCTACAGGGTCGGCCCTTTTAGGCCCGACTTCCTTTTAAGGCTACAATTTACAAGCCCGGCTCTTGAAGGGCCAGGGCCTAAAAGGGCTGGCCCGACGGGCTTGGCCCGTTTTCCCGGCTCTACAAAGAATCTTAAAATATTGGGTTATTTCATATGACAATAGATGTTAATGAAAGGATAATTTGAAATTAGGGAGATTAAATTAAGGGAAAAAATTTTGACTAAAAAAGAATTCTAAAAGAAAAGAGTACTATCTGAAAATGTCAAAATTTTAAATCAGTTTGGTTTACTTCATTTTATTAATTATGTAGTGTACTTGATGAACAAATGACCACATTTTGTAATAGAAATCACTTGTTCGCAATGTTTAGATTTTGAAACTATTTAATTCATATTTTTCCCTTAAATTAATATAAAATTAAAATACAAAAAATAGAGAAATTGATTAATAAATTATAAGTTTGAAAATTATTTAGTATTAATTTTTTATGAGATTAATCATTTAAGGGAAAAGGGTGAAATGTCCGTATTTAAAAAATTTTTAATAAAATATGAATTTGAATATTGATACTTTCTATCATTGTTATTAAACCTGGACCGGACCAGCTGGTCCGGCCTGGGAACAGGCGACCCAATCAGAGAACCGGACCGGACTAGTTCAATAATTTTTTTTAAAAAAAAATTCTTTATAATTTCATATTAATAAGCCTGAAATCTTCACTCTCTCACCGGTTTGGTCCCGGGTTAGCTCCGGTTTGACTCCGATCTGACCCGCTAACCCTTGACCCAGTATCCCGACGGGTTCACTGACCGGTCCCGGTTTAATAACCTTGCTTTCTATATATAAAAATAAAAATATAGTAGGTCAACGACTGATAAAATTTTTATGAAGGGATTTTTCACCAATTGTTTCTTTTATACACCATCCTTCATTTAATTAAATCTGGACCAGAGGGATTATAAATGGTGGGTCCGTGAAGGCGAGAAGGTGACAATGTCAATGGAACAAAGATAATGTCAATGGAACAAAAAATATTAATACCTAATTACCTATAATTTCAACGGAGCACTTCTTCTCTTTCCCTCTTTTATTTTTTTTGGGAAAATTCTAAAACACTACATTGAAAATATTAAAAGGACAATTCAGTATATTGAAAATGAAAAATGACGGATTAGGTGGTGTTAGACAGGCAGAGGAATCTGGAATTTTGAAATTTCGGCCAAATGACGAAAATGCCATTCAGCTCTCCATCCCCCACTTCAAAATAACAACATGATTCTCGTGATTAACAACTCCGGATTCGTCATTAACAACTTCAATTCTTCTTTTATAATTCACAAGTTTCAAGGCCAATAACACCATCGATCTCGCCATTAACAACTCCAGATTCGATATTAACAACTCCATTTTCTTCTTTCACACTTAACAAGTTTCAGGGCCAATAACAACACCCATTTCTTAATTAACAATTCTGGATTCAAAATTAACAACTCTAATTTCTTCTTTCACAAATAACAAGTTCCAGGGCCAATAACACCATCGATCTCGCCATTAACAACTCCTATGTTGTTATTTCTACTGAGGGTTAAAGGGCATTTTCGTCATTTGGTCGAGATTTCAAAATCCCAAATTCATCTGTTCGTCTAACACCGCCTGATCTGTCATTTTCCATTTTCAATGTACTAAATTGTCCTTTTGATATTTCCAATATAGTTTTTTAGAATTTTTCCTATTTTTTTCCCCTTTGCCCATTTTAATTCATATTTTCCCTTAAATTAATATAAAATTAAAATACATAAAATAGAGAAATTGATTAATAAATTATAAGTTTGAAAATTATTGTCCTAATTTTTTATGAGATTAATCATTTAATGGAAAAGGGTGAAATGCCCGTATTTAAAAAAATTTTAATAAAATATGAATTTGAATACTGATACTTTCTATCATTGTTATTAAACTTGAACTGGATCAACTGATCCGGCTCGGGAACCGGCAACCCAATCAGAGAATCGAACTGGGCCTGTTCAGTAATTTTTTTAAAAAAAAATATTTATAATTTCATATTAATAAACTTGAAATCTTCACTCTCTCATCGGTTTGGTTCCGGGTTAGCTTCAGTTTGACTCCGATCTGACCCACTAACCCTTGACCCAGTATCCTGAAAGGTTCACTGACCGGTCCCGGTTTAATAACCTTACTTTTTATATATAAAAATAAAAATATAGTAGGTCAACGACTGATAAAATTGTTATGAAGGGATTTTTCACCAATATTTTCTTTTATACATCATCCTTCATTTAATTAAATCTGGACCAGAGGGATAATAAATGGTGGGTCCGTGAAGGCGAGAAGGTGATAATGTCAATGGAACAAAAGACATTAATACCTAATTACCTATAATTTCAACGGAGCACTTCTTCTCTTTCCCTCTTTTATTTTTTTCCCTTTGCCCATTTTATTTGGAAGTTTTCAGATTCCCCAACAAACAAACAAAAAAAAACAAAGGAGAGACTTGGTACCAAATTTCAAAAAAAATTTCATCATATCACATCACAAGGTGGAGCGAGTGCGGGACAAAAGCACATGGGCACTGTTTTTTAGGCTACGGAATGAGGATTACCCTGCCTTTGTAGGGTGTTCCTCTTGGCCTGAGATAGCTAATAAGGGTATGCTAATCTAATTACTATGTATAGAAAATTATTTATATAAGGATAACCCTAATCCATTCAATTTGAGACTAATCAACCCATTATTTATGACATATTATTATCATTATGTTTTTAAAATGGTTCTATAGATCTGCCTTTCTAATACACCAACCTTGACGACTTGATTCAGAAACAACTCAACAAGCAAGTGTCTCCTTTTATAAATTCATAGTTTTTTTTAAAAAAAAAAGGATCAATAATGACCTTGATCAAACACAATTGATTAAAAAATAAGTTAAACTCTAAGAAATTCAGACTCTCTTAATCGGGCCGCTGAAAAATAATCACTATTGGGCTGAAATATAAGGTCAATTACACAACTTGGAGTCCAATTCTACTGGGCTACTCCTAGCATCCAAATCCTGTTTTTTTTTTATCTTTTTACTAATTGAGAGGACTTTTGCTTGTTGTGGCCCAAGTTATAGCAAGCCCTATTGGGGAACTTTGGTCTTGCAATTTCTCAAGATATACTTCTTACCGTACTAAATTTAGGAGCTAATTGAGCGATTTGTTTTGATCTCAATTATAAGATCTCAGTTTATTTTTAAAAATTTTAAATTTGTTCTCAAACTTTCCCTAATGATTACATATATTAAAGAAGGATTTTCATAGGGATATCTTGTACTGTAAATTATTAAAGGAGGTATTTTAGGGAAATAAACACATTTTCCTTACAAATAATCAACTCAACTGATTTCTTTAATCTCCATAAACTAGTTATCTAATTCGCACATTAAGGACTGGAAGGAGAAATTTCTTTTTTTCTTTTTAAGTAAGTGCTCGTTTGGGATAACTTATTTTTTACTTATAAGTGCTTATAAATCATGATTTACGGTATACGACGTAAGTATGTAAGAGGGGTTTTATCTCAACTTACGAAATAAATACTTATTTTTCAAAACAAAAAAATCTATTCCAAAAATAGCTTAAGAAAAAGTTTGTATTAGTCGAATTCTAGAGGCACCCGAATAAGACATGACTTCAGACTCAAATAGCACTTACAAATGTTCTTATAAACGACTATCCAACAAGGCTACAACATTGATAGCATGTCACAACCTTATCTTATTTTCACCTTTTTCAGAGTATTTGTGAAAAATGATATACAATTTAACGGGCAATATAGGAATAGCATAAATATACTGATAATATGTGCATGATTACAAAAACTCCTCATAATGATTCATACATGATAATTACCCCTAATGTAGCTGCACAGAGTTATTAGGATTTCTAAACCCGTCCCAGCGAGACAGAGACATCTTCTCGTCTTCGTTCTACCACTGCAATCCTCTCGTGTAGTTCTTTTTTCTACTTTTAGTATACCTCTTGTTTGCACCTATCTAATTTGTTGATAGGGGAGGGTGAGATTCGAGAGAATCTCGGTAGGAAAATAGTTACCTTAATACATGCAAGATAAGTGTTTAATGCATGATATGCTTGCATTACATAACTCATGCTCACACAATAACATATTTGTGTGCTCAATGTTTCAAACGATATACTTATAGCCATAATATAAATAGAAACAAAGCTTCAATAATTCATATATGTTTCACATAAACAAGCAAAGCAATAACATGCATCAATACACCAGCACAAATACCAAATACATGTATGAGAGGTAAGTTCCCTATCTTAAACCTTTTTCCACCTCGAATTATGTGTCTCGTAAAGTGTGTCACAGCTCAGCTCTCCACTTGATCCTACAATCCCAAATGTACCATTTAGACACTTCCATAGTGTTTCTGGTGATAATATGAGCCTATTATGAAAATTTGCCAAAATGCCCCCGACCACTTGGTCCGTCGTACTCGTTCCGACCGTACTTTTCCCGAAATTTTGACTTGAGCTATTCTGACATATTTTCACCCAAATTACCAAATTCATTGCAATAGGCAAGAATGCCCTTGGCAGCCTTATTTCAGGGTTTCAGGGGCATTTTCGTAATTATGTTTTTTCAGGCTTTTCTAAAAAAGCGAGTAACTGTAACCCTACCTCATTTTCCCTCCTGAACTCAATGGAATCATCAATCATTGAAAATCCAACTCTAGGCCCCATTTTTGGCTCTGGCTGAATTGAACAATTACTCCGGGAAAAATTAAGGTTTTTCGATTTCGACTCCGCAGACATGTTCCTTTCTACTCCTAACCACTTTATTAACATTTGGACTAAATTTCAGCAACATAACCCATAGGCCTATACATTTCCAAATTTTAAAGTCAGAGGCAATCGGCAAAATTTCACCAATTAAATTGTTCACAGCATTCAAAACAATCAAAGATTGAAGTTTCAGAAGTTACCCCAAGCTCCCTATGACTTTTCTCAATACGACTGAAAACCCTAAGCTCCCAACAATCAAATTTAAGCTTCACAACCTTTGAAATACATGAAAGAGAAGCTTAGAAACAAAGTTATACATGTTAGGTACGAATTTGCTGAAAAAATCGATTTACCTTGCGAGTCTTCTTCTCATTCTCTCTCTAAATGCTCTCAACTCTTCTCTCTCTCTTGGGCTGTTCTAAAACGACGGGAATACATGGAAGAGGAACAGAGAATTGCTTTTTAATACTTGGCTTATATCACTTTGGATTATGCTTATGTCATATTTACAAATTTCCAAAAATAACAAATTCCAACTTTTATGTACATAAACTTAATGTTATAAGCCCAAATAATATGTACATAATATTTTCTCTTCTTGGCTCATGCTAAAGATGTCCTAGAAGGTCCTTCCATCAGCCCAATTGAATTTTCCATGTATCCCATAATTTCAAAGTTATTTTCCTTCATTTTCAAATTAATTGGAAATTATGGCATATTTTCTGCCCAAACTTTAAAAAATCATAACTAATTTTGTAGACATCATATCGGAGTGATTCTAAAAGCTATAGAACCCTTATTGAGTCTAATTTCAAAAAAAAATATAGCCTTTAGCCAAATAGAAGCACAAAATTCCCAGATTTTCAATCTTTACATGTTGTTCTAGGAAATTCATAGTTTTTCTGGGCTAAATTCATAACTTTTTATATATAGTTCTAATTGAGTCATATAACCTATCAAATTAAAATTTATGATGTTTACTTTCATCCTGTAAAATTTCATAATTTCTAAGCATCATTTGTTCAACAAAGGCGCATTGCACAACAAAATTGTCTCATTAAAAGCAATAAAATGACATGCACTTGTAATTTTAACAAATTCCATTTTTTGTACACAAATTTCCTATACTCTTTTTTTTTTTTTTTGCCAGCGACGACTTGATTCAGAAACAACTCGACAAGCGTGTCCTTTTATAAATTCATAATTAAAAAAAAAAGCAATAATGACCTTGATCAAACACAATCACCATTTATTGAAAAATAATTTAAACTCCAAGAAATTCAGGCTCTCTTAGTAGGGCCACCTAAAAGTAATAATTATTGGGCTGAAATATATGGTCAAGGACAGAACTTGGAGCCCAATTCTACTGGGCTACTCCTATCTTCCAAATCCTGCTGCTTTTTATCTCTTGCTACTTGAGATGACTTCACTTGTTGTGGGCCCAGTTGTAGAAAGCCCTATTGTGTAACTTTGGTCTTGCAATTTGTCACGATATACTTCTTTCCGTACTAAATTTAGGAACTAATTGAGAGATTTGTTTTGGTCTCAACTATAAGATCTCGGTTCATTTTTTAAAAATTTTTAATTTGTTTTCAAACTTTCCCTAATAATTACACATATTAAAGAAGGGTTTTCATAGGGGATAGTTTGTATTGTAAATTACTAAAGAGGGTATCTCAGGGATATAAACACATTGTCACATTTTCTTTACAAATAATTAACTCAATTAATTACTTTAATCTTCATAAACTAGTTATCTAACTCTCACTTTAAGGATGGGAAGGAGAATTTTATTTTTTTCTTTCTAAGTAAGAAAAAGTTTATATTAGTTGAATTCTAGAGGCACCCAAATAAGGCAGACATAACTTGAGACTCGAAAACCACTTACACATGTGATTATAAATCACTATTCAACAAGGCTATCATCTTGACAGCGGGTTTTAAACTCACAATCATTTAGATTATGGAGCAAAGTTCCTGTCATTTGGATCAATATTTGTCAAGGAAGATCCACTTTCTAATTATTTGGTCAGCAGGCCAGGTAATTAATTGATTAGCTGCTAATTTTCTTGAACATGGTTGTGGTGAGTTGTTTGTTATCCCCAACCATTTGAAGCCTCAAGTGTACGTTTCTTTTTGACCTTCGCTCAAGTTGATCCAACAAAGGACTAATCTCACTACGCACACTAATAGACAGAAAAACGCTTCTACTATGGAGATGGAGGCCTACATTTTTCCCCCCCTCTTTTTGAATGGAAGGGATAATTCTAATTCAAGAGAAGTACAAAAGAATGAAAGATCAGCAATAAAACAAAAAAACAAAAGAATTGTTTCCACAGTGTTGTGTGCGCTAGCTATGCTGATTCTTTTTCTTTTTTCTTTTTTTCTTTTTGAAAAATTAAAGAATGAGAAAGGGAACACACAATCCGATGATGATGGTGGAAAAGAAAAAGAAATGTAACGAAGAAGCAAGTGCTTTAAGGTACAGAAAAGATGGAAGTGAGAGGTATGGTTTAGTGACAAAAAGCTAAGGTTATCCCCACTTGTATCATAAAAAAGGGCAAATTTGCCGCCATTAATGGGTCCAATTCTAATTACTAATCCATATATGTGATCAGATTCCAAATGATTCAACTTCTGCTACACTCATACTAATAATAATAATAATAATAATAATCCAGATGAAAGGTGGATTCAGTGTAGATTTTGCTATTAACTTGATATGAATATAAGTGTGGCTTAGATTTGAACATTATCAAAATATCAGGTATAATTGGGGTAGCTCTCTTAGTCATGGTTGATGCATTTACATCAGGACACGGAACTAGTTTCAGTGCTCATCGCAATAATGAGCATCTAGAGCTAGTTAATGTAGTGAGATACAAACATCTCAAATTAAAACTGAATGGTCATGATAATTAACTTCCAGTGCTTATCATTACAATGAGTATTGAAATTGGTTCCAATCCCATAAATAAAAAGTTGAGATATTATATTTAAGTAGTCAGAACCTCTTTCACTAAAAACAACGCTTGTCAGTGATCATGTCATTATTCCTTTTATTTATATACATGTGAAACATATTTATCTAATTTGGGGAGGTTAAGGAAGTTAAATAAATTACTTAATTATACAGCATTTGACATGATTTCTCTAAAATTATTTTTGTGTAATATTATATATATATATATATATATATATGATTATAAATTAGACAAATCAGATTAAAAATGATTAATATCAAAGATAAAATGATAAAAAAAAAAGAGTATCATATTTGGACCAAAACTTACCCCAAATTAAGTCTTATATTTAGGAAATGAAAACTAATACACCCTCCATCCTTAATATAAAGTATATTTGAGGAGTTAATCATGATTCTAAATATAGAACATATTTTTCATATTTGTAAATCTTTTCCTAATTTACCATATTGATATTCTCTTAACAATAATCGAGGAGGAGAGTGAATGAGGGAATTAAGGAAGATGATTAGGTATTTTAAAAAATATATGTTGTATTAATTAATTTAACTAACTTTCTTAATCTAATTATTCAAATAATTATGTCTTATATTAAACATTGAAAGAATTTTTTAATTAGTTAGTTAATGGTCTTTCTGGCATCCACCAGACAAAGACCCTTTTAGTTGAGGACACAAACACCAACGTGGTAGGCAATCTGCATGAAATGTTTGTAGTTGCGACATCATATTATGGGTCTAATCCAATCTCCTTGATGTGATTTTACGCACCAATTTACAACTATTTAATTGATTTAATTTGTCTTTAGAATATTAATTAGAACCTTGAATCATGCGCACTTTTGTGGTCAAAAGTTATTTATTTATTATGCTGCCCACAACACAATATCTCGATTTGAGCTCATGAAGGCCACCCAACACCACCGCTAATCAAGGTGACATGTTCCTTCTTCTCCTTTCTTCCATGTTCCCCCTTCTTTTTTACAGCCTACCTTCACTATTGTGTACTTTAAAATATCTTCCATTTTGTTGTGTTGTACAATTTTTATTTTATTCTTTTATCTTTACACTTTTTTTCTTTGCATTATATGAAGTTTGCGATTATCAATCGCATTATTGTTTCAAGTAAATTATTCTTAATTTAATATTTTCTAATAATTTATATTTGATGTGAAATAATTAAGTGGAAGGAGACAAACTATTCATAATTTACGTTTACCAATACATATAGTTCATCTAATAATAGGTTCACTTTGAACCAAGTAATTAAATCCAGATTAGTCATTGAATCAGTCAGGATATTAAGTCAATGATAGTGCTGGTAAAAGGCATGGCCCATTGCCGGCTGGTGCAGCCCGCCACTTCTGTTGCCAACCCAAGCCCGCCAAGGCGGGGTAGAGGGCTAACCAGCCAGCCTGCCTTTTTTTTTTTCATTTTTCATTCTCTTTTTTTTTTAAATTCTCATTCTCTTTTTCTTTCACCTACTCACATCACACTTCATTTTTTTTAAATATTTGTGTTATGAAGTCAATGTCATTCCTACTTTCTTTTTTTTTCATTTATTCATATAACAAAAACATATAAACACATTTTTTTTAATTTAATAATTGTAGAATAAATAATATAATATGAAAATAAAAGTTTCAAATAAAAAATATGAGGAATTAATTAAACACGGCATCAAATAAAAGGTAATAAGGGTATTTGAATTTATTTTCTTAAAAGAAACAAAAAACTAAAAAAAAAGGAGCCAGCCAGAGTTCTCAGATCCGAATCGGACTGGCCGGTCCTGCCCGGAAACCGCCGAACCGGGCACTAGACCAGTCCAATTCTGTGACCCAGTCCGGTCTGAGTTTTTTATTTTTTATTATTTTTGAAATCAATTTTTTTAATTTTTTCTTTAGAATTTCATATTAATAATCCTAAAATCTTTCATTTATCACCGGTTTAGTTCCGATTTGACTCCGGTCTAACCCACTGACCCTTAACCCAATACCCCGATCGGTTCAGTGACCGGTCTGGGTTTGATTACCTTGGAGCCAGCCCGCCAGCCTGGAGGGGAGGGCTGGCAAAATGCCAGCCCTAGCCTGCCATTTTTGGCGGGTTAGCGGGACCTAACCCGTTTTACCAGCTCTAGTTAAGAGCCAATGGGTTAAATTGGAGTCAAATCGAAGCTAACACATGACCAAATTAGTGAGAATTTGAAGATTTTAGGCTTATTAATATAAAATTCTAAAAAAAAATTTAAAAAAAATCAATTTTTTAAGATAAAATAAAATAAAAATTCTGGACCGGACTAGTCTACAGGCTAATTGGCCGCTTTCCTATCCGGACCGCACAATTTGGTCCAGGTTCTATTACCATGCTTTGAACAATGAACTTTTAGTTTTATTTTCAAATTTGTCGAAAGTTTCTTTTTTATGCCTAAATAAAATAGGCATGGACCCGATTATTTTGTTATGTTTTCTTTAATTTCCTGATGAAATAATGCAATTGGACTTTTTTTCAGTTGACATTATTTGCATAATTTGGTGCCATTCCAGACATATATTTCTTTCTTTGTTTTTTTTAAATCGAGATTTCTTTCTTTGTTTTGACGGAAGGTTTGTTTAATTAGAAAAAAAGGGATCAAAGTATTGAAGTGGGGACTAAAGTACAGTGTAAAAACCTAGGAGAGGATTCTACCAAGGTATTCTATTTGTGTCTTAGAATCTAAGACACTAGAAATATATATATATATATATATATATATATATATATATATATATATGTATGTATGTATCAACTTGTGTATGGTAATAAAAACATTTTTTCAATATAGGTTTGGGGAAGGTGTCAGTAATGAAGATTAATTTCGTTAATGAATGATCACAAGGGAATGAATCACATGGGATTGAGTAAGGAAGCAAATGATGACATTTATGATTACTAATTAAACTTCATCCCTACGCCATCTCTACTTACTTATTTGAAGATTACACATTCACACACACAAAACCATATTGCTGACTCACATTAACCGATTATATATCACTGATCTATAGATTCAATATTAAACATGTGCTATTAAATATCCTATTTTCAAGTTTTTTTTCCCGGTCATATATATCATGGCACGTTTGGTTCAATTGTACAAAAAGGGATCACATATAATCCTGATACAAAATGTCTATTCAATGTTTAGTTGAACTCATATAATATAAAATGGATTACATTTCGTAATTATGTTGACTCTCTTAAGTAGACTCATCAAGACTACATAATATTGTTGGGACATATGGACCAGGGTTCCGACAATTGAGAATTTTGAAAAGAAAATGTAACACCCCAAATTTCGAGACTCGAGGCTAGAGAATAAGCCTGAGATTAGTGGATTGCTAAGCCCCGGTTTAGCAAGATCCAAAATTGTGATTAGGGGTTAATTACTACAAAAGTGGACGTGGTTAGTGATTAATGAACCCTTTTAGAGAATATAAAGTGGATTGTAGTCACTTGTGTTATGAACAACGCCAAAACCCTGTATTTGAGTTTAATTGTGGATTAACATCCAAATTGACTTAGAATAGAGGGAATAATTGAATGGGGTATTGTGATGGAAATGGTGTCATGTTGTGGTATTTGATCATTGGAATTGATTTAAATTGGATTGGACACATTGGTTGCAAAATTGGAAATGCTGTCCAATGAAACTCTATTCTGGGCTGTCAGTTTGTGTGAACGTTTTGAATGACCAAATGGTGTCTAAAAATTCTGAAACTTTCCAGTCTTATAGTTCACATCCAAAGCTTCAAAATGGACATATAATTTGTGCCATTTCATGTTGGGAACTAGGAGATATGACTGTCCAAAGTTTGAGGTCGAAAATGGACTCTGTTTTGGGGCAGTGATGAAATTTGTGTAATTCTGGAATTGTGTGGTGATTTCTAGTAATGGATCATATTTTTCCAATGAAGAGGACTTCAATACCTTTCATTTGGCTTTGGGATCACCTCATTTTGATTTTTCTAGAATTAGTTATGATTTTTCAAAGATTGGGCAGAAAATCTGCCAGAAAATCCGAAAATGGGAATTATGACATCATCTCATTAAAAGATGATGTCAGCATGGATTATTAATCAAATTGCTCATCTTCTTCAGCTCATTTCTGTCGTGAGTTGCAGCTGAAAAGAGAGAGAGACGTTTGGGAGCTCTTAGAGAGAGAAAGAGGAGAAATCTCACAAGGTAAGCCGATTTCTCCGACGATTTCGCTCCTAACGCGTATAACTCCGATCCTAAGCTACTCCTTTATGTTCTTTAAGGTTTGGAAGCTCTTCTTTTGGTGTTTTGAAGTTAGGGTTTTCAGCCAAGTCAAGGAAAATCAAGTGGGAGCTTGAGGTAACTTCCAAACTCTTGTATATTGACTATTCTGGCTGCTGTGGGCAATTTAATCGGTGAAATTTCACCGGATTGCCATTGGTTTTAATTTTTGGAAATGGGTATGTGGGGCTGTTATGCTGCCCAAATTGATACTAAATGGTAGTTGTAACCTAATGGAATAGTCAATAAAGTGGTTAGGAGTAGAAAGGAACGCGTTTACGGAGCCGAAACCGAAAAACCCCAATTTTTCCCAGAATACTTGAGAATTTCGGCCAGCTCTAGAAATGGGTCTTAGAGTTGGATTTTCAATGATTTGATGGTTCCATTGTGTTCAGGAGCGAAAATTAGGTGGGGTTACAGTTGGGCACTTTTTCGGAAAAGGCCGAGAAAGCATAATTACGGAAACGCCCCTAAAACCCTAAAAGTAGGGCTGCCAAGGGCAATTTCGTAATTGACATTGAATTTGATAATTCCGAGTCCGAAAATGGATTCCTTGGGCGAAAATATGTTAGAATAGCCCATGTCAAAATTTCGGGAAAAGTACAGCTAGACCGGGTACGGCGGGGCCGGGCCGGGTCCCCGGGGGTATTTTAGTAATTTTTCCATATAGCCTCATATAACCCCCAGAAACACTTTGGGAGTGTCTAAATAGTACATTTGACATTGTAGGATCGAATGTGAAGCCCCGAGTTGCTGGCACGCAAATCGAGGAGAAAAGACTGGAGGTAGGGAACTTACCTCTCCTGCATGTATTGATAATTGTATTTGTGTATTGATGCATGTTATTGCCTTGCGTGAATTATGTGAAACATATGAGAATGATTGTAGCTCTGTTTCTATTATACTATGGCCATGAGTATGTTGTTGAAACATTGAGCATGCGGATATATCATGATGTGAACATGTGTTATTGTGATGCAAGCATGTCGTGCATTAAATACTTATCTTGCATGCATATTGGTATGTGTTTCCTACTGAGATTCCCTAGAATCTCACCCTCCCCTATCAACATTTTAGACAGGGAAGGAAGATTGAGGATGAAGCAAGCATCCAAGGACGAAGAGGACTCGTTTCTGGGTGAGAGCTTAGTGTTGGTTATCAAGAAGTAATTGGGATAATATATGTGTATATTTGGATAAATATTTGGTTATGTATATGAGTAGTTTGTGTAATCCCTAATCGATGAGTTGTATGGGCTAATGTGCCCTATGATTATCGAGCGAAGATATGATTCCGGGATTGCCGGAAATTTATATTGCGTACTCTGATAATTGTGTAAATGTAATTTATCTTCGCATAGTAATTATATTCGGAGTGAAAATATGAGACCGTGTTGTAAATGATTTCGAAATGTAATTGTGAAAATCCCGTCTGGGTCGATGGGTTTATAAATGATGTTTTGTCTTATTGGTCTCTATTTCACGTTAATTGCATAATCCGGATATTAATTACGGCAGGGGGTTACATTTTGGTATCAGAGCTACAGTTCCTGGCAAACTTGGGAATTTGCTAGGATAGCTCTCTTAGATCTCTACCTTGGTGGTAGATGATGTTTTGTGATAGTGATTGTGTATACACAAGTGTGATTTGTCATTGTGGACATAAGAGATTTGAGGAATATGTGTATACATTGTTGGTTATTCTAGAGTGGAGGATCATTGTGTAATCGAAAGACATAGTGATTCGTCCTAGAATTTGAGCTGTAAACCCAGAGGTGGTTGTAATCAAACCCATCATCTGATTTGAAACCGAGGAAGATGGTTTCCAAGGTGGTTGATATTGATGCTCTAGGTATCAGGACTAACCTAGATGTTGGGTATGTAACCCAAAGTGGTATGATGTTACATGTAGTAATGTCATACTGATCTTATGTGTGTAAAAGCCTTAAGACCTAGGGGACTTGTGTGCCTTCGGCTGGCTGAGATATTTGACTGTGTGTTAGGGCAGATGGTGCTCTATGGAAATGGGGGAAGTGATTTCCCAGTTCAAATAAGGTTGAGGTTTGGACAGATGGGTTGTGTTCTAAGGATTAGACTCAATAACTGGGTTGATTCTTAGAGATTGGATTTGACCTCAATCGTCTGTGGTACCAGGGTATGGTACAGGAAGTGAATTGAAATGTGTATCAGTTATTCTGAGAGTGTTGGGTGTTAATCCAGCACAGAGAGAAAGTTATCTACGGA
Source organism: Inga leiocalycina (assembly GCA_963242795.1). Lineage (NCBI taxonomy): Eukaryota > Viridiplantae > Streptophyta > Magnoliopsida > Fabales > Fabaceae > Inga > Inga leiocalycina. The sequence continues at coordinate 62,634,648 of OY725328.1, read as the reverse complement.
GGATTCGGATCGGAAAACGCTATCTACGGGGACTTTTGATAGGAAAGGGCTACCTACGGTGAGATCTGATCGGAAAGGGCTACCTACGGTGAGATCCGATTGGAAAGGGCTACCTACGGAAAACTCTGACCGGAGGGGCTGACCAGTCAGTGGACTGAGTGAAGCACCGAGTGCAGTAGCGTAGTGTGGAGCCACCATGACGATGAACCCTAGAGTGGAGCCACTGTGACGATGAACCCTAGAGTGCAGCCACCTTGATAATGAACCGTGGAGAGCAATCGCCGTGACGTTGAATCGTAGAATAGAGCTCTGGGAACGTTGGGAGTATGGGATCTCAACGATGTGTTGATAATGGCTTTCAATGATTCGAGTTGAATCGAGCCAAGATTTGGTACAGATTGTGAATGTTGTCAGTTGTAGTAGGAGATTCCTATGGGACTCCTGTTACATCAACTTGACATTGTTATAGCACAGATGAGGAGATAGACCTCAGAGTGTGCAGCGGAAGCATGGGAATGTAATAGGTTTGAGAATCGTGTTGAGCAGAGGCTCGAGGTTGATGTGAGAATTATATGATAACTATGGCTTCGGGAGGAAAAACTTCAGGGTCAAGTCGTATTGTAAAGAGAGGTCTTGAAGGATCTCAGTATGTGAAAAGAATTTGAGATGTTGAAGGTGAAGTGGTTAAGACGCCTGGTTCCAGCTTGTTACAATTGTGCATTGTGAGTCCTGGGTCGACGTAGTGTACCCAGCCTCTCCGCACCCGATTGGTGGGAGAGGGCACTAACCGTTGTGGCCCGGTGGGGTGAGACGGCGGTGGGGTGTGACGGCTATTTGTGAGTCTCTTACCTGCGGCCGCATGGGGTGATTCCTTTGGCGGAGGACTGTGCCTTCGGGGCGGTAATTTACGGGGGACAGGCTATTTGTGAAGGCCGACGGGCCATTTGTGAAAGCCGGATAGCTATGTGCTATAAGGCTATGTTGATACACTGCCATGCCAATAGTCCTTGAGTAGCTAACAACAGTTCGGGTAAGACTGTGTGTTTTCCCGACGGAGAAAGGGGATGAGGGTGGAGTGTGCTGTGGAAGCCGAAAGGCTATGTGTGAGCATCGCTACGCCAATAGTCCCTGAGTAGCTAGCAACGGTTCGGGTAAGACTGTGTGTTTTCCCGGCGGAGAAAGGGGATGAGGGTAGGGTGTGATTATGGATCTACTATTGTGAGCCTGAATGGCTATGTGTGTGCACTGCCACGTCGATAGTCCCTGAGTAGCTAACAACGGTTCGGGTCAAGACTGTGTGTCTTCTCGGCGGAGAAAGGGGATGAGAGTGGAGTGTGATTGTGAATCTGTGAACATTGTGGATAAGCTGGGACTGAGGTATTATTGTGTAGTAGAGCAGAACTAATTCAGCTGATGGCTAATTCGACTATATGTTCGGGGATTCTTGTTGTGAGGACAATTACCCCGGCATGGCCAGCCTGGCTAGCCACCACGTTGGTTGCACTGGTGTTGACCCAAGGCCGAAAGGCGGTGCGTAAAATTAGAATCTGCAATGTACGTTTGATAAGGAAGTGGATTTTCTTGTGAGTCCTGGGTGAAAGGTGAGTAACCCAGCCACCGTCGCGGGGCATCCCCAGTGGGGGGTAAAACCGGGGTGGGCACCACTGGCACGGGGCATCCCTAGAGGGGGTAAAACCGGGGTGGGTGTGACAATAAAAGTCGCCTGGATAGAAGAGACTGAGACTCTAGGTGGGCCATTACGATCGGGTACTTTGGATAGAAGTAATTGAGATTCTGGAGTGACCAGATGATGTGATATTGTTGTGAATACCCAAAAGTCCCGGTTACCACTAGTGGAGTTGCTGGTGGGTGTACGGGTGAGGGTAAAGCTGTGAAAGTGGATATAGCAGAAGCTGAATGTTTGTGTATACAGCTGAGGCTGTCGTTTGATGTATTGAGGTTGTAGGGTTACTCCCGAAAGGGGTAACTAGATTGAGTTGAGCAGAGTGGTGGCCTATGCTGCCTAACTACCGAGATCTTATGATATGGCTCCTGATTTAGAGCCTCCGGACATCGAGATGCACTAGCCACTCATGAATTGGGGGGCTTGCGATGATTGTGATTATGTGATGATGGTTTTGTGGCAATCGTGCGTGGAGGCGATTGTATTTGTTTGACACCATGTGGTGATTATGTTTGTGCGGCAATCGTGAAATGGGCCGATTGCAATTTGTGGCAACTGAGTTGCATTCATTGTTTGAGATTCTTGCGAGAATCGGATTTGTGGAGTATCATTTGTGTGTGGGTGGTCTAGAGGAGACCGTCCCAATATGAAATGAATTGTGAAATGGAAGCTGTCGTGAAGAAGCATCCGTAGTTTTTGGATTAAGTGGTATGACAAATTTCGAGGACGAAATTTATTGAACGGGGGGAGAAATGTAACACCCCAAATTTCGAGACTCGAGGCTAGAGAATAAGCCTGAGATTAGTGGATTGCTAAGCCCCGGTTTAGCAAGATCCAAAATTGTGATTAGGGGTTAATTACTACAAAAGTGGACGTGGTTAGTGATTAATGAACCCTTTTAGAGAATATAAAGTGGATTGTAGTCACTTGTGTTATGAACAACGCCAAAACCCTGTATTTGAGTTTAATTGTGGATTAACATCCAAATTGACTTAGAATAGAGGGAATAATTGAATGGGGTATTGTGATGGAAATGGTGTCATGTTGTGGTATTTGATCATTGGAATTGATTTAAATTGGATTGGACACATTGGTTGCAAAATTGGAAATGCTGTCCAATGAAACTCTATTCTGGGCTGTCAGTTTGTGTGAACGTTTTGAATGACCAAATGGTGTCTAAAAATTCTGAAACTTTCCAGTCTTATAGTTCACATCCAAAGCTTCAAAATGGACATATAATTTGTGCCATTTCATGTTGGGAACTAGGAGATATGACTGTCCAAAGTTTGAGGTCGAAAATGGACTCTGTTTTGGGGCAGTGATGAAATTTGTGTAATTCTGGAATTGTGTGGTGATTTCTAGTAATGGATCATATTTTTCCAATGAAGAGGACTTCAATACCTTTCATTTGGCTTTGGGATCACCTCATTTTGATTTTTCTAGAATTAGTTATGATTTTTCAAAGATTGGGCAGAAAATCTGCCAGAAAATCCGAAAATGGGAATTATGACATCATCTCATTAAAAGATGATGTCAGCATGGATTATTAATCAAATTGCTCATCTTCTTCAGCTCATTTCTGTCGTGAGTTGCAGCTGAAAAGAGAGAGAGACGTTTGGGAGCTCTTAGAGAGAGAAAGAGGAGAAATCTCACAAGGTAAGCCGATTTCTCCGACGATTTCGCTCCTAACGCGTATAACTCCGATCCTAAGCTACTCCTTTATGTTCTTTAAGGTTTGGAAGCTCTTCTTTTGGTGTTTTGAAGTTAGGGTTTTCAGCCAAGTCAAGGAAAATCAAGTGGGAGCTTGAGGTAACTTCCAAACTCTTGTATATTGACTATTCTGGCTGCTGTGGGCAATTTAATCGGTGAAATTTCACCGGATTGCCATTGGTTTTAATTTTTGGAAATGGGTATGTGGGGCTGTTATGCTGCCCAAATTGATACTAAATGGTAGTTGTAACCTAATGGAATAGTCAATAAAGTGGTTAGGAGTAGAAAGGAACGCGTTTACGGAGCCGAAACCGAAAAACCCCAATTTTTCCCAGAATACTTGAGAATTTCGGCCAGCTCTAGAAATGGGTCTTAGAGTTGGATTTTCAATGATTTGATGGTTCCATTGTGTTCAGGAGCGAAAATTAGGTGGGGTTACAGTTGGGCACTTTTTCGGAAAAGGCCGAGAAAGCATAATTACGGAAACGCCCCTAAAACCCTAAAAGTAGGGCTGCCAAGGGCAATTTCGTAATTGACATTGAATTTGATAATTCCGAGTCCGAAAATGGATTCCTTGGGCGAAAATATGTTAGAATAGCCCATGTCAAAATTTCGGGAAAAGTACAGCTAGACCGGGTACGGCGGGGCCGGGCCGGGTCCCCGGGGGTATTTTAGTAATTTTTCCATATAGCCTCATATAACCCCCAGAAACACTTTGGGAGTGTCTAAATAGTACATTTGACATTGTAGGATCGAATGTGAAGCCCCGAGTTGCTGGCACGCAAATCGAGGAGAAAAGACTGGAGGTAGGGAACTTACCTCTCCTGCATGTATTGATAATTGTATTTGTGTATTGATGCATGTTATTGCCTTGCGTGAATTATGTGAAACATATGAGAATGATTGTAGCTCTGTTTCTATTATACTATGGCCATGAGTATGTTGTTGAAACATTGAGCATGCGGATATATCATGATGTGAACATGTGTTATTGTGATGCAAGCATGTCGTGCATTAAATACTTATCTTGCATGCATATTGGTATGTGTTTCCTACTGAGATTCCCTAGAATCTCACCCTCCCCTATCAACATTTTAGACAGGGAAGGAAGATTGAGGATGAAGCAAGCATCCAAGGACGAAGAGGACTCGTTTCTGGGTGAGAGCTTAGTGTTGGTTATCAAGAAGTAATTGGGATAATATATGTGTATATTTGGATAAATATTTGGTTATGTATATGAGTAGTTTGTGTAATCCCTAATCGATGAGTTGTATGGGCTAATGTGCCCTATGATTATCGAGCGAAGATATGATTCCGGGATTGCCGGAAATTTATATTGCGTACTCTGATAATTGTGTAAATGTAATTTATCTTCGCATAGTAATTATATTCGGAGTGAAAATATGAGACCGTGTTGTAAATGATTTCGAAATGTAATTGTGAAAATCCCGTCTGGGTCGATGGGTTTATAAATGATGTTTTGTCTTATTGGTCTCTATTTCACGTTAATTGCATAATCCGGATATTAATTACGGCAGGGGGTTACAGAAAAGGCATTATCTACCCTTATATTAGAGCCGGTAATACAGACTCAATCTGCGAACTCAACCCGTGGGCCCATGGGTTGGGGTAGGGTTAGGGTTGAAATTTTCCCAACCTGCAATAATGCAAGCTGCACAGGGCTACACTGCATGGCCTGCGGGTTAACCTACAATTTTATTTTTTTGCATATAATAATTTCAAAAAACTTATAAGTTATCCACTCCCATCTTGATACCTCCCAATGCAAAGAGAATAAAATCTTAGCTTCTCCCCTTCTTTAGATGAAATTATTATATTTTGGTTGCTTGAGGATGATTTTATGCTTTTTGTCTATAAATTTTGATAAATTTAATAACTTTATTTTTTGAATTGTGGATTATATTTTTAAATTTTTATAAAAGAAATTATTGATGCTAGGAAGGTAAATTTAATGATTCATATATGTATTTCATACTTTCAGCTATCTTTAGAAAATAGGAGTTTTTTTTTTAAAAAAAATGTAGGCTTGCGGGCTGGCCCGCAACTAGGGGCGCAAATAGGCCAGGCGGCCCGTCAGGGGCCTGTAGGCTGGCCTGTTTAGGTCTGGTCTGTCAGGCTAAAAGGCCAAAACAAAAGCATATTTTGCTTAATAGGCAAAGCCAAGGCTTGTTAGGCCTGTCAGGCCGGCCTGAGCTTGTAAAAATATTTTTAAAAAAAAAATCAGATGAGGGTTAAAGGATAATTTCGCCTGAGCCTGTAAGTTTTAGCCTGTTTTCGGCCTATGGCCTGTTAGCCTGTTTTGCAGTGTGGTCTGTAAGCCTGTCGGTTTGCTTAAAAAATTTTAAAAATTCAGGCCTCCTTAACAGGCTTCAGGCCAGGCCCAAGCCTAAAAATTGGCCTTTAACAGGGCACAGGCCAGGCTCAGGCCAATTTGTGCCTTAACAGGCCTGGCCTGGCCTGTTTTCACCCTTACCCGCAACCCACACACTACGGGTTGAGATTAATATTTTGTCAACCAGCAAAAGTGCTAGCCCATGTTGGTGCAGGTCAACCTGCAATCCGTTGGTTGCCCCGCATTCCTAGCTCTACCTTATATCTTCCATTGCATACCAAAAGAATGAATTTCTATTTTTACATTAATTCAATAAAATATAGCAGAATTTATAGCAGAAACCACTGCTTGAAAATTCTAATATAGTGTCTTGTTTTTAATTAAGGGTTAGAGGGCAATTTTGTCACAAAAGTTGTCATCAAGGAGTAATTTTGCTCCGTAAGTGTTAAAAAGAGAGCAATTTTGCACTAACTGTTATTCCAGTTAATTTTGAACGTTAGTTGATCAAATTTGTTAAGCTAGCAATCCACGTATCATCTACGTCATTTTTGTTAAAAGACAAATTTTCTCTGAAAATTCATGCGTTCTCTACTTTATTTTTTTTTCAAAGTTAGATTTAAAGTTTCCAGGACAAATTTGCATTTTAACAGAAAAAAAAACATATGAACTATCAGCTCAGCATATTTAGTCAACTAATAGTCAAAATCACCTGGGATAACGGTTAGGACAAAATTACTCCATTTTTAACACTTCCGGAACAAAATTGTCCTAGGTGATAACTTTCAAGGCCCCTACCACCTTAATTAATCAACTTGCAAGCTGTTAATGTATGTACTGTGCGCAAGTTTGAGAAACTAAATTCTGAAAGTTATAATCCAAAACTAGGGTGGTTTCATGTGTTAGCGTGCAAATTTAGGATTAAGTTGTGTCATTCTTTATATAATTTTTTTAATGTTATTGTATTATTATATGCACAGATAAAAGCGTAAGAAAGGGGGAAATTCATATATACAGTAGTGATAACTATAGAGAGAGAGAGAGCATTATTGGGATATATATATATATATAGAGAGAGAGAGAGAGAGAGAGAGAGAGAGACAGGGATCATTAGTTTCAGTTAGGAGATGTAAATCTTGTAAGCTAAGTTTTCTGGCCCCTTTTTCTGAAAAGAAAATAATCAAAGAGATAGAAAATGGGCGGTGCCTTATGATCTGGTGAAGAAGAAATCCTATCCTGGGCGAAGACAAAATTCAGATTCAAACACAAATAGATACAAATTCCCCCTAAGAATTAAATTTAAATCTGTCCTCATCTACGTCATGCATTCTATGATTCTACACAAAATCCAAATTCTCGTCAGTTAATTAGCATATTCACACTTTTAAGTTATTTTATTACTTACTTCTGATCCTTTGATTAGCTCCGTTAATTACTTTCATAATATCAAGAAAATTAATTAGTATTAGTTAGATATTAAAAAAATTTACAATTTTTCAAATTCACCCTCCAATTGATATAATTCATTGGGAGGAAATAATGGAACCCTTATAAATAAATAGAGCATTTTTAAAAGTTGGTTATATATAAACATTCCATAAAGTTACATAGAGAGTTTTGTGGTAGGCACCAATTGGTAGGCTCTTAATGATAGGACTTGATATGCTTGCGCTAGCGCATGTGAAGTAAACTTCTTGTCTTTTTTTTTTTTTTACAAAAAAATTGATCATTAAGGTATCAAAGGTAGTATACACAAACATATATGAACATGTTAGTATTTAATGAAATTAATAGCCTTAAGATTAAGAGATTAAAAAAATATACTTTATAAATATAAAAAACTAAGAAGTTTGATATAAAAGCTGAGAATCAAACATTAATTTGCTTCCTATTGTTATGACCAGGTATACCAGAAAAGGTTGAGATGTGTTTGCTGCAAGTTGGACCAAATTAAAATGATTCAAATAAGTTATAAAAAAAAAACTGCAGTAAAAAATAAAGAATATCCAAGAGAAGAGGTTGGTTAAATTAGAGTGAATGAAGGATGCGATTAATTGAAAATAACCCAATAACCCCAGCGGAAAAAAGGTGCGTGAAATGGGAGAAGAAGAAGGAGAAGTTTTTTTTTGGGGGGGGGGGGGGGGGGGGGGGGGGTTGTGTTTGAATAATTTTAGGCAAAACTTAAGAGTTACTCAAAACAATTAGTACCTCTATTCTTAAATATAAGACAAAATTGATTTTTTTGGAGGAGTTAAGGAAGCTAATTAAATTACTTTAGAATATTTTTATTTTTTTTCAAAATTAATTAGTTTGACTAATAAACTAATATATAATCTAAAGATACATAATATATGATATAATTAAGTATCTTATTTACCTTTCTTATTTTTTTTTAAAAAAAATCAATTTTATCTTATATTTAAAATCGGAAGGAGTATAAAAGAATTGGAAACAAATTAATAAAGCCTCCAATTATTGCACCTCCAATGGGTTTAAAACCTTATGACCCACAAATCCATCTGGATTCCACTCTCTCTCTCTCTGCCCACGCATCCCCATTTGGACGAGCAAATTATAAATTAGAGTGCCAAAATAATACAATCCATATATTTAAAATAAATTTTGGAAATTAACAAAACAAACTGTTTTGAAATTAAAATAAGTGTGATTTTTGATTTATGTAAGTATTTGTTTGAGATAGTAATAGAAAAAATGACTTATTGTAATTCTGACTTATTAAAAATGACTTAATAGAAAAGTTAATTTTTGTAATGTGATTATATTTGGATGAACGATTTATTTTTGGACAATAAATGCTTATAAATCGTGATTTACGATATATGAGTTAAATATGTGAAATGAGTTTTATCTCAACTTATATAACAAATGACTTAATAAAAAAGCTGTAATGAGAAGCTTATTTAACATGTAACTTATTATACTCATGATACAATTAAAAAAAGATGAACCAAACATAAAAAAACATCCAACTCAATTAGTCATAACGGGTTTATATGCCTAAAACGCTGAACCAAACACACCTTAACCCAAAAATAAGGTGATTAAAGGTTACAGAGGAGAAGACGAGGGGATAAGGAAGAGGAGACATATACTCTACGAGGCGCTGAGGCGGCCGTGGTTGGAGAGAGGGAAAGGGTGAAAGCCATTGGGCCACGTGGAGTGACTGGGATCGAAGGGCCCCACCAGAATGTAGTCGCCACGTTCCCGTCCTGTTTGAGAAAGTAGTTTCTCCACGAACTTTTCTCTCTATATAATGTATTAATTATTAGATCATAATTTAATATATAAGACTTAATGTTATGGGAAAATTCCAAAAATTACACTCAAAATATAAAAAGGATAAATCAGTACATCGAAATTCAAAAAAGACAAATCAGGCGGGTGTCAGAAAAAGGAGGAATCTGGCATTTTGAAATTTCGGCCAAATTACGAAAATGCCCTTCAGCACTTCAGGCCACTTCAGAATAACAACATGATCCTCGGAATTAACACCTCCGGATTCGTTATTAACAACTTCAATTCTTCTTTTACAATTCACAAGTTTCAGGGCTAATAACACCACCGATCTCGCCATTAACAACTCCGGATTCGATATTAACAACTCCATTTTCTTCTTTCGCACTTAACAAATTTCAGAGCCAATAACACCATCGATCTCGCCATTAACAACTCCGGATTCGCCATTAACAACTCCTATGTTGTTATTCGATTGAGGGCTGAAGGGCATTTTCGTCATTTGGCCGAAATTTCAAAATGCCAAATTCCTCTGCCCGTCTGACACAGCCTGATCTGTCCTTTTGTAATTTCAATGTACTGAATTGTCCTTTTGCTATTTCCAATGTAGTTTTTTGGAATTTTCCCTAATGTTATCTATAAAATAATATTTAATATAATAAAATATATAATTAAATTTTACTTATTAAAATATAATTCAATAATTGAGAAAAAAAATAAGAAAGAAATGGAAAGAAGAATTAGTGATAAGAGCCCACTCCTTCGGGCCCTCACCCACATGTCCACCCTCACATCGCATGCTCCCTCTTCCTCTTTTTCTAATTATTTATTTATTTAATTGCATTCCTCCTCTTCCTTTTTTTTTTTTAATAAGAATACTTTCCCCTTCTTTCATTGTACTCCACCCTGCTTACCTGGTTGTGAATAGAAAAACTACTTAATTAATTAAGTAGGCTAAAGAAACTTGATAAATAAATTAATTAAAATAAATGTAGCATAATTTCTTTTTTTGCCAGTTGTATGATTTCTCTAAAACATTCATATGCAACATTAGATTATAAGTTAGGTAATTTAATTTGGAAAAAAATAATTAATGCTAGAGATAAAATAAATTGATGCGTTGTATTTAATAAGATTAAAACTTATTTTTTAACTAGTTCTTGAATTTATGATTGGAGAAGAATCATCATACTCGCAGGCAAATTCATCATAAAATCTTGCTTTAGTATCCTTGCCACGCTGCTTATGATTCATCATTTTCTCAAAAACCCACCTAATCAATAACTCAATATGATGCACATAGGCTCTTATAATCGATGGTTTTTTCCTTTGAAAAAAAAACACACACGCACACTGCCTTCAATTTTTAATATAAGAGCTAATTAATGATTGAATTTAGTCCTAAATATAAGACTTAAATTTACTTGATGTCACAAATTTATCATTTTTTTCAAAATATCCCCATTAATGCTATATATTAAGAAGTTTATATCCAAGAATGGTCATAATACAATACTCCTTCTGGTCCTAATTATAGGACATATTTACCTAACTTTGGAGAAATTAAGAATAATGTTAAATTAGTTAATCTTATTTATTTTCCTAAAATATCCTTATTTAATACATACAAGATGTGAGTATAGTATATTCTTGGAAAATCAATCTATATTTGTCATGAATAATTAACATAACTAATTTTTTTAATCTACTTAAATTAGTCAATTAACTCTTATAATAAAAATTAAAGATGATAGTAATTTTCAAATTAAGTACTCACAAGATGTTCTATGAAGCCAATAGCCTTGCATGATTGTCTTCAACATTTCAAAGCTTTTCTTATAATCATATATATTCCTCAACTATAAATAAATTTCCTTCTATAAGTTTACTCTCCTATCTCATACGTTGCTTCATTCACAAGTTTTCTCTTAAATAGAACTTTAATCAATCCTTGACTCCACGCAATCTGCTTTCGGTTATTGTCCCCCCTGACTCACAAAGTGAATATACATCATGATAAAACATTCGGGAGCCCAATTCTCTAGAGGATAAAATTATGAAATAGTTAATCAATTGAAATATAGCTTTTGGAATTCATGACCAGGGATCAAAACTTGTGAGTGATTACAAATAAAAAATATATATACTTCATTATTATAAGTAGACACTAATAAGCAGTACTCCCTTGTAGTTGATCCAAAATATAATGTTGGAAGTACTCTAGAAGAAGTCTTGAGTCCACAATATAAATTTTTGAAAAATAACTAATACTCTCTCCGATCTTAATTATAAGATAAATTTGACTTTTTTGAAAAAATTAAGGAAACTAATTAAATTACTTTAGACTATTTATATTTATATTTTTTTTCAAATTAATTAATTTGACTAATAAATTAATGTATAATCTAAGAATAAATAATGTATGATATAATTAAGTAATTTATTTCGTTTCCTTAATTTCTCTAAAAAAAATTAACCCTGTCTTATAATTAAGACCAGAGGTAAAACTTACAAATTTTATCTCTATAGCTCATGCTTAAACGTAATTCCTAGTATTTTTATCCTCCTTCAAGACTTTATTTAATGTGAGTAAAGTTGGGTTTGTTTTCTTAAGACATATTTAGGCAATGTTTGGATGAAGGAAAAGTTAGAGGAAAGTAGGAGAGAGAGGGTATTAGGGAAGAAAGTATAAAAAATAGTACTTTAAAAAAAATCGAGTTTTTTCTCATAATATTCTCTTCTCCCTGATTTTTTTCAATCCAAATTAAAGATTGATGGGCTAATCTCAAGGTAGTTGAAAATAAATTACTCTGTATTTTGGATAGAGTGGACTAGTTTGTTTTTATTAAAAACAAAAAAGCATTAAGAAAATATGTGGTTTTTACCTATCACATTGCAAATTGGTGCAAGAACGACAATTTGACAAATCCTACCCCTCTTAACATTAACCAGATATGTTTAGAGGGGAAGAAAATTATGGAAGAAAGAAATACTAGAAGAAAAAACTCTAAAAAATAGTAAACTTTTTTACCATTTTTATAAGTTTTTAATTATAGTATTCCCTATTTTTTCCTCATTTTTCTCTCCATCCAAATATAAAATCAGAGCAACGGACTAATATCTTTCCATAATGACAATCCTGCTAAGCACCAAGGCCAATCCTCCGGTGACAACGTTTTCTCCACTCAAATTATTTGCAAGGAAGCATGTTGGATAATACAAAAGCTTTGATCCAAGTCAATGCTCCGCTACGGCCAAGCACAATGAACATATGTGATTCTGCATATTTTCGATTGCAAATAAGCCGGAATAAAATCGAACTATTTAGATTTAGACATATTAAAATCACACTACTTCTAATCATTAATATAAGAAGCAATATACTTTTTTTAAAAAAAATATTAATAAAATTAAATAAATTATTTAATCATAACATATATTATGTATTATTATATTATATATTAATTTATAAATTAGATAAATTAATTTTAAAAACGATAAATATAAATATTTTAATATAATTTATTTAATTTCATCTATCTGTTTAAAAAAAGTCAGTTGCCTCAAGAAAAGTATGGAGTACATGATGTGCGAATTGAGGCAAAGTGATATCGTTTCGATTAGATGTACAGGCATGAATGGTGTGTTTAGATCAGGGTTGTTAAACCAGGGTCGGACCCGTCGGTAAACCGGTCCGGTCCGGATTGGTATTTTTTTAAAATTTTTTTTTTATTTTTTCTTTAGAATTTTATATTATAAGTTTAAAATTTTTAATTTCTCATCGGTTTGGTCCCGATTTAGCTCTGGTTTAGTTCCATTTTAACCCACTGATCTTTAACCTAGTACCTCGACCGGTTCAATACCTGATCCGACTTTTAATACGTTGGTTTAGATCGAAAGGCCATGTGTGAAAATCAAAAATTAATGGGAGTCCAGAATAGAGTGGACAAGTGGCGTAATTGGAGTTGCCGCAAAGGTTGAATTACTGCTCGGGTTCCAGCGCCGACACATTTCTCAACTTGGAAGCTGTCTCTTATCAAACATAAGTCAGCGTTTGGATGATTTGCAAGCCTCAGTAATTTTATTGTCATGAAAGCGCGTGCTTAATTATTTTTTCAAAAATTTATAACTACCATATTAGTAAGACATCAAAATCCTGATTGATCTCCTCAACCATTCGGGTTAGATAATCTATAAATCTTGGTCCTTTTCTATACACATGGATGATCTCAAGATTCCAATTTGATAGAATAAGGGATCTTACTTTTTGAATATCATCTTTTAAAGGATGTACATGTCTATAATCAATCAAGATCAGATACTTCTTCTGATCTATAATATAGAGCACATTAATAAATTAATGAGAAATAAAAAATAATAATTAAGTCATTTAATATATTTTAAAATGAAAATTCTTTCCACTTTTACCTCTATTAAAAAATATGTTTAAAAAATGATATTTGCATGAGAAATGAGAGAGAGAGAGATAGCCATTTCATAAAATCATTTGCATGAAAAGTAATGGTTGTAACGAGAAAGAAGAGCCACCATTTATCATTATAATTGTATTGAAATTTTTATTTTAGAGAGATGGGATATAATTAATAGGCAAAATTAGGAAGTGAGCATTAATCACAGAAATAAAATAAGAAAAAAGGAATTAATTAAATTACAGGTGTCCTATATTATGAACTATACATCTTTTTTACAGGTGTCTTATATTATGGACCGAAAGAGGATATAGGTTCCAAAGAATCAGCTTAAAGCTTAATCCTGTTTAGCACCGATTGCTTGTAGAGTATAAAGCCCCTACGAATAGGGTAACATGATGATCTCTACTCACCGCTCCGCAAGCTGGCCTCTAGTTTATGGGAGACATCCACATCGACATGCACAAATCTAGGAAGGCGTGCTTAATTATTGTTATTATTGTTATTATTGTCATGGGGCATGCTTTATTATTATTACTATTATTATTATTATTATTATTATTATTATTTTGGCCATGGGCGTGCTTAATTATTTAGATTGCACACTATGCACGCCCAGGGCAGCCAACCGAAATTCCTCCCTCCCCATTCCCTCGTGTGTACGCCCTGTTGTCTCTTTCTGCCCCATTTTCGGTTCAACTGATCGGCTCCTACGTGGGAGAATCTTGCACAATGACAATTTTGCCCCAACTGCAATATGTTATCAAACCCACTTTTAGACTGAAATTCAACAGAGTTATAAATTTATGGATATGTTATCAAGTAATTGACTTATTAAATCATATGTTAAATTTTATTTTAACAATAACTTAATTATAAAATATAAACAATTTCTGTTTTGCCATGAAGTTTGTTTGCAACTTGCAAGTCTTGCTACTTGTTGGAGGCATGCCAAATCATTTTTGAAAGAGAAATCATAATCCTATTGCCAATATAGATTTGAATTAGGTAATAAGATTGATTTAAAATTTTGAAGTTTAATCAGTATTTTTTTTATCTTTTTTTTTTATTTTGAACTATCCATTTAAAAATAGTACATATTTAGTCCCAAATTATTGGCTTAATTTTTTTATCAAGATATAGCTAAACCGATAGTCAAGAACTAATAAATTCTAGAGACTAGAGGTCACATGAATATGTCTTGCATCTCTCAACAAGGTTTTTTAAATATGTTAAAATTTAAATTTAAAATTGAAGTTTTCGTAGGTTTAAAAGGGTTGCCTCGATCATATTTAGTTTTTTTTATTTTAAAAGTTGATATTATAAAATATAAATATTCTATTTGAAATACTCCTTTTGTTTCACAATATAGGTCTTTATAGATTTTTTTTTCATATTATAAATAAGTAAATTTAGAAATTCAAAGTAACACTTACAAACATTTCCCCCTGATTTATTCTTATTTATTCAGCAAGGTCAAATGCGGGTCAAATTTAAAACAGTAAATAAGGGATAAATTTAGTAATCAATTCATAATTTTATGTATTTATTATATTTCTTAATTTGTGTCTAGTAACCTTAAAAGACGTATATTAAGAATGAAAGCAATATCCATCAAGGCAAATGCACCTATAAAGCAATATATTAGCTGTTAACTGTACCATCCTAGGTGGCTGGGACTGTGATTTTAATCTGATAACTAAAAAATTAAAGGGAGAATCTTTGAAAAAAAAATTTGGAATTTGTAAAATAACATATCAAATTTTTTACTAAGAGTTAATTAGAAAATATAGAAATTTGATAAGAAATCCCTAACTTCTTTTTTAGAAAATATTTTATTTATCATTTTACAATTTTTAAATTCTTTTTAAAGGATTCTCTCCAAATTTTAAAAGTAAAATACATAATATTTATAAAATGGCAATACGAGCCACCACGTAGACATTCACTGTATTTGGCGGGCCAAAATTGTTACAAAAATATTAATAAAGAAATGCAATCCCTCCTGCTGCTATTCTCCTGACAAAAAAGTGAAAAACATTGAATCTTAATTTTTATTCTGATATAGGAGGAATACTTTGTTTTCTTTCTGTTTTTAATTTTTTATACTTAGGCTTGCCTCAAATTTCTTTGGAAAAATAATATAGCCGTGTGTTAAAAAGGAAAAAAATAAAGTGGGGACATGACGTGGGCACCATCCGAAAGCCTAAATGATAAAAATTTAATTTGTAAAAGAATTGTCTTTAAATGGGGAGTTTGTTTTGGCGCCAATTAAACATAAACTTTTCCAAACAAAATCGAATAAATTAAGTGCTCGTTTGGGATAGTTTATTTTTAGGTAATAAATGTTTATAAATCGTGATTCACGGTATACGAGATAAATATGTGAGATGAGTTTTATTTCGACTTACGTAATAAGTACTTATTTTTCAAAAATAAGCTATTATAAACATTCACTAAATCAGATATCCGCCACTCGTGCCTGAGTTTCCATGGTATTGTGATTCATATGATCTGTAATTAAAGGTCAAAAAAAAAAAAACGATCTGTAATTAAGTTGAAACATATTTGACCAAAATAAAAAGGTGAGAAATAGTTACATATTAAGAATGCCATCTTATCTATATTTTGATTAATTAAAATATAAATTAATATTATTTTAATCCTATATGACATATGAGTAATCTGAAAAAAAATTTAAATTTTATGACTCTGAAAGATATAAACTTCATAATTTAGAAAAATAAAAGACATAAATTCCTCTTATGAGTTGTTGTTTTTAAATCATAAAATTTAAATTTTTTCAAATGACTCATCTATCATATAGGATTTAAATAAGACAAGTCATTATATTTTAATTAATCAGAATATAAATGAGGTGAAGCTGTTAAGGTATATAAGTATTTCTCCTAAATATATACTCCCTCCAGTTTTATTTATAAGAAACTTTCTCCTTGATTGCGTAAAACAAACTTGTAGTTAAAAACAATAAATATGTAAAAAATGTTATGTATTTTTTCATATATGCCTCTATTTATAAAAAGAGTATATGAGAGAGAATAGATAAAAAGTATGAGAGATAATGAATATAAGATATAAGATAGAATGAATATTTAATAAAGATAAAATAGAAAAAAAAATCTATATTTTTAGATAAAAAATAAAAAAATTTTATAAAATAAATCAGCCTCATAAAAAAAATATTTATAAATGAAACCGGAGAGAGTAATAAATACCAAGAAGTGGAACGCTTGCATGATAATGATAGTAATATACTAATATGCATCGGCTAGAGGCCGCCCAACGACGGTCGTTTTAAGAGTCTTAAAAGATGCGAGGTCGGCACCATGAAAACGACAGCGTTTCGGAAGATTTTTGTAACTTAGACCAGTACACGTGTAAAGTGAGGCCACCCAAAACACTAACCTAACAGGACTACTGTTACCGCCACGTCTGCCCCCATCATCCTGCCCCGTCGTAACCACCACGGAAACTGAATTCAAAGCTTTTTAATTTTTAAAAATTGACAAAAATATAACTGTCGATCCTCTTAAATTATTTTTAAAAATCCAATTTGAACACAGCCGGTCCTAAAAAAAATGAAAAAGGAACAAATTATTGGCCCCCTTCACTTCACAGTCTTTTTCTTCACTGCCGCTAATACACGCTTTCTACGCAAAGCAATGATCATCCCATAGAAGCAAAGTGCGAACTGGGAAGCCAATAATACTCTTTGTTTAGGTTGTGTTTGGATTAATTTTTTAAGGATAGTTTTTATTATTTACGAGGTAAGTATATGAATGTAAGAGAAGTTTTGTCTCAATTTACGGAAAATGATTTTTGAAATCTCGGTTTAGAGTTTACCCAAACACATTAGGGCCCATTTGGTATACTGGAATTGATTTTGATGAAAATAGATATGGAAATGTAAATGGGGATTAAAAGTATGTTTGATATGTCATGGAAATGAGATCTAATTTTTGTATAAAAATACCAAAATGTCCTTCAATTTTTTATTTTTTTTGAAGGTAGTGGAGGGTAATGGATGGAAATGATCACATGAAATTATAAATTTGAGGTATTTTGATGGAATTGATTGGGTGGAATTAAGCCTATTTAGCTTCCACATGAAATACCAAACAAGTATCATGATGGAATTGATCCTCAATTCTGTTTCTATCACCCCTAATTCTATCATACCAAACGGGGCCTTAGTGTTTGTTTGAATTAGTAGTAGAAGCTGGTTTTTAAACATAATTTATAATATACGAAATAAATATGTGAGAGAAATTTTGTTTCAATTTTCATACACGTATTTCTATAACATGAACTCAAATAGACCCTTAGACCAAAAAGAAATACTTGTCCCATTGGAAAATGGAATAAATAACTTCTTTTCTTTAAATAAAAAGGCCCAATCCAAATTTACAGTCGTTGAGATGGGGATTTTTATAAATACAGTTCCACGTATGAAAAATTCAAAATCTTAGAAGTAATGGAAGGAATAAATGGTTTTGACTATGATAGGTTAGGCAGTTGAGTTGCTTTTAAAAACGAGGCCTATAATGTGTTGTATTTTTCTCTTGATGGTTTTTAAAATGGCTTTAAATGTTATTGGTGGGTGGCTAAAGGACGGGGGATGGGACATTAAAGTCCACAAACGGAGAAAAGGGCAAAAATTGACACAAACAAGTCAAAAGAGAAGTGCAGGCTATACATGCAATATGAAAACTTACAGGCAAAGGGATGTCTTTATTAATTAATTAATAGTAATTTGCTTTGTTTTATTTTCCAAAACGATAATGGGATCGTGGGGTGTAATGCCCAATTGTGTACGTGTAAAAACAAATGCCAACTGGCAGTCCGACTTCACCGCCGCGTTTCCTATTCCCTTTATTTCTTCCCCAAAGAAAGTAGATTTTCCTATTTTTTACTATATACCACTAAATATAAAAAAATAAGTCATATTATTATATTTGTCAACAAACAAGTCATATTTTTCTGGCAGAAACCACACACGACAGATCATTCAATCACAATAAGAGTATGATTTTGTTTATAATTTTGAAATATTAACAATAGATAAATTATCTCAATATATGATATTTCAAAATATGAATAATGAGTCGGATTTGTTGAATATGTAATGGGTAGGGTTTTCTCTAAACCTGCAGTATACCATATGCAAGTGCTCCCCCCCCCCCAAACAGTGAAGGATTGAAAATTTGAAATTAAGTAAGTATTTGGGAAGGTTTCAAACTTAGGTTTGGGTAACCCGAGACAAAACTCCTTTTCACACATTTATCTCGTAAATCGTAAAAGCTATTCCCAAAAGTTAATCCAAACACCACTAATCCGAACACAAAGTGTGTGTTCATATTAACTTTTGAAGAATAGTTTTTATAATTTATGAGATAAGTATGTGTTTAATTTAAATTTACGAAAAAATGCTTCTGAAACCATGATCTTAAGATAGGGAAACACACACTTTAAAAAAAAAATGATGGCAAAAATAAAATAAAAAAGTAAAAAAAAAAAGGGCGGAGGTGTTGGCCCACAGGGGTGGTATAGTGCGCGATGCTTCAACCGCTGAGTGAGGGAGCACCCACAGCGGCTCTCAGTCACGTCGTGGCCTACATCCATAATAGTCCTTCACTCATTTCCGAAATTAAAAATTAAATTAAACTAATTAAAACATGGGAGGAGTGGTAGCAAGGAGCAACTGGCAATCAATCATCTTCACGCCTCAGTCATGTGAGAATGTGAGAAGCACCTTCCTTCCATTTCCCTCTTTTTTTTCTTTTTGGGCAGTGAAGCATTGGAAACCCTAATTTTACCGATCCTTTTTGCATGGCTTGCGCGTGTCTCCACCTTCCTCCTCTGTTCCCCAAAATTAAAAAGCCCTGTTCCCGTTTTCAGTAAAAACCCCAAATTAACCCCTCCTTCCTTCACTCCCATCTCTCTCTCTCTCTCCTTGCTTGTTTTGCCTTTTGATTTGGTTGGGTCCCAGTTTCCCTGCAAATCCAGGTGTATCACCGTTTGGGCACTCTCTCTCTCTCTATATTAAATCTTCAACCCAAGCAGCAAAAGCCCTCCATTCTTATTCCAAATCTCTGATATTTTCTGCTTTTGCGTTCTCTCTTCTCTCTCCCCGCCCGAATGGCTGAGAATTTGGATGACGGTGAGTTCTGGTTGCCACCGCAGTTTCTTGACGACGACGTTTTCCTTGAGGACAGGAATAGCAATCTCAAGCTCCACTCCAATGGCCTTCTTGATACGGTTTCCCCCAAGGATCTCTTGTTCCCTTCCGAGTTTCCCTACGATTTCGATTCGTGTGGTTTTGCTTCTGATCTCAGTTCTCCTGTTGAGTCCGTCGTCGGTTCCAGTGAAACTGAGAGTGACGAGGAAGAGCGCTTGCTGGACTTGACCCGCCGAATGGCTCGCACCACTCTTGAACTTGATTGTGCTTCCAAAAAACCCAAGGTTCTCATTATTACTGTGATTTATTTGGGGGATTTTTCATTAGGCGCATTCCCCCCCCCCCTGCTCTTCGAGTTTTTGTTTCGGTTTTCTTAATCATTGACTGTGACTGTTGGCAGGAAATGTTCGTCTCTGGTTCGCCGCAATCCACCCTCTGCTCCTTCGGAAGTGGTTGTGGATGCCGGAAAGGTTCGAGCAACGGTAGTCCCAATAGTGCTGGTAAGGTGTCATCTCCGACGGCGACATGGGATCTCCTGCACGCCGCCGCCGGGGAAGTTCAGAAGATGAAGTTGAGTGATGAAGCGTTTGGCTTCAATCATAACCAGCGCCCGTTGGGTTCCTATCCGGCGAATCTTCCTGTCACTAACTCCAATCCCCCTGATTTTAAAATGTTCACCCATCGCCCGCTTTCTCACCAGCAATTGCTGTTACTTCGAGTAAGTTGCTTTCTCACTCAGTTCGATGCCTTGGTTGATTTGGTTTTTCGGCTATATCATGACTCCCTTGATCTATTTTATCTTATGCGTTTGTATTTCTTGTTTCAATTTCAGATGCTGAGGGAGCAACAAATGGCGAAGCTGCAGAATTCCTCTTTTGGTCTCTATCAACAGAGACGAAGTAACCTAATAGCCCCAGTCAGTGGAAAGAAAAATGAAATTTCTGGTCCCAGAAACGCTGGCCCTGTGAGTTTTCCTTCACCTGCATGGCCTCATCAGGCCAAGTTACCAGCTCAGTCTCAGCAATTTGGGTCCGGAATGAGAGCTGTGTTCCTCGAGAACCCTTCTGGTAAAAAAAGGGAGTGCGCCGGAACAGGGGTTTTCTTGCCTCGTCGTGTTGACAATCTATCTGAATCCAAAAGAAAACCAGGTAGAGAACATGGACACTGTTTTCTATTTCAAAATTTTCTTGAATAGGCATCCATATTTAGTTGGATTTAGAGCGGTCGTTGACATTTTTACTAGGCAGAGCTTCTTCAGGCTCAATCGTTTTCGCGTATAAATGTTTGCTGCTGGTTCGGCTTAGAATTTATGTTGATTTATTGCTGTTTCTTGAAATTTCTCATGGTTCTTGCTGTTTCAATAAATGCTCCTAGGTAAGGTCATTATTAAATCTATTTCTGAATCGTAATTTAGTGGAGTTATTTCTTTTTGCCGTTTGCAGCATGTTCCACTGTGCTGGTTCCTGATAGAGTCGCGCAGGCCCTAAACCTAAAACTGGACAACATGAGCGGCCACCCTCAGCGTCAAGAACCACCCCGATTTAATGTGGCGCCTAATATGGACAGTGGTATGAAAAGTTAAATTAATAGCAATTTGCAATAATACTTTATTTTCGTATACCCTTCATTTTTCTTTTGGGACATAAAAGTTTCTAATCTGTTTGATTCTTTTAGATTTGGCCAGGAGAAAACTTAGATCAAAAAATATTTTAATACCTTGTTTTCGTAGTAACTTTTTTGCTTGCTTATAATACTCTGGAAGTTTCTCGTCTTTTGGATTTAGCAAGGAATAACTTATGTCATGAAAATAATAGTAGTATTGCCCGTTGGTACAACTATTTGTGTTTGGAACTGTGACTATTTATTAACATTGATTGTAAGGATTATAAGTGATTTCTTTATTATCCTGTGGCTTATGGAGCTGTGTAAATCTTTAATTTTGCAGAAGCAGCTTTTCCTAAGCTTCAGAGAAATCAGGGACTTCCCCACCAAAAACGCAGCTTGCGGCCGCAACCTCCGGTGAACCGCCATGACCTCCGGCTACCACAAGAGTGGACCTACTGATTTATCCAAATACTTGTTGGATGCTTGAGATTTTTGTCAACAGAAGCTACTGTAGGAATAGGGTAGGAATTCGATTCTGGGAATAGTGAAGTTAGTTTTTCTGTAGTTTTCAAAAGGAATAGTATCACAAGATGCAACAGGTTTTTTGTTTGGTATGAAAGGAAAAAAGAAGAAGAAAAAGATGGAAGTGATATGTCTGATGAAGGAAGGGGATGGGAAAAGATAGTGCTCACCAGTATTATTAGTACTATTATTGTTAAGTAGTCATTTAGGTAGAAAATAATGTTGAGAAAAGAATGAAGAACTGCTAATACTACAGCATTAGTAGGAGCTGGAGAAAATAAAAAAGGTTGGACCGAATTTGCAGGGCAGAAAATGAAATCTGATTCCAATCTTTGTTTGTTCACCCGACATTGCTATAATAATAATAGAAAGAAATAGTAACATGTCTTCTCGGCTTCTACAATCTCTGTATCATTGTTGTATCTTCTTTATTATCCGTTTGACTTGGAAATTTGGATGATTCTTGATTGATTGTATTTTATTATGGGTATTGGGGAAAGATGCGGAAATAATGAAATTTGATGTGAGTTTAACGATTCTAGAAAAGTTGTTAAACCCATGAGTTTAAAAAAATTGCATTATTACAATGCGTAAACTTGTATCATGAAGAGTTTTTTTTTAAATATATTTTAAATTTAAATAATTAAAATTAAATCTATCAATATTTATAATTTATTATATTATTATATTTAATAATAATATTCATATCAAAAGTGGCGGAGAGCAGGCCAAATCTAATAAATTAATAAAGGTTTAAGAATAAATTAATATAATTTTATAAGTTAAAAATATAAAAAAAAGATGAACTCGATATAATTTATGAGTTTAATTGAGTCTAACGTTAATATAGTAAAATAAAAGCGTATAAACAAAAACGGGGAAATTGATGAAAATCAAGACGCGAGTTTTTCACTAATGGTTATAGATATTGGTGATGTTGCGTGCTGGCTGCTTTTATTAATGCTTGGTATATATAAAGCAAGTAACTTTTGCTTTGCCCAAGACGGTGGCAGCTGTGAATGAAGTGTCATATTCATACATCACCTTAAGTTTTTAAAACCCAATCAAGGATCTCTCTGTAATCAAGGCAAAAAGGGGGTCGGTGGCATATGCATATAGATTTTCCTATTTTTTAAAGGGTTGATGAAAATAATTTTGTTAATTCAGGGGATATTAATGATCTTTACCAAATTTCAAAAGATTCTAACCAACAGGCATGTGTAGTGGGACTCCTTGAGTTGTATTTGAACCTTTTTGACTCGGTCATCACAATGCCCTGGCATTCTCTGTCACCCACCACTCCTAATTGCTTTCCTTCAATAAAATTTGAAATCAAGGAGTTTTGCATCCTATTCAGAAAATTGATTTCTACTTTGTACAGGTTAATATTTGGAGAAAATTAATTGTAGGTTACAGTACTTATTTCTTTTGCCTCTTTTCTGTACCACAGTGCATTACAGCTGGCTTGCCCCATTTTCAAGATTCACTGCCTCCCTTTTCCGTATTAATTTCTATTTCCTAACACCAGAAAAATAAATTATAAATAATACTCTTTACTCACCTAATCTTATTATTTTTATGGCAGAGAAAGAAATTTTGTTACCATATTTTTAACTCGGGTGGTTAAATATTTAAATTTTTCATACAATTTAACCTACATTTATCATTTTGTTAACTTTGTGTTCATCATGTGGTATAATGTATGGAGTATGAAATAAATATAAAGCTAGAAAGTTATTGAATTTTAAAGAAGCATCAATTATATTTAAGGTTTTTCCTGATACATGTGAAATATATTAGAAATGACTTATAAATAGAATGAAACTATCACTTTGATTTTATTTATAAGTTACGTTGCAGTGTAATAAATGAGATTGAGACAATTTTATCCCTATTTATTATATCAACAAAGAAATAATTTAAAAATAGATAGAGAAAAAAATTTAAAAAGTATCCATTCATAAATGAGGACATAGTTGAAAATTTATTTCACAATTATTGAGTTAACTACCTCTCTTTAATATATGAGATTTAGTTAAAAGAAACTTATAAATAGAATCAAAATGATAAGAGAGTAGTATTTCATATCGGGTTTAGATGGAAATTACAACAGGATCTTCATTGCTAGCAATTGGGAGTGTTGGGACATCTAATTGAAATTTGAAAACCTCAGGGAAAATACAAGAGGGATGGTACTAACAATTGAAATAGTTATTGGCTATATTTCTCAGAAAGCTAATGAATATGCTAATTACATAGTTATACATGTGCATTTATCATTGATGTTAATTTGGTTCCCCCCCACTTTATAAATCCATTTTTGGCAGGCATAATGTGCATTGTTCAACCGGGAAAATAGTCTAAAAGAAATAAAAATATTCCTCGAACAAACTTATATTTTAAAGCAGTGGGGGCATATCTAATATGTTTAAATGTTATTTTCTTAATATTTGTTGTGATTTTATTTGGAAAATGTAATAAACTAATCTTAAAGGGGATTAGTGGGCCACTAGAACGCACAAAATTGAGTTATAACGAAGTTAAAAAGCAAGACGAGTTGGAAATGGCAAGGGTGCATCATAAGCAAAGCATCAAAGCGTGTTAGTTACTTATCCAATTCATATTAGTTTAGCATTCACTAACCCATACACACTTGATGCGTTTATACTCTTTTCTACTACTATCATTTTGTAATAATGTATGGTATTTTGTAAATTTTTGGGTTTAATTAATAGAATTTTAAATACTTATAAGAATACATTAAAATTACTTATTTATGACTAATTGTCTATACACTTTAAAAGGATAAAATTAAAAAAAATAGTTACACAACTATATTTTTCTACGGACATATGTTAAGTAAAAATATCTTTTTAGTGCTTTTGAAATGAGGTGTGAAAGAGAAGCGAAGAAGATTAATACTCATCCAGGTGTAAATATAAAAGTTAGTTAGAAGGTTGTTATTCGTCAGATGTATAAGACTTTTATCTATTTTATATAACACACTATTTGTTATTTTTTCTAAACTAATGTACTTAACTTATACATTGGTATATAATGTTATGATATATATGGGTATTTTAGAGAGATCAAGTCATATTTATTATAATTAGTTATTTTATTTAGTTTCCTTAATCTATATAAAATCAATTCTTATACTAAAGCTTAGAGATTTTTTTTTTGCCAATGAAGAAATATTCTTTTATTAGAGACAATTTTATTTTAAGAGACTGTCAGGCACTAGATACAAACAAAAATTTGGATCTTGGTTTGAAAAATTGTGAAAAACTAATTTCAAGTTTGCTGGACTCAATCCTCACATATAGGATTAACTGCCTCATCGTTTTAGTTTTTTCCCCTAAAAAAACACTCTTTTTGCGAATTGAAACAATTTTTTTTTTTTTTATATTTATCTCGTACCCACTAAAATCACTTATCACTCTGATTCTATTTATACGTCACTTTTAACTAATTCTTATATATCAAGGAGAGTTAGTTAACTCATTAATTATAAGCTAAATTTTCAATTTTACCCTTATCTATGATTAGTTTCAAAAGTCAACATGAATAAATTCTTTTTTTTATTGTAATTAATAGAGTTAAAAAAAATACAAAATACATTTACTACCTTAAAAATAGACTTATAAATAGAATCAAAATTTTTGATAAAAAAGAACTTATAAATAAACCCTGAATGATATAAAAAAGCTAATAAAACAAACATCCATAGCACAATATGAAGAGAAGATCCTGATGTGAATATTAGAATGAAACAAAGGCCGAATGCGATAAAGGAATAGTCCAAGAGTAGCCGGCAGAGATTCAACGGTTAGCTCAACTCCCAACTAACTACCCAACTATCATTGCTCGCTCCCCTTTTTTCCCGTCAAACTTCCTTCCTCTATTCATATATAACTAAATCCCCCTAATTTTATTCCATTCTTTTCACTCTACTATGATCACTAGGGATCCTATTTTTCCATTGATTCATTTTGTTATAATGTAATCATATATCACTCCCGTCTATAATATAAGCTTTGATTTAGACATACACTTGGGAAAAAAACATAATTGGCTCATTCAAGAGGTTACAATCTTGTAACCCTTTTCAAATATTCCTCTGATCCTTAATATAAGATATATTGACCTAATTTGACTAGATTAAAGAAATAGGTTGAGGTAGTTAATATGACATGTATTTTCTAAAACATTTTAGTCATCTTCCTTAATTCATCCTTCCCTCTCCTCCTTGATTATTGGTGATGGAACGTCAATATAAATAAATTAGGAAAACATTGATAAATATGAAAACTATGTATTATATTTAACACCAAGATTAACTCTCCAAATACGTCTTATATTAAGGACGGGAGGGAATATATTGTTATTAAAAGTTAAAGACTATAATACATCAAAGTGAATCATGACTTATGTAGAAAGGCAAAATATGACCCCAAAAAAAAAATATGAAAAGCCTTATTTTATGTAGTATTGAAGGGGTAGTCAATGAAAACGCCCCCTCCCTAGTTGCTACACAAATTACTAAATATTTATATTTTTAAAAGATATGCAGTACTCTTCTAATTTTTAATATAAGAAGTAATTAACTAATTTGTGTTAGTTAAGAAAGCGAGATAAATTACTTATAACCTATGTGACCTAATTAACTAATTTGTGCATACATGTATAAATTGAAATGAACCAAACACATAAAAGAATTGAATCGAATAATAATCAATTATTGGAGGTCAACTCCATTTAATCAGGGCTTGATCACAGCATGCTGACCTTGAAGTCAACGCCAACTTTGTAACGTTTGTTCGGCAGCTAAGAAGTTCCACAAACAAATGATAAATTAGTTAATTAGGTTGCATCATTTCTGTGACGATTTAGCTTCTGAATCATATAGATAGTCTTTATTTTTTTTTTCCCTGAAGGGGAAAAAGGAGACTAAAACAGAGATTAAATAAAGTAACAAGAAAATGCACAACATAGAGCGTAGCTGAGTTTTACTATGCATTTATAACAAGAAAAACTCGCTAACGAGCCTATTGGCATAAAAGTTTTTATCCCCGTAATAGATTGTAGGATTGATTTCATTTGTAATATCAATAGGTTAACACCTACCCCTCTATAATAGTAAGTCTTATCATATTAAATGAAATCAGTTACTCTCTCTCTCCGATTTATAATATAGGGCATTTCTAGTAAAATAGTTTGATCTATAATATAAATTATTTAGAAGATAATTAATATTTATTTTTCAATTTTGTCCCTGTACTCATTTTCAATTTACCCATTCCTTAAATTTTAAAACACATATTCCAATAAGGGCAAAAGTGGAAATTTTTTTTAATTTGAGACATACTTATTGAGTTAATTGTCATTTCTTATTTCCCTTAAATTAGTTATAGTATCATGTATTGTGAATTGAAGGGAGTATATAGATTGTATGATATCATTATATATTATTAACAACTAAATTTTTAGATAAATTATTAATTAAAAGATCTCGTATAATAATTTTACTGAATGTTCCTTCGATCTTTCTCTTACACTCTTCACATGACACTGATCTATATACTATACTTGATCTATACTCCTCATCATCAGTGTATCTAAAAGCAATCTTTGATGAAAAAAATGAAGGCCACTGCAGAGAGACCCTTGCGATGAACAAAAGGCTAAGCCAAGCAGCAAACATTTATTGTTGTGTCAAGGACGGCGGATAAAGTCAAACCCATTAACGACCTGTACTTACATAGTTGCAGAGGTTAGACCTATCTCATAAGCACATGACGCAAAGTCATGGTTCATGATGCCACTTCGCTCTTAATTACCATCATAATTGAGCCCAACAATCCCATTAAACCAAGCACCTTCCCAGCTAGTTGCTTTAAAATTTATACACTCATGCGACCACCTCTGTACTCTGTCCTCGTACTTTTCTCCTCTCATTAATAATTCATGTCCAATACTCCCTCCGTTCCTCTCCACGTAACAAACAACTGGCACTTATAAACAATATTAAGAGAATATCATATTTTTTACTTCTTATTTTTTTATTAAAAAATTGGGAATAAATACCTTCTTATCAAATCAATTGCTGAATGACACCAAGCATATAAACCATTTTCGGTATGTGTAAAAGAATTTTTATTGTGTGTAAATACCCTTCCATGTGTACACAAATTTTCCATATAAACGTACAAAATATCTTCTGTTGTGTGCAAAATATCTTCTATTGTGTGCAATATATCTTCTGTTAAAATGTAACTGATTTTCCATAATAGCATTCAGTAATTAATTTACCCTAAAGGTATTTTTGAGGGATTTTCACTTTCTTATTTTACCCTTATTTAATTACCCATATTCAGTGTCATTATAATAAATTTTCACATCTCTTAAAGACCTATGACTTCTACTATATTTTTTCTTTTATTCTCTCTCTTCTACAATCCTCCTTACCACTATAAGCATGTTTGTTTGAGCTTATAAAAACTTATAAGTTGCTTTTTACGTAAATCGAGACACAACTCCTCTCACATACTTACTTCGTATACCGTAAATCACTATTAAAAAGTAACTTATAAGCAATCGAATCGCTCAACCAAACATACCCTATGTTTCTTTTTATAAGCCACTTTTAAAAAATTTGTTTCAAAATATAAGTCACTTGTAGGATAATAAATGAGCTTTGATAATTTTACCCTTCATTAATAATAAGGGGGAGAGAGATGAAAACGCAGGAAGATAAAAGAGAGTGAGAAAAGATGTGCACTTTTCATAAATAAAAGTAAATATGAAAAAATTTATTATTTAATACTTTTGTTTTGTTTTGCAAGATTGAGGTACAAATGACTTATTAAAAGGAATAAAATGATATTATAATAATTTTCTTATTCTCTCTCTTATTCCCTATGTCATCATAAATAAAGGTATTTTTAGTCAAAAAATGTTACAATTTTAATACATTTATTGTTTTTAACTGGAACTTCGAATCACAAGATTCGGTTAAACCTTTTTTATAAAAAGGAATAGAGGGGGTATCACTTTGTAGCTCTATGTAAGTTTGTTTTTATATGCAGCTCTATATAAATTACTTACTCCCTGCGGTCTACAATATAAGGTACTTCAATTATATTACAGGAAATAAGAAATGACAATTAGGTCATTTAATATGTCCAAAAATATAAATTTTTTTCTACTTTTACCCTTCTCGACAAATGTGTTTAATTGTATTAGGAATGCTATTTTATAAAGAGGGGGTATATAATGAGTGGACAAAATTGAAAAGTGTACTGTGTATTAATCATAAGGGCAAAATAGGAAAGAGCGCATTAATTAAATTAGAGGTGACTTATATTTTGGATTATGTTTTCATTCTAGAAGTGCCTTATATTATGGATTAAATGGAGTATACCCTATTCTCATATACCAAAAAATGCGCTAAATTGATAAAATTTTCGACATTTACCCTTATTAATTTTTTTGTCTCTCCACTTTACAATGATTTTCACATCTCTTTCTCCTCTTTCTCTCTTCTCAGTAGAAATTAAATAAGGGTAAGATTGGAAAAAAAAGTCATTAATTACCCTATTAGTAATTTATATTTTAAATCAAACTTTTCCCTACAAATGACTTATATTTAGATACAAAGTGTTACGATAGAAAACATGCATGCTGACAAGGCCTAGAAAATTTGGATACTATATTTCAGAACCCAAGATTTCATTCACTGAAATTTCCTTAGCATTCACCTCTTTACATCCTTATCTTTTTCTTTTGTTCCTTCATTTTTCTTAGTTTAGTTTCAGTTTTACATGTGAAATAGCAAGAACATGTTTAAACTTATGATAGTTATCTATTCTTGTGAGGGCATTACAGATATAAATCTAGATCAATGTTAAATATTGATATTATTATTACCTAGTACATAGTTGAGCTATTGAGATCTCAATGCATACTCACAATGAATTAGTTAAGGCCTTCTTCATCGTTCATGCGATGCTTTTTCTCATGAAATTAGATCAACAGGTTTTAAGGGTCCCATAAGATCGACTTGGACATCATTCTTCCGCCACATTCAACCCAGGAATTGTCAAAGTGGAAAGATTGAAAACAAGTTAAAGGGTTCAGGTCGGAGAAACAAAAAAAAGAAAAGAAAAGAAAAGAAAGTTAAAGGGCTTTTGGCCACCAAGCTTAGTTGAATCCAGCACAACACTCAAATTTACGCAAACAAAAATGCAACTCAGAAATATATAATGTTAAAATGAGGCCATGCGAAATTATAAAACGTAGACTTTGGAGTAACCCTACTTCTAATGACAGAAAAGCAAAACGCAAAGCTAATATTTCATGTCATGTAATGTTAATGGCAAAATAAATAAATAATGTTGGAATATATCTAATTCACCTTTAATGAATTAGGGTCCAATCTCAATTAAAGAGGGGCTGTTATGTAAATATGAAGAGACATGATTCATAAAGAGCGATTTTCCTTTATAGTTTAAGAGTTATGTCTATTCCCATATTTAAGAGTTATGTCTATTTCTTTGTGATGATACGAATGCTATATGTATAAAACGTGGGACTGAGGGAATAAGTAATCTGAATATAACATAAGGAATAACACTCTCCTCCTTTAAAAGAGTTCTCTTATATAAATACTCTCTTCTCTTCCTCTCTATAGTGAATTTGTTGTGTAACATAACGAGAGTTCGCATTGGTGCTCTGGTCTTGTATGGGCATTTTAATTAGCAAGTCATCCAGATTCCAGGTAGCGCACTACTACAAAAAACGTTTTTAACGTTCCTTTTTTAGGCCTTTTAACGTCTGAAAATAAGGAGACGTCTATGTGAGAGATGTAGTAAAAAATGACAATAACGTCCGTAGATAAAAGGACGTCTAAAGTGGTACAGTGACACTTTAGACGTCCCCAATTTAAAATGGGGACATCTAAAGTGATTTTTTTTTAAAAAAAAATCGTTTATATTACAGATATGAACTAAACAGCATTTAAACCCAGAAATTACAGATCATTGTCAATAAAACTACAGATCTAGTATCTACAATCCAAATCTACACAATAATAACTCCAAAGCTGAAATCTCATAGGGAGAAGATGAAAACAATAAGAAGAATTAGTTACAAAAAACTTATCTCCTTCTATTATTGAAATTCATTTTCTCGTAATAATGAATAGAGAAGAGCGACAGGGAGAGATGAACCTCGTTTTCTCAGCGGGAACATAGCCATGAAGCATGTATCAGAATCCTGATCTACAAACCATAACAACACAAGTTAGAAGATAAAATAGAAGGAAAATCCAAAGAAAAAAGAGAAAGAGGATAAAATAATAAAAAAAGGTAAGAAAGCATTACAGATCTAGAGGTAAAAAAGAGAGAGAAAAAGGAAGAAGCAAGAGTAAAAGAAGCATATAAAGAAGAAGAAGTAAGAGCTCAAGGCGTGGTGGTAGTGTCTCTTATTATGTTTGCGGCGATGGGAAGGGAAAGATGAGTGTAAAAGTAATATAAAACTGACAAATAAAGATTGTCAGAAAAAATTTGAATTATTTTTTACGTTCCCGATTTAATTTAGGGACGTCCAAAGTTGTTCAGTTATTTTTTTAAAAAATTTTTTTTTACTTTAGACGTCCCCATATACATTGGGGACGTCTAAAGCTTTAAATTTTTTTTTTTTAAATGAGGGACACCCTTTGTCGTCTCTCATTTATATAGGGACGCCAAACATCAGATGGCGTCCCTCATAGTATATTTTTGGCGTCCCTGATGTATGCCAAAATGGCGTCCCTATATAAATGAGGGATGTCAAAGGGTATCTCTCATTTAATAAAAAAGAAAATTTTTTTTAAAGCTTTAGACGTCCCCAATGTATATGGGGACGTCTAAAGTGTGATTTTAGATTTCCCCAATTCTCATCATCAGGGATGCCCTTTGGCGTCCCTATATAAATGGGGGACGCCAAAGGGTGTCCCTCATTTAAAAATTTTTTTTTTTTTTAAAGCTTTAGACGTCCCCAATTTAAATTGGGGAAGTCTAAAGTAATTTTTTGTTTTTTTTACATTAGACGTCCCGAATTCAAATAGGGACACCTAAAATCTGTAAAGTCACACTTTAGACGTCCCTATTTAAATTGGGGACGTCTAAAGCTATTCAGTTCTCACTCATAATTATAAAAATGTCACCGTCTTTATTTTTTACCTCTCTTTTTTAAAAAGGGACATCCTTTAGGGACGTAAAATATATATTCTGTAGTAGTGATATAGACATGAAATTGTTGCATATAATTGTATAATTAAGCACTAAGGCACAACTCATCATCATCAATTTATAAAATAGAATATAACAGAAACGTAAAAGGTTTAGTAAACATTCATCAATTCTATATATCAGTGCTTATGATACATATTCATATGTGTGTTTATCATACATCAACTTTGTATCTCAAACCCCTAAAAATATGCGCGCATATATATATATATATATATATATATATATATATATATATATATATATATATATATATATATATATATATATATATATATATATATATATATCAGTGCTTCATGCTGATACGACATCCATAAAAAACCAGAAAATGCTGTACTACCTCCATATCTGAATATGAGCCCCAATTGATTTTTTTGAGGAGATTAAGAAAGCTAATTATATTATTTTAAAGTATTTATATTTATCGTTTTTTCTTCAAACTAATTTGTCTAACTTATAAACTAATATATAATTTAATCACACACATCATATGTTAAGTAACTTATTTTATTTACTTAACCTTTCCAAAAAAAGTCATCAGCTAGGTCTTATATTTAGGACCGAAGGTAGTGATTATTATGCAAGTGTGTCAAAGGAAAATAATCTTATCACTTCTTTTATTCCTTTTCAAGCAAATAAAAATCTTATAATTAAATTTCTTGTTTGCCAGGCCATTGATGATGCATATCTTACTTATCAATTTTATCCACATGATTTGACAATCTTATCGACTTGACAACCTTATCCAATATTTAATACATTCCTATCTACTTATGAATCATGATTTATAAATACGGAATTGAGAATGAAGTTCTAGACATACCAATTTGAGCTTCCAAGTTATTCTCTCATCTACTTACCGTTTTATTCAAACCTTGTGTGATGGAATAATTCTCAAGGACAGTATTATTGGGCATGACTTGAACCATATTTTCATTTTCTTTTATAGGTTATTTCTATTGTTTATGTAGGTGATTCCAACAAAAAGAGGCTGGACAATTCGATGAAATGAATTAAACCAGAAGGTCTTTTTTCGAGAACCAACAACTACACATGCAAGAGAACCCAAGCTTTATTAACAAATTAACAAGCACAGCGAGGCACCGCCAATGGAAAAGGGTAAAAAGAACAACAGAATCATCAAACTGTGTGACATAACGTGAATTTCTACCAAGGCTGTGATTAGGGAAGTTTGAAAAGAGGAATATGGCGTCTTTTCCCCAATAGAAGCTCTGCTTCATCTTCATTTTCATCAAGTCGTCATTGTTCATAACCATGTGTGTTCCACCACCGAAGGAAGAATTTGTGTGTGAATTAATTAGAAACTAAATGCTCCCTCTGATAGTAAATATGAGAGTAAGTTAGAAGACTTTCTTTTAAATCTAAAATGTGAAACCCTAGTTCATTTTGTCTTATAAATTTATAATTTTTTTTATCAAATTATCCTATTAATTGCACATATTAAGAGGTTTCTGTTGAAAATTAATTTTAATGTAAGTAATTTAATAGGGTATTTTAGAAGAATTAACTTACATCTTTTTTCCTGAGGCGAATAAGCTGCCTTAAACAGAGATTAAAGTAAGAAGAAAATGCATAGCATAGAGTAGCTCAGTTTTACCATGCATATATAACAATAAAAACTGGCCAATGAGCTGAGTGACATTAAAGTTTTTCAACAAATTGGACGTCACATGTTTGATTCTTCGTGTAATCTCAAGAGATTAGTGCTTTCCTCTCTATGATAAATTTTATCATATTAGATAGAATTGGCTATATGGATTACATGATGTTATTATGTTTCATCAATAATCAAATCTTTAAATAAATTATTAATAAAAAAATCTTGTTTAATAATTTTATTGGATTTTTTGGGGCCATCCGATGCCCTTTTCATTTGGCTCTGTACTAGTTGTTAATCTACACTCTCACTAGTACATCTAGAGGCCTTCTTTGATTTTTTTTAAAAAAAAACCCTGGGATGAACACCAAGGCTAAGCCAAGCAGCAAACATTTATTGCTGCCAAGTGCCAACCATTATGTTGAAGGCTTACCCATTTATGACATTTACATAGTTGCAGAGCTCGTGCCTATCTCATAAGCACACGTCGCAAACTCATGGTTCATGTAGCATTACATTATAATTGAGCCCAACAATCTTATTAAACCAAGCAGCATACCAGCAACTTGCTTTAAATACTCATGCTGCCACCTCTGTCCTCGTACTTGTCATTTTCACTCTCATTAATTCATGCCCAATATGTTGACAATGTTAGTTGTGGCAAAATAATGTCCCACATCCGTGGGTTTTACGCGAGGGCCTTGGGCTATGAAGAGAGCAGGTCCCTCCTCCTTCAAAATCTATCCCAACAATTAACTAACTTTTTTATTAGACATTTTGTATTTTCTTCCCTCATATAATATTTCACTTATAAATTATTTAAAATAAAATTAGATTATGGTATTTTTTTTATTGTTGTCTTACTTATTATTTATTAGTTGTTATTAGATATAATAGTTGTGATTTATTATATTATTAAATTACTTCTAAAGATTTTATTTTCTAGTATTGTGATTTTTTAGTATAATTGGTTACGTTCTATATATCTCACTTCTGTAACAATTGGTATTAGAGCCAAGGTTTTGTCTGAGTATGATTTGTGGTTACAATATAGTCTGAACTTCTACATTAGAAAATAATTACTTTAGGCTTTTGCATTGAAAACTATTAAATAGTATTTGGAGCAGAAATAATAGACAAAAAGAACAAAGAATTCACATCAAATGTCAACAATTTGTTGTTGGCATCTTTACTTTTGACAAGAATTATGTCCAATACAAAGTTTGCAGTTAAAATTTTTTACGGATTGGGACATTTTGGGATGTGGCAAAGCGAGGTTCTTGATGTTCTTTTATGTAGACTATGGAAGGTACTGGAGGACAAATTCTTGAAGAAAAGCAGTTAGAATAAATTCAACATGAAGAAAAGATTGTTTCACTTCACTTATGTTCATGGTACCACAATAAATGATCATATCGCAAGCTTCAATAAATTGGTAATAGATTTGCAAAATATGGATGTGACCTTCGAAAATGAAGATATAGCCTTGATGTTATTGGGAACTTCTTGATGAGTATGAGCACTTAGAGACTACTCTACTTCATGGTAAGGAGGGAGTATCTCTCAAAGAAGTTTGTTCTGCCTTAGATAGCTAAGAACAAAGAAAGAAAGAAAAATAAAGAGGTGGAGAAGTAGAGGCATTAGTCGTGAGAGGACGTACTGATTACCAGACAAGATTGAGGAAAGGGAGATCCAAATCAAGGTCTAGACCCAGCAAAGATGAATGTGCTTTTTGTCAAGAAAAAGACCATTGGAAGAAGGATTGTCCAAAGTTAAAAAACAAAGTTAAACCTAACAAAGGGAAGACTGTTATGGATTCAAATGTAACTAACTGTGATGATGAAAACTTGGATTTCTCACTTTCTACAACGACATCGTCAAAACCGTCGGACATATGGTTGTTGGACTCAACTTGTAGTCATTATATGTGTCCTACCCAAGATTGGTTCACTAATTTCCAAAAAGAAGGATGTAGAGTTGTCCACACAGAAGATAACATTTCTCTTACCCAATATGACATTGGTTCAATTCGATTGAGGAGCCATGATGGATTGATCAACACATTAACAGATGTTTGTTATGTACTAGAATTGAAGAAAAATCTCATTTCTATGGGAACTCTGGATTTTAAAGGGTTCAAAATCACTGCAGAAAGTGGAGTAATGAAGATATTTTTCGGTATACTGGTTGTAATGAAGGGTATTTAGAAGAACAATAACATGTAGCACTATCAAGGTAGTACAACTATTGTGATAGCAGTAGTGACATCCAGTGATGAGAAGAGGGTAGAGGCAACCGGGTTGTGACACATGCGCTTGGGATATGCTGAAGGAAAATCCATAAAAACTCTATCAGATCAAGAATTGTTAAAAGGATTAAAGTATTTCAGTTTGGAGTTTTATGAGCAATGTGTAAAGGGAAAACAAACAAGGGTTAAGTTCAGTACAACTACTCATACTATAAAGGGTATTTTGGATTATGTTCACTTTGATATTTGAGGTCCTTCCAAAACATCTTTATTATTGAAAACATTATTTTGTAACCTTTGTTGATGATTTCTCTCAAAGAGTTTGGATGTATAAGATGAAAACTAAAGATGAAGTGTTAAGAGTTTTTCTCAAATGGAAGCCGATAACAGAAACACAAATAGACAAGATAATCAAATGTCTTCGTACAGATAATGGAGGAGAATACATGAATGATCCTTTTCAGAAGATTTGTGAGGATGATGGCATCGTCAGACACTTCACCATCATAAGTTAGAAATACACCACAATAGAATGGAGTGGTAGAACGGTTGAATGAATCGGACTTTACTGGAGAAGGTTTGGTGTATATTGTCCGATACTGGCTTAGGCAAAGAATTTTGGGCTGAGATAGTAACATATGCACATCACATCATTAATCGTCTACCATCTGCTGCTATTGATGGTAAGACATCGTTGGAACAATGGTATGGAAAACCTGTTATAGATTATGATTCTTTGCATGCATTTGGCTTAACTGAATACTATCATGTGAAAGTGTCAAAATTGGATCCGACAGTAAAGAGAGCTATCTTTTTGGGGATCACTTCTCGAGTCAAAAGATATCATTTATGGTGTCCATAGACAAAGAAGATTATATTCAGCAGGGATGTTACTTTTGATGAATCTGCCATGGTGAGAAAGGTAGCAGTTAAAGATATCAAAGAAACTAGTGGTGTTTCAAAGCAGGTGGAGTTTGAAGGAAAGCTGATTTTCCCAGTATAGGGAACAAACAGGGAAACAAAAGAAGGCTTTCCTATAAAAGAAGAGCTAGTTGAGAGGGAGGTTTCAACTCATGAACTTCAATAGCAACATGAATCAATTACAACCAGCAATCCAAAACGAACAATAAGAAAGCCTACTCATTTTATGGAAATGGTGGCTTGTGCAACTTTAATTGCAGCCGATGATATTTCTTCAACTTATAAACGGGACGTCTAAAGCTTAGAAAAGGATAAGTGGAGGAATGCCATGAATGAAGCAATGCAACCCCTTCATCAGAATGGTACGTGGAAATTGGCCAAACTCCCAAAGGATAAGAAAGCAATTGATTGCAAATGGATATATGCAAAGAAAAAAGAATTTCCAAGGAGAGGTACGCTACAAATAAAAATTGGTAGCTAAAAGGCTATGCTCAAAAGGAGGGAATTAATTATAATGAGGTATTTTCTCCAGTTATGAAATATTCCTCCATTTGAATTTTGTTGCCTTTGGGGGCACAGTTAGATTTGAAACTGGATTATATAGATGTTAAAATTGCATTTTTAAATGGAGACTTGGAAGAGGAAATCCATATGACTTAACTAGAAGGATTCAAAGTTGCTGGAAAGGAGAATATGGTGTGCAAATTTGAAAAATCATTATATAGATTGAAACATTCCTTGAGACAATGGTATAAGCAATTTGACAAGTTTATGTTGCAACATAAGTACAGAATAAGCAAATACGATCATTGTGTCTCTTTACGAAAGCTTGAAGATGGATCCTTTTATATGTTGATAGGTTCAAAAAATCATGTAGAAATTGAGAAACTAAAGGTTCAACTAAAAAAGGAGTTTGAGATGAAGGATTTAGGTAATGCAAGAAAATTCTAGGCATGGAGATGATAAGAGATAGACAATTAAGAAACTCTTTTTATCTTAAAACGAGTATTTGAAGAGGGTGCTAAATTAATTTGGTATGAATGACAAAACGAAGTCAGTTAGCATTCCATTTACCCCTCAATTTAAGTTTAGTGCTGATATGTCGCCAAAGGATGAAGATGAATGAGAATATATGTCAAGAGTACCATATGCAAATGCTATTGGTAGCTTGATGTATGCAATGATTTGAACAAGATATGATATTTCATAGGCTGTTTGAGTTGTAAGTAGGTATATGCATGATCCAGGAAAGGAACATAGGCAAGCTATGAAATAGATTCTACGATATATTTTTAATACTGTAGATGTTGGATTGGTCTTTGAGCAAGAAGATAATCAATGTTTAGTTGGGTATTGTGACTCAAATTTTCCAGGTTTTTTTTTTTTACAAATGAAGATCAACTACTGGTTATGTGTTTATTTTTACAAACACATCAGTTAGTTGAAAGTTTACTTTGCAGTCAACAGTTGTTTTGTCTATCATAGAGGCAGATTACATGACAATTATAGAGACTGTGAAAGAAGGAATTTGGCTTCATAGATTGCTTGGAGAACTTGGTATTTGCCAAGAAAGCATCACAATAGTTTGTAATAGCCAAAGCGTTATTCAATTAGTAAAGAACCAAATTTATCATGCAAGGACGAAGCATAT
Source organism: Inga leiocalycina (assembly GCA_963242795.1). Lineage (NCBI taxonomy): Eukaryota > Viridiplantae > Streptophyta > Magnoliopsida > Fabales > Fabaceae > Inga > Inga leiocalycina. Next base: position 62,596,160 of record OY725328.1, on the reverse strand, counting down.
TAATGTTCAATATCACTTTATACGAGAAATTTTAGAAAATGGTGGAGTCATGATATAGAAAATACATAGAAGTGAAAATCCTACTGGTATACTAACAAAAGTGGTGACTCAGGCTAAATTTCAACACTGTTTGGATCTGATCAACATTATTGAACATTGATTGTTGAATTGCAAGCACAAATTTATAATTAGCAAAAATTTAGAATGTGAGAATTTTGCCAAGGTGAAGATTTATTAGTTGTGGCAAAATAAAGTCCCACATCGGTGGGCTTTTAATATTAGGGGAGGGTCTTGGGCTATAAAAAGAGGAGGCCCCTCCTTTAAAATCATCCCAACAATTGCTTATTTTCTTCTATAAGGTATGTTATATTTTTTTTCCTCTTATAGTATTTCACTTAAAAATTATTTGGAGTAAAATAGATTCTAGTATTCTTTTTGTTGTTGTCTTATTTATTATTTATTAACTGTTACTAGATATAACAGTTGTGATTTATTATATTATTAATTAAATTATATCTAGAGACTTTAAATTTTTTTTTTGATACATGAGACTTTATTTTTTTTTTAGTATTATGATATTTTAGTATAATTGGTTACACTCTATATACACTGCTTCGGTGATAGACAAATCCCACACCATTTTGGATTCGGCATTTTAGAACCCAAGATTTCATCCACTCAAATTTCCTGAGCTTTCAGCTTATTGCATCTTATTGCTCTTTCCCTTTTCTCATCTTTTCTTCTTAATGGGTTCCTCTGTTCTTCCCTATAGTAACACGGTTTCTATTATTTTAAGTGTGCCTTTTCATCTTTTTCACACTTTGTTGATGGATAAACATAAACTCTCAATCTCCACGACGTTTTCTAACTTTTTTGCCTTTTGTAATACTGGGGTTCTAAACTTTAGAACTATTGTTACGTTGTTTTTCAGAAACACAAAGTTGACGAAATTAAATGAGCTGAAGAAGCTTACATAACTTGAAGGAATTGCTATCCGTTGAGAAAGCATTAAATAACGATTCATCGCTTCATTTCCGGGGAGAGTTATGATTGCCTTTAGTGCGTTCTCTCAATAAATCACACACAAGTCTTTGTTTGATGAAGCCATTGAAACCTGCTGCTGGCTCCAGTTTTTAACCCAAAAGACTGTTTGTTAATATAGCTCAAGGAAAACTTCTGAGATTTGAGCAAAGACTATACTCACACAAACATGAACCGTGAAATTGTCTCTGTACAGGGCATATTTTTCAAATCTCAAGTGAAGTGGAGGATACTAAGAGATTTGAGAAAAGGTTGAGTTTATGAACAAATAAAGATATTTAGACTTCAGATCCATGAACAATTTCTTTTGGGACCAAATATAAAAGGAGTTGTAATTTTTGTGTTGACAACTTAAAGATAGTTATCTATTCTTGTGAGGACAATACAGATTTTGCAAAATTCCAACCCAGAAATATAAGTACCAAAGCACAACTCATCAATTCATAACACAGAATAATATAGAACAGACACGTAATAGTTTTAGTGAACATTCATCAATTCTACAACACAATCGGCCTCACTCATCAATTTACAATTTCTATCACACACACACACACAGATATATATATATATATATATATATATATATATGTTTGTACAGATCTCAAGTTTTTCTCTCTGAACATATTCATACGTGTTTGTATCTTAGCTAGGATTGTTCTCAAATAAACCCTAAAACTATGTGCATATATATCAGTGCTTCATGCTGATACAACATCCTTAAAAAACCAGAAAAAGGCTGGACAATTCGATTAAATCAATGAAACCAGAAGATGTCTCAAGAACCAACAACGGATGCTATAGAAATCAAGCTTAATTAACAAGCACACCGAGGCACCGCCAATGGAAAAAGGGAGGGAAAAAAAAAGGGACAGAATCATCAAACTCTGTGACAGGTACGTAACGTAAATTTCTGCTAATTAATTAAACTCTTGGCTTCCTGGTCAATGTCCCTGTACTTGGAGATAAAGAATCCGAAGGTGTGGCCCGCTACGGCGGCGATTAAGATGCCGAGGTTGAAGGACATAACAGCGAGCATGACCAAATATGTGAAGCTAATGCGAAAGACATAGAAGCTAGCCTTATAGACGCTTCCATGGAGAGGGTTGGTGCCTCGTTTAAGGGGAGGCTGATTAGAGAGAAGCTCACTGAGAATGGCCAAAACGAAGACGAAGAAGATGGCTAATATGTACATACCAACACTGTGATTAGGCCAGTTTGAGAATAGAACTATGGCATCTTTTCCCCAATAGAAGCTCTGCTTCATCTTCATCGAGTCGTCATTGTTCATAGCCATATGTTCCATCTCTGGAGACAGAGTATATGTCTGTGAGAGAGAGAGAGATCGAAGAGGGTAAGCTAGGTTGGTGTGTGTGTGTGTATATATATTTGTTTAATTTGCCTGTAAAGATTAATGCTAGTATTAATCACAAGACGGAAACGGCTTAGGAGCATAGGACGGATGAAAAGAGACGATGGTGACTTGTATATTAGAATTAATTATATGGACATTAACTATATGTTGTGGAAATATTGTGAACCAAGTTATTTTTTTATATTAATTATATGGATAAAATTGATAAATTATAATTAATTGCTCTCAAATTAACTTATATTATGAATCAAGCTATTTTTTTAGAAACGATTTATATATGTTGTGGGCCAGAGGAAGTTAATATAATTTAGGTAAATTGAGTCTCAAGACTTATTAAGATTGAAGCATGCTTACAAATATATTGGTAGTAGGTTTTGAACTCATGGCCTTGTAGGCCATAAGCAAAGTCCTTACTAGCTAAGAAAGAGAATGCTTTTGGAATCTTTTTTCCTTTTTTTTTTTTTCAGAATCACATCTTTATAGTCAGATCAAAAAGTGAATGGTTTAGCTGATTTAATATTTTCTAAACCAATTATTATAGTATTTTATAATTTAATTTTTTAAAATTTTGTGTGTGTTGTAGTTATAAATTGTGTACATTGGATTTTAATAGTTTAAATTTGTTTATTTATGTTTAAAATAACAGTTTTATAAAATATGAAATTTGAACCACTTATTTTTTAAATCTAATGATCGAGATGGGATTCTGAGAAAAAAATGAGAGAGAACCCCCTACTAACTAGACTAACTTTTATTGACGGTAAGAGTTATTTATAGGATTTATTTTTTATTTTTAAATATAAAATCTCAATCCATTAAAATATAAAATTCTGTCACACCCTACACATCAGGATTGAGACAACTCTTGTTGAAGCACTAACTTTAATTTGCCACGTAAGAGCGCCTGGCGCCTTTCGCTACACCTAATCTCTTTGCCGTTGGTAACATTGTTATTATTTTTGATTCTGTGGGTTGTTGTTGATTGGTACGTAATTAACATCCATAGATAATAATCCAAACGATGTGTCCGAAGTAAATGTTCGGATGCTCCATTGCCACCTCCAGTTGGCACATCATTAATTTTTTTCGATTATATTTTCCTAACTAAGAAGAAACCCATGGGACGGTCACCTCTTGTGTTTATTAACAGACACTTCTACAGAAAACATATATTACGATTCTAAAGAATATCCTTTTTTTAAAAAGGGACACTAAAAATATAACCAGTGACATATTCATAATTATAAGTGAGAATTGCATAGCTTTAAGCGTTCCCAGTTTGACTGGAGACGCCTAAAGCTCCCCTAAGACGTCCCTAGTTTAACTGGGGACACCTAAACCTCACTTAAGACGTCCCCAAATGCACTGGGGATACCTAAAGTGAGCTTGCATAAAATAAAAAAAATTTACTTTAAACATCCCTAATCTAAATAGGGACGTCTAAAGTCACACTTTAGACGTCCCCACTTATAATGAGGACGTCTAAAGTTAAATTTTTTTTTTTAAAATTAGGGACACCGTTTGGCGTCCCTAATATATATTAGGGACGCCAAAGGGTGTCCCTATATCATCAGGGACGCCATTTTGGTATCCCTAATATATATTAGGGATGTCAAAAAGGGTCCCTAATTTAAAATTTTTTTTTTAAACTTTAGACATCCCTAATATATATAGGGACGTCTAAAGTCTTACTTTAGACATCCCTATTTAGATTGGGGACGTCTAAAATAAAAAATAAAATAATTGGACAATTTTAGACATCTTTAAATCAAAGTGGGGACGTAAAAACAATTCAAATTTATATTGACAGTTTTTATTTGTCAGTTTTATACTACTCTTACTCTCATCTTTCTCTTCCCATCACTGCAAACACAAAGAGAACTACTGCCGCCACGCCTTTTAACTCTTACTTCTTCTTTATATGCTCTTTTTACTATTACTTCTTCCTTTCTCTCCCTTTTTTTCACCTCGATCTAGATCTGATATGTTTTCTTATAGTTTTTTTTATTATTTTATCTTCTTTCTCTTTTTTCTTTGGGTTTCCGTTCTATTTTATCTTCTAACTCGTATTGTTATGGTTTGTAGATCGAGACCCTGAAATATGCTTCATGGCCACGTTCCCGCCGAGAAAACGAGGTTCGTCTCTCCCTGTCGCTCTTCTCTATTCATTATTACGTGAAAATGAATTTCAATAATAGAAGGAGGTAAGTTTTTTGCAATTGATTCCTCTTATTGTTTTCATCTTCTGCCTATGAGATTTTAGCTTTGGAGTTATTATTGTGTAGATTTTGGCTTTGGATTTCATATAAGAGATCTGTAATTTTTTTTGACGATGATCTGTAATTTCTGATTTTAAACACTGTTTAGTCCAGATCTGTAATATAAACAATTTTTTTTAAAAAAAAAAACACTTTAAATGTCCCTAGTTTGAAGTGGGGACGTCTAAAGTCCAGACTATGGACGTCCCTTGTTTTACGGACGTTATTGATAATTTTTTCTATGTCGCTCAGATAGACATCTCTATATTTTCAGATGTTAAAAGGCCCAAAAAAAGGACGTTAAAAACGTTTTTTGTAGTAGTGAGAGATGACCCCTTTATATAATGATGAGGTTTTATGTTTTAAACAGTTGGGAAAACGACCTGCTTTTTCTGAAAAAATAAAGTAAAAATAAATGTCTCATAAATAAGCAGTGTTCGCGAACCCGGACCGGTCCGGTTGGCGAACCGGCTGGTAGACTTGTCCAGTTCGTGGTCCGGTCCAGGTTCCTATTTTAAAAAAAAATTTACATTTTCTTTAGAATTTCATATTAATAAATCTAAAATCTTCAATTTCTCATTGGTTTGGCCTCGGTTTAGCTCCAATTTGGCTCCGATCTGACCCACTGATCCTTAATTCAGTACCCGATCCAAATTCATGAACCTTATAAATAAGAGAGCTTATTTTATTATTACTAATGTGTCCCACCCGATTAAAAAAATTACTACAAGCGTGACTTTACGCAGTATGATAAACACACCATGCGATTGAAGATGGATAACTGAGAAGCTCACATATATTGATGGGGATGGAAGTTGTCAATAATATATAGGCAAATTACCATGCGATTCCGAAAAAATATGTAATTACTAAAAAGTTTAGCAGCATACAATAACAAGTATTAATATATGAAATAACAATATTTATATAGTTACTCACTTGTTATTGTAACCTTTTTGTAAATATTTTCTTTCCTTAGAACCTTACAATAATTTTTTTTTTCTAAAATATAAACTATCAATGATAATGGTCTTAAAAACAAAACTGAATTCAAATTCCAAAACGATAAAGGGTCGCCAATACACTTTCATCAGCTAGTTTCTTTTAATTAAAAAACAATTGCTCCATTTAACATCGACTAATAAGATAATAAAGAAAAAAATCCTGATCTCACCTCTAAAACACATCACTTTCACTCGATCGTGTAGGTAATTGCCAACACGGTAAAGACGTACAATGACTCACTCGATCGTGTAGGTAATTGCCAACACGGTACAGACGTACAATGACGTTTAATTCAAGGATAGATTGATAACTTTACTAAGAAAATGTCGCCACTTAATATATGTATATTCACTAGTTTCATAATTATATTTTTCACATGCAACGAAACGGATTGATCAATGGTTCGTCTTTCTGATGCTATATTGCTAAAATTTTGTGCCTATTCAAATACACTAATTTGTGATGCAGTGATTTTTCTGGTATGGTTTGAATTTGATTCAGTTGAAAGCTTGTTTTAAGTTTATCAAAGTTAACCTTTTATTTCTTGCTAGAATTTTTGTTTTTGTTTGATTGCCTTGCTTCGTCTTACATCTTTTCCTCCCTAATGCAAATGCAAGTATTAATCTATTAGAAGCTATTTTATTTGAGACATTTTGGAGTATTAAATATAAGCACATCTTCTAAGTGCTTGTTTGGGATTATGTTTGAGCCCCCAAAAGTGCTTATTCACATACATTAGGATAAAACTTTCCTCATATACTTATATCATATATTATAAATCATGATTAAAAAGATGTTTTTAAAACTTTAATAGTTATTTCAAACAAATATATAACATGAATTTAAATTTTGATTTGATATGCTGTGACCGTCCATGGCCCATTTTAATGCATTTGATGGGTTTGGTATCGGCCCAACTCTATGGTACCAAATATATCTGGCCTACTTGTTTGGAATTATTCTTTTCTATTTTTTTGAGCCGCCTCTAGTGCTTAGAAAAACATTAATGCCCCATTCCTAAATATAAAACAGATGCTTTCCACAACAGAACGTCCTAGTTGGTTTAGTGATATCACACTGGCAAAAAAAAAAAAAAAAAAAAAAATTTTAGTGATATCACAAATAGTAAACACAAACAGACTATGGTTTATGAATATTTTTCCCCCGAAACCCCAAATTTAAAAGTCAACTTATGTTATTTATTATTTATAAATACGGAATGTTAGAGTTTTTATATTATATTATATATATACACCCACATACTGCTATGTTAATATATAATTTATGAATATAGTTAGTTGCATACTTACACTAACAAAATTTAACAAAACATAGAAAAAATTGCGTAATGATAAATAATAAAATCAAAACTTGTTTAAGTTAAAAGAAACAGTATTGCAAGATTTTTAATCATACTCCTCCGGTTATTAATATAAGATAAATTTATCTAATTTGATTATATGAAGTTAGTTGAGTTAGTTAATTTGACATATATTTTTGAAAACACTCTAGTCATTTTCCTTAATTCTCTCTCATCCTTAATTATAGTTGAGGGAGTATCAATAGAAGTAAATTAAAAAAAATTGACAAATATAAAAATTATGTTTTATATTTATAACTAAGATTAGCTCCCCAAGTATGTTTTATATTAAGGACCGGAGGAGTATTACAAAAGAAATAAGATTATTAGACTTATAAGTATAGCATTTCTTGGCCTACAAATGTGTATAACTGAATTTTACTAAGGTTTTAGATAGGATATTGCATTGTTTTTTAATATGAAATTACATAGACAACCCTAGGAAGTAGACTTGGGTTTTGACCAAGACGGAACTTGGCCTTCACCTATATAAATACGTACAATCCCTGACCATCACCCATACATTGGAAGAAAAGCAAACTCAAAATCCACACATCTCTCACACTCTAAATTATATATAGCATCAAACATACTATAATATGAGATTTTAGATACAAGAGGATATGCGTATATATATATATTATCATCAGATAAAAGGAAGACAGTGAAATTAACCTAGCCTATCTTCCTTATTATTTATGCAAATACCATAATAACAGAGAGCCAGCAAGCAAGCTTTCATTCATTATCTTATAATTATTAATTACTTATTAGATGGAAGGTTTTTGGTTTAATTTAGTTTCCAGAAATGTTGATGAGTCTGGGCCTTCTGGCATGAGTATAGTAATTAGCAACCTCGTACTTGGGCACGGTCACAGTGAGAATGCCGTTGTCCATGTAGGCCTTGACGTGGCTCATCTTGGCGTTCTCCGGCAAGCTCAAGCGCTGCACCATCCTCCTGGTGCTCCGCTCCATTTGATAACTCATTCCCTTCCTCTCTTCCCTCTCTATTTTCTTCTCTCCGGTGATGATCACTGCCCTCTCCTCCTCCTCCACCTCCATCTTCACCTCTTCTGGCCTCAGCGCCGGCAGGTGCACCTTGTACACATGTGCCTCTGGGGTGTCCTTCCACTCTATGTGGCTCGACGTCAGCGCCGATCGCAGCTGCGCGTCATCGTGTGGGCTGTCCCAGATTTGGGCACGTGATGGTTCATACCGGTGACCGCCATAATCATAACCGCCACCGTAACCGCCACCGCTGTAACACCCTAAATTTTATATTCACCAAATATATTGTAATTATTTGGGAAATTCAATAAAATGGTGAATATTCATGAATTTGGAATTTATGAATTTATAAATGTTCAATTTCATGGGAAATTGGGCAAAAATAATTATGGAATTAATTTGGGTAATTTAAAAAGCCCAATATTAAGGTTCAAAAATGAAGGAATATTAGAGAAAATATTTGGTCCAAAAATAGATGGAAATTGGCCAAGAAAAAATAAGGGAAGAAATTGGATTAGAAAGATAATGGCAAAATCGTAATTTTGCCAAAATAGCACAAAATAAATTATTTTCCAATTAATTGAAGTTAATTTCAATTAATTAAGGAAAATAAAGGTTAAAAATATATTTAAAATATTTTGGTTAATTTAATATGAATTTATGGAAAATTTGAGCAAAAAGTGCAATTTTGACCAAAATTGAGACTTTATGTGTATGCGTAACCTGGACAAGTTGTGAAGCCAATTGAGACCATAGGGAAGGACCCCTAGGTGTCTCCTACATGTGGTATAAATAAGGAAATATTGGTTGGGCATGATGGCATGGTTACTTGAATGTAGGAAGTTATGTACATAAAATTGGATTTTAGCAATTTTGGAAAATTAAACAAATTATTATAATATTATGAGATATGATAATATAAACTTCATCTTTCTCATTTAGCTGCTATTCCACGAGAAATAGACCTGAAACCAAGTGTGAGACGTTGAGCTTTGTAGAGAGAGAAAGGAGAAGAAAAATCACAAGGTAAGCCGATTTCTCCGACGATTTAGCTCCTAACGCGTATAACTCCGATTCTAAGCTACTTATTAAAATTACTTGGTATTGATATTACATTTGTTTTTCTTCTTGGTGTCTTGTGTTTCTTTTCAGGTTTTTGCTTAGTGTATGACCAGATCGAAGGAGACTGAACTATTGCCTTTTGATTCGGAGATCGAAAGAACTTGCCGAAGAAATCGAAGAATTCGGAAGCAGTCTACTTCAATCCTAAACAATCCGATGGAAAATCCGGGGGGAGAAACAACAGATACCAAAACACTCCGTGACTATGCAACACCAACAGTCATGGACACAAACTCTGGAATCAGGAGACCACCAGTAGCAGCTAACAACTTTGAAATCAAGCCAGCAATTATCCAGATGATGCAAGCAAATCAATTCGGTGGTTTACCAACAGAAGATCCTAATGCACATATAGCCAACTTCCTAGAAATCTGTGACACATTCAAGCATAATGGTGTTACTGATGATGCCATTAGACTTAGACTTTTCCCTTTCTCACTTAGGGATAAGGCTAAGAGTTGGTTACAATCGCTACCAGTGGGAAGTATAACAACATGGGAGATCATGGCGCAGAAATTTTTGGAGAAATACTTTCCTTCAGCAAAAACTGCTAAACTGAGGAATGAAATTGCCTCATTCACCCAGCATGAACAAGAAAGCCTCTATGAAGCATGGGAAAGATACAAGGAGTTGCTAAGGAGATGTCCTCATCATGGGTTACCAAATTGGTGGCAACTGCAAACTTTCTATAGTGGGATGACGCACATCTCCAGAATTCTTGTAGATGCCGCAGCTGGAGGATCTTTAATGGGAAAGAACATAGATGATGCTTACAATCTACTTGAGGAGATGGCAGCCAATGCATATCAATGGCCTTCTGAACGTAGCAATTCAAAGAAAGTACTTGGAGTGCACGAGCTGGATGTTCTTACAACTTTATCTTCTCAAGTTGCATCTATATCCAAGCAAGTAGGATCATTGATAACCCAAGCAAATGTAATCAGCACTCCTACGGAAGCTTGTGATCAATGTGGAGGACCTCATGTGAGTACGCAATGTCAAGAAGGACACTCATTCATGCCGGAGCAAGCTCAGTTCATTGGAAACCAAAGAAATGACCCATTCTCAAACACGTACAATCCAGGTTGGCGAAATCATCCAAACTTTAGTTGGAGGAATAATCAAAATGCATTCAAGCCGCAAGGGAACTACCAGCAGCAAGCTTTTCAACAACCAAATCCACCACAACAGAAAGTGAATTTGGAGGATGCACTGGCTCAACTAACCATGAATACATCTCAATTCATGGCTAGGACTGATGCAGCAATCAAAAGCCAAGATGCCTCAATAAAGAATTTGGAGATTCAGATGGGCCAATTTGCAAATATGCTGAATTCCAGACAACCAAGAACTCTACCAAGTGACACCGAAAGAAATCCAAGAGAGCATGTGAAGGCCATTGCATTAAGAAGTGGGAAAGAATTGAAAGATCCTTTAATTAAAAAGAAGGATGATGGAGAAAAGAAAGAAGGTGGAGGAGAACAGAAGGAGGAAGTACAAGAACAGAAGGAGGATGATGTGATACCAGGAAGAATCAGCTTTCCAGACAATCCTCCTTCATATGTACCACCAGTTCCATACCCTCAGAGACTTGCGAAGGCAAAGCTAGACAAGCAATTTGCAAAGTTTCTGGAGGTTTTCAAAAAGTTGCACATCAACATTCCTTTCGCGGACGCTCTTGCCCAAATGCCCAGTTATGCAAAATTCATGAAGGACATTCTTTCAAATAAGCGTAAGCTTGAGGAATTTGAAACAGTTGCACTTACTGAGGAGTGCAGTGCTATTCTCCAAAAGAAATTACCTCCAAAGCTGAAAGATCCAGGAAGCTTCTGCATACCTTGCACCATAGGTCAATGTCACTTTGAAAAAGCACTTTGTGATCTTGGAGCAAGTGTAAACCTCATGCCTCTATCTGTCTACAACAAACTTGGTCTTGGAGAGGTGAAGCCAACCACAGTTTCATTACTTTTGGCAGACCGATCAATAAAGCATCCGAGGGGTGTCTTAGAAGATGTTCTGGTGAAGGTGGACAAACTCATATTCCCAGCTGATTTCATAATACTCGACATGGAAGAAGACCAAGAAATCCTATCATTCTTGGGAGGCCATTTCTAGCAACTGGGAGAACGTTAATAGATGTGCAACAGGGGAAGTTAACCTTGCGAGTTCAAGATAATCAAGTATCCTTCAACATTTTCAAGGCTTTATCCTTTCCAGATGAAGGTGACACTTGCTGCAGAGTCGACACATTATCCAGTTGCACAAAAGACGTGGTGAACGAAATCTGCATGGATCAACCATTAGCAATAGGAATGGTAGATGTATCAAAATCTACTAATCCTGAAGTCTTGGAGCAAATTAAGTACCTGGAAGCAAATTCCCCAATTTTTATCAAGAAACCATTTGAAGATCTTGGGGAAAGGTCAAGTAAGCCGGTACCATCAACAGAGAAACCACCAGTACTGGAGTTGAAAATACTGCCATCCCACTTGAAGTATGTGTATCTGGGAGGAAATTCAACATTACCTGTAATCGTCTCAGCAGATCTTACTCCTGAAGAAGAAGAAAAGTTATTAAGAGTTCTAAGGGAGTATAAAGCAGCATTTGGATGGTCAATAGCTGATATAAGAGGGATTAGTCCTTCAATTTGTATGCATAAGATCTTGATGGAGGATAACTACAAGCCATCAGTCGAGCACCAGAGAAGACTCAATCCAAACATGAAGGAGGTGGTGAGAAAGGAGGTAATAAAGTGGCTTGATGCTGGCATAATCTACCCAATCTCTGATAGTCAATGGGTAAGCCCAGTTCAAGTTGTGCCAAAGAAAGGTGGAATGACAGTAGTGCCCAACGAGAAAAATGAACTCATTCCACAACGAACGGTGACTGGATGGAGAGTGTGCATCGACTACAGAAAGCTCAATAAAGCCACCAGAAAAGATCACTTCCCTCTGCCATTTATAGACCAGATGCTTGACAGACTAGCAGGGAAAGCCTATTATTGTTTCCTGGACGGGTACACAGGATATAATCAAATTACAATTGCACCGGAGGATCAAGAGAAAACAACTTTTACATGTCCATATGGTACCTTTGCCTTCAGAAAGATGCCATTTGGTCTATGTAATGCACCAGCAACATTTCAAAGGAGTATGATGGCAATCTTCTCAGACATGGTGGAAAGGTTCATTGAGGTATTCATGGATGATTTTTCAGTTTTTGGAGAATCATTTGATCATTGTCTTTCAAATTTGGCAAAAGTCTTGCAACGTTGTGTGAAGACAAACTTGGTTCTAAATTGGGAGAAATGCCATTTTATGGTGAAAGAAGGAATCGTGCTGGGTCACAAGGTATCTGATCGAGGCATTGAAGTGGACCGAGCTAAGATTGAAACAATTCAAAAGCTACCACCTCCTTCCTCAATCAAAGGCATTCGGAGTTTTTTGGGACATGCTGGATTCTATAGAAGATTCATCAAGGACTTCTCAAAAATCACAAAGCCACTTTGCATGCTGTTAGAGAAAAACACTCCCTTTGTGTTTAATAAGGAGTGTTTATCAGCCTTCCAAACTCTAAAAGGTGCCTTGACTTCCGCACCAGTTATCATAGCTCCAGATTGGAATCTTCCATTCGAGATGATGTGCGATGCAAGTGATTATGCAGTTGGAGCTGTTTTGGGCCAAAGAAAAGACAAGGTCTTTCATGCCATCTATTATGCCAGCAGGACACTCTCAGATGCACAGCTGAATTATGCAACAACAGAAAAGGAGCTATTAGCAGTAGTGTTTGCATTCGACAAATTCAGAGCATACTTGATCGGGTCAAAGGTCATTGTCTGGACGGACCACTCAGCAATCAAATACTTAATTGAGAAGAAAGATGCAAAGCCCAGACTGATTAGATGGGTGCTTCTACTACAAGAATTTGACTTGGAGATCAAAGACAAAAAAGGGACTGAGAATCTCATTGCAGATCATCTTTCTCGGTTAGAACCACCTGAACAAAAGAGAGAATCACCAATCCAGGAGAATTTTCCAGATGAGCAACTTTTTATCATGCAGTCACAACCTACTCCTTGGTATGCTGATATTGTGAATTATTTGGCAAGCGGGGTAATGCCTTATGAACTTTCTAAAATGCAAAAGAAGAAGTTTTTGGCTGATATAAGGCATTACTTTTGGGAGGATCCGTTCTTATACAAACAAAGCCCAGATCGAATTATCAGGCGATGTGTTCCTGAAGAAGAGATGGACAGCATCTTAAATCACTGCCATTCATCCCTATATGGTGGTCATTTTGGAGCAAACAGAACAGCTACTAAAGTCCTTCAATCAGGATTTTACTGGCCTACACTCTTCAAGGACGCTCACAGACTTGTGGCAACCTGTGACAGATGTCAAAGAACGGGAAATATCTCAAGGAGACATGAAGCCCCTTTAACCAACATCTTAGAAGTTGAACTTTTTGATGTATGGGGGATCGATTTTATGGGGCCTTTTCCATCTTCATTTAGCAACCAGTTCATTTTAGTAGCTGTTGACTATGTCTCCAAGTGGGTTGAAGTAGCTGCCTTTCCTACAAATGATTCTCGTGTGGTTGTGAAGTTCTTGAGGAAGAATATTTTTACAAGATTTGGAGTGCCTAGAGCTATTATCAGTGATGGAGGAAGGCATTTTTGCAATCAGCAGCTTCAGTCGGTATTGGCTAAATATGGAGTAACTCATAAGGTTGCAACTCCATATCATCCACAAACTAGTGGGCAGGTGGAAATCTCGAACAGAGAACTGAAGTGGATCTTAGAAAAGACGGTGAATTCCAATCGGAAGGACTGGGCTCAAAAGTTAGATGATGCACTTTGGGCTTATAGAACTGCCTTCAAGACACCAATTGGTACATCTCCATATCAATTGGTCTACGGAAAAGCATGCCATCTTCCAGTAGAAATGGAGCACAAAGCATATTGGGCAATAAAAGCATTAAATTTTGACTTAAAGGCAGCTGGGGAGAAAAGGCTTCTCCAACTCAATGAGCTTGAAGAATTCAGACAACAAGCTTATGAAAATGCTAAGTTATACAAGGAGAAGACAAAAATGTGGCATGATAGAAGAATTTTGAGAAGAGAGTTTACACCGGGACAAAAAGTGCTTTTATACAACTCAAGGTTAAAGCTCTTTCCAGGAAAGCTGAGATCGAGGTGGTCAGGTCCTTTTACTGTAATTCAAGTATGGCCATATGGAACTGTGGAGATTCAAGATGGTGATCGAAAATTCAAAGTGAATGGGCAAAGACTCAAAGAATACAATGAAGGTGCACTCAACACTTTGAAATCTGTCATCACATTTGAGGAACCAACAGGTAAGTCCTCAATCTAGTAATTTAAAAAAAATATATATATATATATACATATATACATATATATATATAAATTATATAAAAGAAAAAAAAAAGAAATTGGTTTGGTTTTTGTCTAGCTAAAGACGTTAAAGAAGGGCGGCTATTTGGGAGGCAACCCCAAAATTTCTTTCCTACTCTCTCATTTCTTTCCTACTCACCGAAACACACCGCACTGCATTGATATTTTAGTTTTCATCGGCTTCTTTTTAAGTTATCATGGAGGAATCTCTTGTAAAGCTTAAGAACAGGTTCCCCACTCTTCCCAAAGATGTGCTCAGGAAGCTCTATAGCTGTCGACTTGAAAGGATGAAAGTATTCAAGCGTTTGGGCCTTCCTGAGGACATACGCTGGATCATTGAGGCTAAGGTACGTTTAGCATATGAGTTTAATAAATCAGTTGTTAAACCTTTACCAGGAATGGGAAGAAGTTCTTACTCCAAAAAGAGAAGAGCTAAAAGAATGAATGTCTGCTATAAATGTGCAAGGTGGACATGTGATCAGCGCTGTAGAAGCAAAGGTATGGTTTCTATAAATCGAGAAGATAAAATTAAATTTATAAAGGATGGACTGAGTAAGGAGTCCCTGGATGATATCATTCAAACTCTTGAGACGCATCCGAGTGGTGATGTTCATCGTATTCTTCTTGATTTAGTGAATGTATTCAACCAAGAAAAATGGCGCTACTGTCTTGGGAATCTGACAGAAAAAGACCCTGTTTGCCAGTTTATAAGAAAACTGGATGGGAAGCCAATCCTCGATTCATAGAAATCGTTTAAGCCGTTTCTGGACGTAAAACCAGAGGAAGATGTGAGCCAAAATCACAACTACTGTACATAATCATGCTTTTGTCAAATCTTTCTTATCTTTTCGACAGTTTTTTTTTTCTACTCTACTGTATCTTTTGACTTTCTTTCCTCTTTTTGTTTAATTTCTTCACCCAGTGGCCCACCGGTCATTTGTGTCGGAATTTTTTCAAACTTCTTTGAAAAATGTATGATTTGTGTGATTTTGTTATCGTTGTTTTAGTATTATATATATGTACTCTTTCATTTGTAAATATGCACACTTCCATTTGTAAAAATGAATTCTTTCTCTTGTAAGCGTACATGGTCCGAGAGAAACAAAGAGAAAAAGGATATTTCACAAAAATGTAGATTTACATCTATTTGCATTTTTGGTGAAACTGATTTGGGCAAGAAAGGAGAGTTTATAACAGCAGCAAATGAACTTGGAGTTGCATTAGCTGCTAGAAAAATCAACTTTGTGTACGGGGGAGGCATCAAGGGCCTAAAGGGAAGTATGGCCGTTTCTGCATCCATGAATGGAAGCAAGGGTTTAAGTGTAAGGGTGAAGGAGTTGCAAGATCATACTTTTTCCTTAGGACAAGAGTTACAGGTCTCAAGCTTGCCTGAACAGATGGGAGTAATGTTCCACCATGCTCAAGCTTTTATTGCTCTACCCGGTGGTTTGGAGACATTGGATGGCATTTCTAGTGTTGCATATTGGGCTAAGTTAAACTATCACAGAAAACCATTAGGATTGTTAAATGTTAATGGTTTTTATGATAATCTGTTGTCTTTTCTTGATCATGCTGTGGAAACAGGATTCATACCCCAAGCGACTCGCCATTCCATAATTTCTGCACCAACTGCTGATCAGCTGCTTGATCAACTACAAACCTATGAACCTAAACCAGATCTACTCGTCAAGCAAATAGGTGGGCAATCTTCAGATAGCAGTCAGGAGCAGAACCCAGAAACCACCCTTCGGTTGTAACTTTCCTTAATCTCTTGGTTTTACTCTTAGTATTTTGATTTTAATTTATTATGTGTTTATGTTCAAAAAAAAAAAAAAACTTCTTTGAGCTCTAGAAGACATTGGGGACAATGTCTGATTTAGGTTGGGGAGGAGGAAAAAAAAAAATTTAAAAAAAAAAATAAAAAAAATAAAAAAAAATAAAAAAAATTTTGTTTTTCTTTTGTTATTTAGTAAAACCATTAGATGCATGGGGTGTGAAAAAAATGGCAGAGTAAGGAGTTATTCTTAACTCCTGAGACGCATTTCATTAATTGCATTTTATTGGTTGCAATTTTTTTTTATCTTTTTCAAAAAAAAAAAAAAAAGAAGTAAAAAAAAAAAAAAGAGTAAAAAAAACAATCTTGTTCAAGTGCTTTGTAATGATATTAAGAAGTACACAAGTTTTAAGTATGGATCAATTGAATTTAGAGATTTTATAGCATGAATGAACAACTGATTGTTGCAATTGGTGATAAATTTTGAGTTTGAATGAACTGAGTTTAAAAATTTCTAGCCGTGAGCTTCTGAGCCTATAATGATTATTTCTCTTGTGTGTGATATTCACCTATTAAGTTGTCACTCTAGAACTTGCTTTAAATCTGGTTGAAATTACATCTCACATGCACATTCAAAAATGATTAAGGCATTCATTTCCTTTAGCCAGAGCCAAATAGCCAACCTTGCAATTATACCGTTGATAAGCCCCTTTGAGCCTAATTGACTGTTTCTTTGTTCTCAACCCATTAACATGTACTTTAATGATATATCAAGTGCTTTTACCTTATTCGGAAGATTGGTAGAGCATTAGAAATTTTTGTGAAATGGGCTATTAACAAAGTGTGGGGGTGTATATATCATCAATTTTATAGTTGCAATTCAAAAAAAAAAAAAAAGAAGAAAAAAAAAAGAAAAAAAAAATATGTCAAGTATTTGAATTGTGGGTTGATATGATGAGATAAATTTCTAAGTAGCCCATTTTTCAATTGTTCTATTAAATTTCTTAAATATAGCCTTTCATATTATGTTTTACATTCCTTTTACCTTAACCCCATTACAACCCTTAATAAGTCCTTTTGATTTGAATTATGCATGTGAATTAGGTAGTGGAGATTGAGATTTTTAGCAAGCCTATGGTAGTGCAATTTTTTTTTGGTTGAATTTGAGCGAAACACTTACCCTTAAACACTTGAGAGATTGAGAGAATGAGTTACACTTACAAACTCGGTTTATTCATTTTCAAACAAAGTTACCAATTTAGATTTTCGTTGATTCATGAATACTATGATCTCTTTACTTTACAATTGTGTTCTTACTTATGACTTGACACTTCTAATTTTGTTGGAAGCACTTATTAGTCATTCCTTGTCCGAGGACGTCCAAGAGCTAAGTGTGGGGGAATTTGATAAGTCAAATATTTGCATATTTATTTTCCCTTATATGATGATTTTATGGACGATATTTGAACTTACTATAATATATTTTGGGTGTAAAATAAATAGTATTTAAAAAATAAAGAAAATATAAAAAAAATGTTAATACTGTAGCGTCGGTTACTATTCATCACGGATTCACTGTAGCAGGTGTTACTGTAGCTGACGGAGGTGACTGTAGCGGACGGAATCACTGTAGCACTATGTATATTTTTTGTTGTATATTTATGTTTGAGAATTTAATATTCAAGTTTATGCAGTATTTCTGAAGATTTCATTCTAGTTTTATATAATGTCAATTTATTTTAATTTTATTTCTAATTTTATCATGAGCTAAATTTTCATTTTCCTAGGGTAATGACGTAGCTTACTAATGACGGATTGAATCTTAACTTATTAAATCTAGTTTTAATTTCTCCTTTATGATTGAGTTTTAATTATTATTCTTAATGCTTTTGATTGACTGGCCATCTTTTGAATGATTACAATATGCATGTTGAGACCGGAAGGAGATGCATGTGTGTAGATCCTATAATTAAAATCATGACTTGCATATGAAATAGGAATATATTCATATGAGTTGTGTAGTCTTATTGAGTTTCATAAATCTTAATGCATAATTAATTGCTTAAATTCATATAGGAATATATTGGATTAGCAATTAATTATAGAATTGCTTGACCTTGGAAGAGGCTAGTAATTAAATTAAGGAAACTCGACTATCAATCATATGGAATAAATTGGGCTAGATTAGATAAGTGATTCAATCCGGAATTTGTTAAGTGAAATCTAATCCCTAGGATTTTTTCTCATATTTGTTTTCATATCATTTGCACTCATATTTAATTATTTTTCTTTTATTTGTACTCTCAATCACCAATTTATCGATCGACTAAATAGAATTAAAATTACCCATTTTGGTACTTAGTGATCAATCCTCGTGGGAACGATACTCTACTCACTTCTATATTACTTGATTATGACAGTGTACACTTGCACTATTTAATTGATCATCCAAACTCGTAACAAGTTTTTGGCGCCGTTGCCGGGGATCGAACCCGGGTCACCCGCGTGACAGGCGGGAATACTTACCACTATACTACAACGACAGTCATGGACACAAACTCTGGAATCAGGAGACCACCAGTAGCAGCTAACAACTTTGAAATCAAGCCAGCAATTATCCAGATGATGCAAGCAAATCAATTCGGTGGTTTACCAACAGAAGATCCTAATGCACATATAGCCAACTTCCTAGAAATCTGTGACACATTCAAGCATAATGGTGTTACTGATGATGCCATTAGACTTAGACTTTTCCCTTTCTCACTTAGGGATAAGGCTAAGAGTTGGTTACAATCGCTACCAGTGGGAAGTATAACAACATGGGAGATCATGGCGCAGAAATTTTTGGAGAAATACTTTCCTTCAGCAAAAACTGCTAAACTGAGGAATGAAATTGCCTCATTCACCCAGCATGAACAAGAAAGCCTCTATGAAGCATGGGAAAGATACAAGGAGTTGCTAAGGAGATGTCCTCATCATGGGTTACCAAATTGGTGGCAACTGCAAACTTTCTATAGTGGGATGACGCACATCTCCAGAATTCTTGTAGATGCCGCAGCTGGAGGATCTTTAATGGGAAAGAACATAGATGATGCTTACAATCTACTTGAGAAGATAAAGTTGTAAGAACATCCAGCTCGTGCACTCCAAGTACATTATATAAAACTAGAATGAAATCTTCAGAAATACTGCATAAACTTGAATATTAAATTCTCAAACATAAATATACAACAAAAAATATACATAAAAAAAAACTGGAAAAATCTAGCCGTCCATTTAGGAGGTAAAACCTTCCATGTAGGCAGCATGCAAAAAGTAATACAATACTAAGCCTTCCATGTAGGAGGCATGCAGAAAATAATATAATACTAAGCCTTCCATGTAGGAGGCATAAAAAAAATAATACAATACATAAAATAAAAAATAAAAAATAACACAATTTATTTAGAACTGTCAGAGAAAATATCTCTCCCTGTCAGAGAAGGATCTTTGACTATAAGAGAAAATTCTTCACGCCTTGTTCTCTCCTCCACTTCCAGTTTGCAAAGAAACACACACATATATATAGGCAAGCGAGCGTCTGTTGCTTCTTCAATTTTTTCCACAGGTGCTACAGTGATTTCGCCTTCTTTTCACGCATTGCTACAGTAATGAACAGTAACCTGTCGGTTGGTTTACGCGTTTTTTCCGTGTTGCTACAGTGCTACAGTGATTTTATATTTACAGTACTAACATTTTTTTGTCTATTTTCTTTATTTTTTAAATACTATTTATTTTACACCCAAAATATATTATAGTAAGTTCAAATATCGTCCATAAAATCATCATATAAGGAAAAATAAATATGCAAATATTTGACTTATCACTACTCCTCTTCGTTCTTTAAGGTTTGAAAAGCTTAAATTTGGTGTTCTAAAAGTTAGGGTTTTCAGCCATTTTTGGGAAAAGCTTGTGGGAGCTTGAGGTAACTTCCAAACCTTCGTATATTAACTATTCTGGTTGCTATGGGCAATTTAATCGGTGAAATTTCGCTGGATTGCCATTGGTTTTAATTTTTGGAAATGGGTATGTGGGGCTGTTATGCTGCCCAAATTGATACTAAATGGTTGTTATAACTCAATTAGATGGTTAATAAAGTGGTTAGGAGTATAAAGGAACGTGCTTATGGAGCTGAAACCGAAAAACCCCAATTTCTCCCTTAAAACCTATATATTTCGGTCAGCATTGTAAATGGGTCTTAGAGTTGGATTTTCAATGATTTGATGGTTCCATTGAGTTCAGGGATAAAAATTAGGTGGGGTTACAGTTGGGTACTTTTTCAGAAAAGGCTAAGAAAGTATAGTTACAGAAACGCTACTAAAACCCTAAAAGTAGGGCTGCTTAGGGCAATTTCGTAATTTTGAGTCCGGAAATGGATTCCTTGGACGAAAATACGTCAGGACAGCCCTAGTCAAAATTTTGGGAAAACGTGCCATCGGGCCGGGTACGGCGGGGCCGGGCCGGGGTCCCAGGGGCATTTTGGTAAATTTTCACCATAGGCTAATATAACCACAAGAAACACTATGGAAGAGTCTAAAATGATACTTGGATAGGTTATGACCTATTTCTTCTACATTTAATATTTTAGGATTGAATCGGGAGCCGAAAGTCGAGACAATTTACAAGGCACACAGAAAGGGGTCGATAGAACTTTGAGGTAGAGACGTTATCCTTCATACATTATACCATAGTTATATGATTGTGTGAATGCCAATGTTTGTAAATGCGCTTTATTAATCAACATGTTTTGCCCAGAGAGAGACCAGTAGTGCTAGAGGCACTTACACTAGAGTTGGCAGAAGACCAACCGGTGCAGATTAGTGGGGCTGGGCCCTACTCATGTATACATGCAGATGATATGTTTATATTTTTCATTAATTGGTGCATACATGGCATATATCATATTTACTTTTCGCATTTTCTATGAACGATAGCATGTTTCTACTGGGATTCTTCAGAATCTCACCCCTTTTTCTAAACCAAACATCTCAGCGGGCGCCAGTGGATCAAAAGGCAAGAATGTAGACCAAGGGAAGTGACTGGCATGTGCCTCGAGGAAAATACAAAGTTCGTGGTTATAGATAGTCTATGTCTAAAATATTTTTGGATATTTTGTAATAGTGGTGTATATTATCGCATTCTCTAGGGTTGACTTTGGACTGTAAACAAATACTTTTACACTACAAAAAAAAGGTATTTTGTAGCGGTGGACTTGTAGCGGTTACATTAAACCGCTACAAATTATGACATTTGTAGCTGTTTTTACCTAAACCGCTACAAATTTGTAGCGGCAAGAATATTTGTAGCGGTTTCCTACAAAAAACCGCTACAAATTTGGCGCGAAATTCCCGCCAAAACTTGTAGCGGTTAATGCACAATAACCGCTACAAAATACCAAAGGTCAGAATTGTGTAGCGGTTTTGGGCAAGAACCGCTACAGAATTTCAAGAGACTCCAAATTTGTAGCGGTTCTGGGCAATAACCGCTACAGAATTTCAAACGTTGTGAAGATTTGTAGCGGTTATTGTAGAACCGCTACAAATTTCCAAATTTGTAGCGGTTAGAGTAGCGGTTATTTTAATAATCGCTACTAATTACTGGCCTATTAAAACCCCCCACCTCCTTCATTTCTCCGTTTGCTCATTTTGTTTTCTGAGGTTTCTCTGAGTGATTTCTTCGAGATTTGAGCGTTCAGACGTCTCTATAGGAGTTTTTGGTCAGTATTCCGCAGTATTTACACTTGAGGTACGTATATAACACATATTTTTATTTATATTTGTATTTTTATTATATTTTTGTATAATAATGGACTAATTTTTTTTAAAATTTGTACAGTTGATATGGCTTCAGGGCAGGATAAGGGGAAGGCCCCTGAGCTCCCCAGACCGACTTTACGGGGTGGCAGCAGCCGGGCAGGGGGCAGAGCGCAGGCAGGGCTACCGCGGCATCTCAGCCCAGCCCCCCACAGGCACCGCCGACGATCCCACAGGCGACGACTGTACCAGAGGTGCCTGAGGTGGAGGGGACAAATATTAGCGTTGAGGACTTCCTCAACGAGGAGGAGTTCGAGATCCCGATTAGTGGGTTCAGGGAGATGGAGCAGTTCCTTGATGAGGAGGAGGCTCGGGAGCAGAACAACCCACGAGGGTCGTCTTCGCGGTCCACTGGGTTTGAGGTGCAGGTCGAAGGTAAATTAATTTTTTAATTTAGTAAATTATTTATTTAAATTAGCAATGTTAACTTTGAATTATAATTTATCTAACGTACGGTCAACTGTGCAGATGAGCAGGGGAATGTGTCGACGAGGAAGCTGGATGTGGCCGGTCTGAACAGCATGGACCGGTCCCTGCGAGTTATAGTGCCGTGGAACGAGGGCACTGACCAGCCGATCCACAATGCGGGTCACCTGCTCAACCGCTTCCTGAGCGACCTGGGATCGAATTGGAAGCGGCTCCCCCTTCACTTCCCGACGTGGAGGCACATTCCGAGGGGGCCGAAGGACCAGGCTTGGGAGGAGGTGGTTCAGGTAATTAAAACTATTTAATTAATATTTTTTTAATTAATTCTATTTAATTATTTTTTTTAAATTATGGTTTTTATAATTATTGATATTTAAATGTATTTTTTTAAGCTGTGGTTTGCCGTCCGGGCCAACCGGAAGAGGTACGCCCTCGTGAAGATGGGCGACGCCTGGAGGAACAGGAGGAACCGTCTCTTCCACAGTGTGGATGGGGACGGGACGATGCCTCTGGAGCAGCTGCAGGAGAGCGTCCCGGACGGCGTGCCGCCGAACAACTGGGCGCGTTTTGTCCAGTTCAGGAAGAGCCCTGAGGCGCAGGTAATGTATTTATTAGATTTTTGATATATAATTTTGTAATTGTTAAATATTAAATTATAATATCAATTTATTTTGTATTTAATTTTAAATTATAATACATTTATTTTTTTTTTTCCAGGAGCTTGCTCGGAGGAACGCCGAGATCCGGGCGCAGCAGACGATCCACCACACAGCAGGATTGAAGACCTTTGCTGTGACCTACAGTGAGCTGGTAACTTTTCAAGTGCTTCACTTACTTTTAGTTGATTATTTCATAATACTAATTGTTTTGTAATTGTTTCAGGAGACGAGGGCACAGCAGGAGAACCGTCAGACGGACTATGCGGAGCTGTACGCCATCACACACAGACACCGTGACGGGACTGCAACCTCTCAGCAGGCAGAGGCGGCCATTGTAAGTTATTTTATTATTATAGTTTTTATAAAACCAAGTTAATAATGAAAAATGGTAATTATCAATTGTTTCATAAAATGGCAGGAGCAGATGCAGCAGTCGTAGGCTGAGCAGCGACAGACCCAGCCTGAGGAGTCACAGGGGTCAGTGGACCCGACGGCTCCTCTGAAGGCGGGTCTGGCTCAGCCTGAGCACTCCGGACGAGTGCGGGGGAAGGGGATAGGCGCCAGACCCAACATGATCTACGGCAGGAGCGTCGTGTCTGAGGCTGGCAGCTCTAGAGGGGTCAGACGTCGGAGGGACGAGTCGATTGACCAGCTGCGGTCATATTTGGAGCAGACGCAGCAGCAGATGGCGCAGCAGCAGCAGCAGATGGCCCAGCAGCAGCAGCAGCTGCTGATCCATGCAGACGCTATGTACGCGCAGCAGACGCAGTGGCGTGAGATCGCGAACACTATGCTCGAGGGAGCATGGAGTCGGCTGTTCCCGGACGAGCAGCATCCAGCGGTCCCCCTTGTCCCTCACTACGTCGTCCCGAGCACTACTCCTCCTCCTCCTACAGCTCCTCCTCCTGCTGATGAGGATGGTGCGGTTCAGTCTACGCAGCGGCTCGATCCAGCGACATCTGAAGGAGCTCCACCTGTGGGAGCACCAGAGGATCAGCCCCCAACTGCTTAGTTTAGGACATTTTCTTTTCTTTTAAACATTTGTAAATATTTATGAGATTTTATTCCAGAATTTTCTTATTGTGTTTTATATAATTATATTTATATTATTATATCGCATTGAAATAATTTATAAATGATTTAAATCTAAATTTAAAAAAAAATAAATTATATATATTTGTAGCGGTTTTAACTTAAAACCGCTACAAATGTATATATTTGTAGCGGTTATTAGTTCATAACCGCTACAAAGATATATATTTGTAGCGGTTTCCCTTCAGAAACCGCTACAAATATATATGTTTGTAGCGGTTATACACTAATAACCGCTACAAACAATCAAATCATTTGAATTTTGAAATTTGCCGCCTTTGTGCGCATTTGTAGCGGTTATCTTATGTATAACCGCCACAAATTAGAAAATTATTTTTATATTTAATGTCCAACGGCTTTAATATTAGTAGCGGTTTAATATATATAACCGCTACTAATTCGTTGAACATTAGTAGCGGTTATATATATAAAACCGCTACTAATACTCAACAAGTACATTTTGAATTTCCCACCAATTAACGGCTTGAATATTAGTAGCGGTTTTATATATGTAACCGCTACAAAATTATAAACGTTGGAATTTCTGTAGCGGTTGGTGTAGTGGTTTAATAACCGCTACAAAGTTATAAACGTTGGATTTTCAGAATATAAGGTTCTAGGCATTCGTCATTATCTTCTCACTCATCTTCTTCTCTATACTTTCTTCTCTCTCACTTGTAGCTATGGATAAATCATGGATAAGGTTGCCGCACAATTCTCCTGAATATTTGTACGGATTAAACAGTTTCTTAGATTTCGCATTCACTCACGCCAGCTGTAACGGCAAGATCGTCTGTCCGTGTCGGAAATGCAAGTTCAAGAAGTGGCATCCATGAAATGTTGTGAAGGAACATTTGCTTGTGAAGCCTTTCCCTGAGGACTATACGTTCTGGGCAGTTCATGGTGAGAAGGCCGGCGTTAGATATGACGAGGCTCTTCCTCGAAGTTCTCAAGTAGGCGTTCAAGTAGATGAAGATGATCCTGTGAATGATGCTGTGCGTGATGCGTTTGGATTTCAAGGCGACAACTTCAACGAAGAAGTGCACGGCTCTGAGCCGGCTTTTATGGGGAATGAAGCAGCTCGGGATTTTTTCAGCTTGATGGATGAGGCAGATCGTCCTTTATATCAAGGTTGTCGCAAATATTCTAAATTATCTTTCTTAATCAAATTGTATCACATCAAGTGCTTGTGTGGGATCACGGATAAGGGAATGTCGATGTTGCTCGACTTATTACAAGATGCATTCCCCGACGCCGAGATTCCCACAACCTTCTACGAGGCCAAGAAGATCATCAACACGTTGGGGTTGAATTATCAAAAGATTGATGCGTGCCCAAATGATTGTATGCTGTATTGGGGAGACGATTCCAGCAGGGAGACGTGCAAGAGATGTCACACATCGAGGTACAAGACAATTTGGAAGGGGAAAAAGCAGAAGAAGAAACCCGCAAAGATTCTCAGGTAGTTCCCTTTGAAACCTCGTCTACAAAGATTATTTATGTCGTCTAAAACTGCTGAGCACATGAGGTGGCATGCCGTTGATAAAAACGAAGACGGTGAATTAAGACATCCGCGGGATGCAGCTGCTTGGAAAACGTTTGACAACGACTTTCCAGATTTTGCGACTGACCCCAGAAATGTCCGGCTTGCGTTGGCGACCGACGGTTTCAATCCTTTCGGGAATCTTAGCACAAGTTACAGCATTTGGCCGGTAGTCTTAGTTCCCTACAACTTACCCCCCTGGATGTGTATGAAACAAAGCTCTTTCATTATGTCTATGATCATTCCAGGCAAAAAGGCACCGGGCAATGACATCGATGTGTATCTCCAACCGCTTATTGCGGAATTGCTTGACCTGTGGAATGTCGGCTTGGAGACGTACGACGCTCACAGCAAGACTTTGTTCAACATGCGTGCAGCCTTGATGTGGACGATCAGTGACTTTCCTGGCCTTGGCACATTATCTGGTTGGAATGTGCACACTGGGTCGGCGTGTCCGGCTTGCAATTTCGACTCTGACGCACTGCGCCTTCCCCACAGCCGAAAGTGGTGCTTTATGGGGCATCGGAGGTTTCTCGATGGAACGCATAAGTTCATATTGCAACGGAATCGCTTCAATGGGAAACCAGAGACAAGAGGACCACCAACGACTTTGTCCGGTACAGATATCTTACAGCAGCTTGAGCATGTTGACGTCGAGTTTGGAAAAAGCGACGATTCAGCACAAACTCGCCGAAAGACGCGCAGGACTTCGGCGCCTCAGCAGTGGAAGAAGATAAGTATCTTCTTCACGCTTCTGTATTGGAGATCTAATTTACTTCGCCACAGTCTTGATGTAATGCACATTGAAAAGAATGTTTGCGACAATGTGCTGTATACGCTGCTTAACGAACCCGGCAAGACAAAAGATCACCTTCAAGCTAGGAAAGATTTACGCGACATGGGAGTTCGTGAAGACGCTTGGCCAGATGGGCATGACAGATTTACACCGGCAAAGTTTACCCTCACAAAACCGAACACGGATGTGTTCCTCGCGACCTTGAAGAAATTAAAAGTTCCTGATGGGTATTCAAGCAACATTTCTCGATGTGTCGACTTGCAGGCTCGAAAGGTTGCTGGCATGAAGAGTCACGACTCACATGTTCTTATGCAGCAGTTACTCCCTCTGGCTATAAAGAATACACTTCCTCCCGATGTTTCCATCATTTTGGTGGAACTTTGTTCTTTCTTTCGGAAGTTGTGTTCTAAGGTTTTGATCGTTGAGGAGCTCGATCAGCTGCAGTCGAAAATCATTCTTACGCTTTGTCACTTGGAGATGATCTTTCCTCCGTCCTTTTTTACTGTGATGGTTCACCTCACAGTCCACCTCGTTCATGAAACAAAGCTCGCTGGACCAGTACAATATCGTTGGATGTATCCGATTGAGAGGTACTCATTTTAAATATGTGCTTTCATTTATTGTCCGTTTTTAATGTTTGCTCGTCGTCCTTTTCATCATTTTATATCAGTTTTCTCTTATGTACTTCGTAGGTTCCTTGGGAAATTAAAATCTTACGTGAGGAATAAGGCGTGGCCAGAAGGTTCTATAGCTGAAGGCTATATAGGGGATGAGGTGCTCTATTTTTGCTCAAGGTACTTTGATGATCTTGAGACGGCTTTCAACCGCTCGCCTCGTGTTGACGATTGTCCTAAACCTGCGCCGACATCAGGAGAATTTATCCCTCGTGTTGGTAAACCAGTTGGAGCAACTGAGAACTTCAAACTAACGGCAACTGAGAAGTTCCAATCACATAGACATGTCTTGATTAATTGCACTCAAGTTGAGCCTTTCATACGGTAAGAATTGTATACTCACATGTATGTTATCCGATCTATATCTTTCGTAGCATTTCTCACTTTCATTTCACTAACGCCTTTCCATTATTAATTGCAAGGAATTCAGAAGTCATGTCAAGCGTCAGCTCAGGATCTGTACACAGACATCCTCGGAAGTTGATAGGAGGGTCCACAGAGAATTCCCGGGCTGGTTTGCTCGCAGAATACTAAATGACCACAACCCGCACCCACCAGATTTCAGAGCTCTCGCAATCGGCCCTCTTGATCATGCAAAACGGTTTACAGCATACAATGTCAATGGTTTTAAGTTTTGCACGGTTTCACGGGATCAGGGATTGCAAACACAGAATTCTGGTGTTTATGGCACATTTGGGACAAGGAGTTATGCGAGCAGCAGTGACGCCAACATGCAGTTCGGAGGCATCCCTTACTATGGCAAGCTTCTTGATGTGGTCGAGCTTAATTATCAAGGCCGTTTCACCGTGACGCTGTTCAAGTGATTGTGAGCAAATACCACTACTTCTCGGGGACTGACAACTGACGACCTAGGGATCACATCAGTCAATTTCTCACACCCGATTCATACTGGTATTTCTCAAGATGATGAGCCGTATATTCTAGCTTCAGAGGCACATCAGGTTTATTATGTCGAGGACGAGCGGCATAGGGATTGGCACATGGTCGTTCATTTAAAGCCAAGAGACCTTTACGACATGGGTGAAGGCGATAACATCGCCTACGAGAGTGAGCCATTTCAGCCAGCTGATTTTGAAAACTACTTCCCTGAAGGCGATGACAATTGACCTCTACTGCGGTGAGTTTTTTTAAGTCCACGTCATTTCAATTAAATTTTTTAAATTTAATAATACATCAATAATAATAATTTTTCTACAAAATTTCTGTAGGGATGGCGACGATGAGTGATCAAATTCAATTGTAAAAAATTCGTCTTTACAAAAAATGCAAAAAATTTGTGTTAAAATAAAATGTAAAAAAAAATTTTAAAAAAAATTAAAATCATATTTCTAGAATTCAAGTGTCAAAAATTTTTCTTTACAAAGAATGTAAAAAATTTGTGTTAAAATAAAATGTAAAAAAAAATTTAAAAAAAAAATTAATATAATATTTGTAGCGGTTATTAAACCGCTACAAAATAATAAATAACCGCTACTAAATAATAACCGCTACATTAACCGCTACAAATAATTAAACCGCTACAAAAATATAAATAACCGCTACTAATTAGTAACCGCTACATTAACCGCTACAAATAATACGTGAATCCCTATAAATACCCTTATCACAACTCATTTCAAACACTCCCCAATTTCTTTTCACCTTACCCTTCTTTCATTTCCTCTCATTTACAACTTCTTTCGTATGAGTAGAGGAGTTGAATAATACGATCAAATATGGTAACAAGATTTTCAATTTCTTTTAGAATACTTCTTTCCTTTCTATAAAATTTATTCTAAACATCTTTTTTTCTAGATATATTATAACTCTATCTCATTTTCATTTATTTTTCATATACAATTACATTATATTATAAAACATAATAATTCCTTATTATCTAACTATCCTTAATAATATTATTAACATAAATTTTATACTAATCATATTCAATTACATTTTTTCTTTTTAATTTATTATTAAGTTAAACTATTAAATAATAAACTAATTGAAATAGATAAAATAATTACAAATTAAACTATTTAATATAATATTGAAAGAAAAGAAAAAAATCAACGTATATTTTTTAAAAAAATTTTAAATATTTGTAGCGGTTATTAAACCGCTACTAAATAACGCGCCTTTTTAAAGCTAAATTTAAATTTTTTGGCGCCAATTTTGAATTTCATGAAATTAGTAGCGGTTTTTAACTACTACAAATAAAAAAATGTCATTTTTAACAAATTTTCATTTTTATATATTTGTAGCGGTTTTTAAACCGCTACACAAAAAAACCTTTTTTAAAGCTCTCAATAAAATTTTTTTTATCTTTGTAGCGGTTATATAACCGCTACAAATATCTCTTGATTTTGTAGCGGTTACTATGAACCGCTACAAAGGTTGTAGCGGTTATTTTTAATTGAGTAGCGGTTTTATAAAACCGCTACAAAGCCGCTTGCAACGTACGATTTAGTAGCGGTTTTCGTAACCGCTACTAATCTAGTTTGTAGCGGTTAGAATCGCTACGAATACCCATTTTTAACCGCTACTAAATCACGTTTTTTTGGTAGTGTTATCAGTAGATATGTATTCTTCTGTATGCCTGTGGAACTTGGTCTCTATTACTCTGTATATATCGAAATGGAAACGGGTGTTGACAACCGCCACTGCGAATAAGTGACATTTTTTTTTGTTAGGCAAGAGGATATTTATGAGTTGATGATTTGCGAGGGAGGGAAGAACAAGTTATTTATAGCGTGGTTGATGTGGATGATGATGAAGGTATAGATATGAAAGAATATGAGGTCATTATGTGTGGGGTGTCACAGATTAATTGAGAATATTATATATATAAATATATATGTATATATTCTCAATTATATATATAATATTCTTAATTAACACGATGGAATCCAATTATCTGAGGGCCACAGACCAGGGGAATAGGTTCCTTCTCTTGATTGAACACATTTATGAGCAGCTTGATGTATAGTTTTGAACTTTAATTTTTATTATACAGTTCATGATTAAAATAATTTGTTTTTAAATTTCTCACATTTAATTGTTCAAACATACATGTAAAAAAGGAAAAAATTTTTTAAAAAATTTAAACTCACTTGTTCGTAATTTATTTGTATTACAACAACACACCATGAATAGGGATTAAAAAGTATAGACTCCTCTCTCTCTAGTCTATATATATACCAAGGTATTAAAACCCGGATCGGGTATTGAACCGATTAAGGTACTGGGTTAAGGGTTAGTGGGTCAAACCGGAGCTAAACCGGGACCAAACCGGTGAATAATTGAAGATTTTAGATTTATAGTATGAAATTCTAAAGAAAAAAATTAAAATTTTTTTTTTGAAAATTGGGACTTGGATCGAACCGGTCTACTAACCGGTTCGGTGGGTTCCGGGCCGGATTTGCAGGTCCAGTCCGGGTCTGAGAACCCTCATATATACACACTTTTTGTTTTACAAGGACAAGCCGTATCTTGAAGTTGAAAGAGACTTGTAGAGTTATAGACCTGTGTATACCCTGCTTGTATAGTGTAGTACTACAAATTTGAAGGAGACTTGTAAACCAATATTTATTCTTGTTTGATAATTAATATATAGCTATTGAAGTTGGCTTCAAACAATTTTTGTAAGTTGCATGATATATGCAGCAGCAAATCTTCATTTCAAAATTTATTTGTTAAGTGTCGTAAACCTGGGAAATATATTGGTAGGAAATATTAAATTTTGTAAGAATTCAAAATTCACAATAAATGCAAATATTTAAACTACGCAGAATTTTTTTTAACAAATTTAAAATTTTAACGAGAGTGACATTTTTAATTTGTTATGGAAATTAAAGTAGAAATGATCGTGTTATCAAAAAAAAAATGTATAAATGATCGATGGAAAATAATAATAGAAAAGGAGGGCATACTTTTAAAAAAAGAGAGAAATTAAATAGAAGACTTTAATGAGTGGGCGCCTCTTCAGAATATAGGAAGAGGAAAGCGGCGTGAATGTGAAGTTAAATAGTGGGGTCGTGTTGTACTGCAACTATATTCATGCATGTTATTATAAATCGTTTGTAGGTAAAAAGATTGAGGAATTATATTCTGGTCCTAAAAAAAGTGAATAAAAAAATGATCTCATTAATAAATTTAGGAATCAATCATTAATAACTCAAAGAGTCTGTATTAATAATTTTATGGGATCATTTTTTTATTTTGTAATTTTAAGGGACTATTTTTTTATTTTTCTTTTTCTTTGAGATCTGAGCCTAATTCTCCCTAAAATGTTTGATATCAAATATAATTAAGTAGCTAGAAGAATTATTAATGATTATTTTTTAATTTTACACATATTTAATTTCAGTTCAAAAGAAATAACAATGAGAGAGGCGAGAATGATGAGTAGATATAATTAATGATCTAATTGTCATTTTTTGGTATGTAAGAATGGGTTACAAATACTCCTCTGGCCCTACATACAGTATAGGGAGAAGAAAATTTTTTGTCCTTTTAATAAGGGAGAGATAGAAAATTTTTATATGAATTTATTACTTCTTCTGGTAATTTTATAAGCATTTCTCTCTCTTTTGGGGTTAATCTTTTTTATAAGCAACTTTTTACTTATGTCTCAAAATTTAAACTACTTTTTCCTATTCTACCTTTATTAAATACACATTTTTATATTAATTATCCTCCACTCACCACTGATTTTCTTTCATTTACTCATTTATTACACATTCTCACTTATTTTTTATACTCATACTTTCTCATATTTGTTAATTATTCTCTCTCCTATGCTCTTTTCATAAATAGGGGTATATTTAGAACAAATATGACATTTTTGACACATTTATTGTTTTTAACTAATCTTAACCGCCAGTTCGTTTTACGCAATAAGGATCAAAGTTGATTATAAAAAGGATCGGAGGGAGTATATAGTATTGACTTTGTTTTCATGTATATAATATATATTAAATAGGGGAAAAGTTGAAAGGTCGTTGAATTTTATGAAAGAGTTAATAAATTTTACGGTTTTTCTTATTCTGTGTGAAACATGTTGAAAATTGGAAGTGTCTTATATATAGGACTAGAGGAGTATAAATAAAATTTAATTAAAGTTTATGACAAATTAAATTTTATGACAAACTTATACTCATAAGGACCAAAGTGTGGTGTGTGCATGTTTACATGATAGTCCCTCCGGTATTAAATATAAGATAGGGTTTGACTTTTTTTTTTTGAAAAGATTAAAGAAACTAAATAAATCACTTAATCATATCATATAATGTGTATTATTAAATTATATATCAGTTTATATGTTAGACAAAATAATTTTAAAAAAATATTAAATATAAATATTTTAAAATAATTTAATTAACTTTCTTAATATCTTTAAAAAAAGCCACCACCGTCATTTAAGACAAGAAGGAGGGAGTATTTCATTTCCAAGGAAGCTGTATTGTACCAAATTAAACAAAAAAGATATATATGGTTGCTAAAAGTATCATATGCAAATGATGTTGGTAGCTTGATGTATGCAATGATTTGTATAAGACCTGATATTTCACAAGTTGTTGGATTTGTGAGTAAGTATATGCATGATTCAGGAAAGGAACATTGGCAAGCTGTAAAATGGATTCTACAATATATTCGTTATGTTGTAGATCTTGGATTGGTTTTTGAGTTGGAAGATAATCAATGTTTAGTTAGTTATTGTGACTCAGATTTTGCAGGTGATTTGGACAAACGAAGATCAACTACCGGTTATGTGTTTACTCTTACAAATGAACCAGTTAGTTGGAAGTCTACTTTGTAGTCAACAGTTGTTTTGTCTACTGTAGAAACAGAGTACATGACAATTACAGAGGCTGTGAAAAAGGTAATTTGGCTTTATGGATTGCTTCGAGAACTTGGAATTTTCCAAGAAAGCATCACAGTATTTTGTGATAGCCAAAGCGCTATTCAATTAGCAAAGAACCAAATTTATCATGCAAGGACGAAGCATATTAATGTTCAATATCACTTCATTAAGAAACTTTAGAAAAAGGGGGAGTCATGATATGGAAAATACAAACAAGTGAAAATCCTGCTGATATGCTGACAAAAGTGGTGACTCCGACCAAATTTCATCACTTTTGGATTTGATCAACATTGTTGAACATTGATTATTGAATTGTAAGCAAAAATTGTAATTAGCAAAAATTGAGAATGTAAGAATTTTGCCAAAGGTGGAGATTTGTTAGTTGTGGCAAAATAAAGTCTCACATCGGTGGGTTTTTAATATTAGGGGAGGGTCTTGGGCTATAAAAAGAGGAGGCCTCTCCTTCAAAATCCATTCCAACAATTACTTATTTTCTTCTATAAAACATCTTGTATTTTCTTCTCTTTTATAGTATTTTACTTATAAATTATTTAGAATAAAATTAGTTTCTGATATTTTTTTTATTATTGTTTTATTTATTATTTATTAGCTGTTATTAGATATAACAGTTGTGATTTATTATATTATTAATTAAATTACATTTAGAGACTTTATTTTTTTAGTATTGTGATTTTTTAGTATAATTGGTTACACTCTACATATCCCGCTTCCGCAACAGACAAGTCCCACACAATTTTGGATTCGGCATTTTAGAACCCAAGATTTCATCCACTCAAATTTCCTGAGCTTTCAGCTCAATACATCTTATTGCTCTTTCCCTTTTCTCATCTTTTCTTTCTTCATGGGTTCCTCTGTTCTTCCCTATAGGAACACGGTTTCTATTATTTCAAGTCTTTTCATCTTTTTCACACTTCGTTGATGGATAAGCATAAACTCTCAATCTCCAAGACGTTTTCTAACTTTTTTGCCTTCTGTAATACTGGGGTTCTAAACTTTAGAACTATTTTGGTTTTTCAGAAACACAAAGTTGACGAAATTAAATGAGCTGATGAAGCTTACAGAACTTGAAGGAATTGGTATCCGTTGAGAAAGCATTCAATAACGATTCATCAGTTCATTTCCGGGAGAGTTATGATTGCCTTAGTGCGTTGTCTCAATAAATCACACACAAGTCTTGGTTTGATGAAGCCATTGAAACCAGCTTGCTCCAGTTTTTAAACCAAAAGACTGTTTGCTAATATAGCTCGAGTAAAACTTCTGAGATTTGAGCAAAGACCACACACACACACACACACACACACACACATGAACCGTCAAATTGTCTCTGTACAGGGCATATTTTTCAAATCTCAAGTGAAGTGGAAGATACTAAGAAATTTGAGAAAAGGTTTTTAGTTTATGAACAAATAAGGATATTCAGACTTCAGATCCATGAACGATTTCTTTTTGGGGTCAAATATAAAAGGAGTTGTAATTTTTGTGTTGACAACTTAAGATAGTTATCTATTCTTGTGAGGACATTACAGATTCTGCAAAAACGCAACCCAGAAATATAAGTACCAAGGCACAACTCATCAATTCATAACACAGAATAATATAGAACAGACACGTAATAGGTTTGGTGAACATTCATCAATTCTACAACACAATCGGCCTCACTCATCAATGTTCAATTTCTATCACACGCACACACACATATATATATTTGAACAGATCTCAAGTTTTTCACTCTGAACATATTCATGCGTGTTTGTATCTTAGCTAGGATGGATCTCAAATAAACCCCTAAAACTATGTGCATATATATCAGTGCTTCATGCGAAATCAACTAAACCAGAAGATGTCTCAAGAACCAACAACGGATGCTATAGAAATCAAGCTTAATGAACAAATTAACAAGCACAGCGAGGCACCGCCAATGTAAAAAGGAAAAGAAAAAAAAAAAGAGAACAGAATCATCAAACTGTGCGACAGGTAGGTAACGTGAATTTCTGCTAATTAATTTAACTCTTTTTAAACCTTGGCCTGCTGGTCAATGTCCCTATACTTGGAGATAAAGAATCCGAAGGTGTGGCCGGCGACGGCGGCGATGAAGATGCCGATGTTGAAGGACATAACAGCGAGCATGACTAAATATGTGAAGCTAATGCGAAAGAAATAGAAGCTAGCCTTATAGAAGCTTCCATGGAGAGGGTTGGTGCCTCGTTTAAGGGGAGGCTGATTTGAGAGAAGCTCACAGAGAATGGCCAAAACGAAGACGAAGAAGATGGCTAATATGTACATCCCAACACTGTGCTTAGGCCAGTTTGAGAATAGAACTATGGCATCTTTTCCCCAATAGAAGCTCTGCTTCATCTTCATCGAGTCGTCATTGTTCACAGCCATATGTTCCATCTCTGAAGACAGAGTATACTGTATATGTGTGAGAGAGAGAGAGAGAGAGAGACCGAAGAGGTATTGCGAGTGGTTTCTCTCCTTTGCTCCAAAAGCAAACGATCTCCTTTATTTTTTTCTGGACCGTTGGATCAAGATCTCAACGGTCCAGATTTAATATATTATAAAAATATTATTATTATAATAATAAAATATTATTATTAATATAAAATATTAATAATAATATTTTATTATTATAATAATAATATTTTTATAATATATTAAATCTGGACCGTTGAGATCTTGATCCAACGGTCCAGAGAAAAGCAAAGGAGGTCCTTTACTTTTGGAGCAAAGGTGTATGTGTGTGTCAGTGTGTGTGTGTGTATTTGTTTCATTTGAGTGTAAAGATTAACGCTAGTTAGGCCTGAGCAAGGAGCCCGCAACCCGATAAGCCCGCCCACACCCGTAATAAATTTACCTATTTTGGGCCCGCCCAAAACAGGCCCGTAACGGGCGGGCAAATTACCCGCCCCTTTAAGCATTAAACGGGTGGGCTATGGGTACCCCTTCGGGCTGCCCATACCCGCCTGTTTATTTTTTTTATTTATTAGTTTTATTGAAGATTCAATAGAAATGCAAGGATGATGTATGTTAAGAAGACTAATTATGGAAACATGCCAATACTTTTATTGAATGACTTTTGTTAACAATTTTGTTCCTTTAGATTCAAAGTTTGAATATTCTTTTTAGTTGTGGTTTAAGGCTTAAATTCTGATTGTGAATGTTACTATGTGATGTTTTAATTTAAATTAAAAGGTACATTGCAGACAGTTATATGAGTATTATGTGTTTGTTAAATGCAAAAGCACAGTACTGTAGGACTTAAAGTATGGCAATGAATTGTTTTACATTTTGCAATAACAGGGATTTTTTTTTAATATTATATGCTAAATGGGCTGCCCATTACCCGCCCAAATTTGGACGGGTATGTCCAACCCGTTTATTACCAAACTATCTCAGGTACTTAACGGGTACGGGCTAGCCTGTACCCATTAAGACATAAATGGGCGGGTAATGGGTTGACTTTCGGGTCAGCCCAGCCCGCCCATTACTCAGCCCTAACGCTAGTATTAATCACAAGGCGGAAACAGCGTAGGAGCACAGGTCGGATGAAAAGAGATGATGGTTACTCCATCCACCGGTCTACAATATAAATTACTTCAATTCAATTAATTTAGGAAAATTAAGAAGTGGTAGTTAATTCTTTTAATTTATTTTAAATTCAAAGAAATTTCTAACTTTATCTATATTAAATAAGATTGTAAAGGAGAAAGAAAAATACAATGAGTCATGCTTAAATACTAACTATATGGGTAAAATTAACAAATTAGCATTAATTGCTCAAAGTAACTTATATTATGGACAAAGCTATTTTTCTAAAATTGACTTATATATATTGTAGACTAGAGGGAGTTAATATAATTTAGGTAAGTTGGGTCTCATGACTCATCAGGGTCAGGGCATGCTTACAAGTATATTGGTAGTGGGTTTTCAACTCATGACCTTTAAAGTCCTTACCAGCTCGAAGAGAGGATATTTTCGGAATATTTTTGCTCATTTTCTTTTCAGAATCTCATCTTCACCCTTGAATCAAAAAGTGAATGGTTCGGCTGATTTAATATTTTCTAAAACAATTATTATAGTATTTTATGATTTAATTTTTTTAAAATTGTGTTTTTGTTGTAGTTATGAACTGTATAGATTGAATTTTAACGACTTAAATTTATTTATTTATGTTTAAAATAATATTTTTATAAAACATGAAATCTGAATCATTTGTTTTTTAAATCTGATGGTTAAGATAAGATTCTAAAAAAAAAAAATATAGATAACCCACCCAACCAACTAAACCAACTCTTATTGACGGGGGAGAGTTTGTTATAGGGTTTATTTTTTATTTTTAAACGACAAAATTCTATCATACCCTACACATCTGGATTGAGGCAATTCTTTTCAAAACACTAACCTTAGTTTGCCACGTAAGAGCGCCTAGCTCCTTTCGCTACACCAAATCTCTTTTCCGTTGGTAACTTTGTTACTACCTCCGATCCTAATTATAAGATAAAGTTGATTTTTTTAGAAAAATTAAGGAAGCCAATTAAGTTATTTTAGAGTGTTTATATTTTTAGTATCCTTAGATTATATATTATTTTATTAGTAAAATTAATTAGTTTGGAGAAAAAAATAAAAATAAAAATACTCTAAAGTAATTTAATTGGCTTCCTTAATTTCTCCAAAAAAATCAACTTTATCTTATAATTAGGATCGGAGGGAGTATTATTTTTGATATTTTTTATTCTGTGGGATGTTGTTGATGGGCACGTAATTAACATCCTACGATAATAATCCAAACGATAATAATCCATCTCCAGTTGGCACATCATTAATTTTTTTCAATTATATTTTCCCAACTAAGAAGAAACCCATGGACGGTCATGTCTTGTTTTTATTAACAGAGATGACAGGTTTTATGTTTTTAACGGTTGGGAAAACGACCTGCTTTTTATTAAAAAATAAAGTAATATAATAAATGTCTCATAAATAAGAGGGCTTATTTAATTATTACTAATGTGTCCCATCCGATTAAAAAAATTACTTCTACTGTGACTTTACGCAGTATGATAAAAACACCATGCGATTACTATGAGATTGAAGATGGATAACTAAGAAGCTCACATATATTGACGGGGATTGAAGTTGTCAATAATATATAGGCAAATTACCATGCGATCCAAAAAAAAAAAATGTAATTACTAAAAGAACATACAATGACAAGTAATAATATATGAAATGATAATAAGTATTTTCCTTTCTTAGAACCTTATAGTAATTTTTTCTAAAATATAAACTATAAATGATAATGCTCTTAAAAAACAAAACTGAATTCAAATTTCAAAACGATAAAGGGTCACCAATAAACTTTCATCAGCTAGTTTATTTTAATTAAAAAAAATTGCTCCATTTAACATCGACTAATAAGATAATAAAGAAAAAAAAAGTCCTGATCTCTCCTCTAAAACACTTCACTTTCACTCGATCGTGTAGGTAATTACCAACACGGCACAGACGTACCATGACGTTTAATTCAAGGATAGATTCATAACTTTACTAAGAAAATGTCGCCACTTAATTAATATATATATATATATATATACACACACATTTATATAAACATATTTTCAATCAGCCATATAAATCAATATAAATAATTTGTAATTTATGAATAATGTGAATGAATTTTTTTTTTTTTTGGTACAAATGAGGGCCAAGCCCTTATAGAGAAACTAAGAAACTGCTGGGGACAAGATCCCAAAACGCTCTTCATGCATCACTGTCCTCAACCAAATCGGACAAGACTCCATAAGGCAAGATTTTGTCAAACCTTCCTTAGCAAGTGAGTCAGTTAGTTGATTGTTCCTCCGTGGAGCATATTGTAGCTTCACTTCCCATGAATATCCCAACATATTCTCGATCTCCACAAATAGAAGGCTACCAACCACCTTTCGATCTCTTTGTTGCAGCATCTCAATTAGCTGCTTTGCATCAGATTCCACCATTATTCTTCTAAATCCCATGTCCCATGCAAGTAGCAAACCTTTATAGATTGCCCCCTGCTCAGCCCCAAAGGCACTACAAGGCCCAAGTGTATGTGAATGATTTTTAAATCCCTGCAACAGAGGAAACCTTATCTAGCTACTGTGCTAAAAGAATATACAAAGGAATGTGAACACTTTGAAAATGTTTACAAATTGTAGGTACATAAACAGGGTTCTTCAGAAGGTATTTTATTTGAGATATTATCAAGTATTAAATACAAGTATATCTTTTAACGTGAATTCAAACTTTGATTTGATATGTTGTGACCCGGCATAGACCCATTATGATAAATATTATGTTGGCTTAGGTATCGGCCCAAATTTATTATATAAAATATAACCTGGCCCATTTGTTTGTAGACCTTGTTGAATTATTCTTTTCTTTTCTTTGTTTGTTTGTTTGTTTGTTTGTTTTTGAGCTGCCTCTAGTGCTTATAAAAATAATACTAGCCCGTTTCTAAATATAAAACAGAAGCTTCCCACAACAGAACGTCCTAGTTAGTTTAGTGATATCACAAGTAGTAAACACAGTATGATTTATCAATATTTTTCCTCCGAGACCCCAATTTAAAAATCAACTTATGTTATTTATTATTTATAAATAAGGAATGTTATAGTTTTTAGATTATACACACACACACACACACACACACACACACACACACTGTTATGCTAATATATAGTTTATGAATATAGTTAGTTGCATACTTGCACTTACAAAATTTAACAAAACATAGACAAAATTGCGAAATGATAGAGAATAAAATCAAAATTTGTTTAAATTATAAGAAATTGTATTGCAAGATTTTTAATCATATTTCTCCGGTTTTTAATATAAGATATATTTACCTAATTTGATTAGATTAAAGACAAGAGGAGTATTACAAAAGAAATAAGATTATTAGACTTATAAGTATAACAGTATTTATTGTTCTACATATGTGTATTACTGAATTTTACTGAGGTATTCGATATGATATGGTATTGTTTTTGAATATGAAATTACATGGACAAGCCTAATATGTAGACTTGGGTCTTGACAAAGATGGAATTTGGCCTTCACTTATATAAACTAGATTGTACTCCCCGTGCGTTACACGAGATGCTTGTACTTTTAAACCAATTCAAACATTCATTTCATCTCATTCGTCAACATGAATCTTTTTCTTCATTTGATTATATGT
This sequence comes from Inga leiocalycina, assembly GCA_963242795.1. NCBI lineage: Eukaryota > Viridiplantae > Streptophyta > Magnoliopsida > Fabales > Fabaceae > Inga > Inga leiocalycina. The sequence goes on along the minus strand of OY725328.1, from coordinate 62,555,659 downwards.
TCTATAATATATGTTCGCGGAGTGAAAGTTAATTTAAAAGCATTCTTTGTGGCTCTATATTGACAGACATTTGGAATAACTATAAAATAAGCAAACAAATATGTTGGCAAAAAAAAAAAAAATTAGCAAACAAATAAGTTTGTCCTTCCTTGATGGAGTTTCTGAGTTTTTAATGGAGTGCTTTGTTTAACACACTCGCTTGTATCCTTGATCCCTAAAATTTAATAATCACACAAACACTCGGTAAGTTCAGAACTTAGGACAGACAATGCAACTAATAAAGTCAAAATGCAAGAAACACACAAGCATGTATACACCTCTTCATCAATTAAAACCATAGAAATGCAAAGCACATCTGAAGGGGCTGTCTTATGGTAAATATTCCATTTTCTGAAAACTCTAACTATGCTTTAGCAATCAGTACCATCATGCAATTCCTCAATTGAAGAATGTCAACCCCTGATTAGTGTTTGAAAAACAAAGGTTAACACGTTAAATTCAATTAGGATGCTAAGAAGTAAATGTAAAAAAATCTGAAAAGAAAGCAAAAAGAATGTAATATGATAACATACTTGTGTTGTGAGAATTTAGATCAGCTCAAGAATGGAAGGTGAAGAAGTAAGTCCAACCTGAATGACTATATATGTGAGTGTAATCAGCACAGGAAAAACACAAAATAGGCAGGAGAACGAAAAAATAGATGTATCATATGCAAAGAGTCTTGGAAGAAGATAAGTCAAACGCATGACCTTCTACTTAGTTTGCAGATTAGATATGGCTTTTCATTTAGTGAAAGACAGATTATACATATAAACAAAGGTGAATTTAAAACTACTACTGATCCACAGTTGCCATTAACATGATAACTATATATTAGGGAATGTACACCAATATATGTAAGATTAAATGCAAGTTTCCAGAAAACAAAAATGTGGCAAAAGCAACCCCTGCTTTTATCTTGATTCATTTAGGCAGAGATAGATTCTGCAACATTTCAGCAACCTCTATGCCTTTGAAAATTTGACCTTATGAAGTTTGCTATTAAGACAGTATTAACTTACGTATAATGTCTTGTAACATTTGACCTCATATCTGCATAAAGAAAACAGACCTGAAACAAAACAGTTTCATTTCGTCGGAGTTGCTGTTCAAGGAAGAAGGCTTTCAGTGTGGTTAGATTACAAGGACAATAAGTTGAAGGGCTTATAGATGTAGATGAGAACAACCTTCAGCCCATGACTTTGGCCAGAGGGAAATGTCAGAAGGGATAATATTTTATCTTTACAATTAAAATTTTTTCTGTTAACTCTATAATTCTGTACACAAATTACGTACAATCCTTATACACATGGTTCATAACAGTTAAACTAATCTCTGACTACTCTTAATGTCCATCACTTCACAGTAACAACAATAATACATCCTTCCACATCAAGTTCATACGGGAATCTATACAAAAATTTGGATCAACATATCAAGTCCAGGAAAACAGAGCATGCCTAAATTCTTCTCATTCATCAATATCCAAAAATCAATAAAGCAATAAATTTGTGTAAAAACAAAGAATCTAAGGACTGTAAAAACATACCAAACAACATCTGAGTATGACATACCAGATAAGAAGCCGCCAAATGCCAAAGGCAAGAAGACCCTTCCCCCAAAGTTGGGCAACCTAGAAAGAGACTTTCTCCATCTCAAGAAGTTCGATGGGGAATGTGGACTGCCATGGCTCAATTAGCTTTAATTTTTCCCATTTGATGAAGTAGGGGAAAGAAAGAGACTTTCTCCATCTCAAGAAGCCGTGATGAATGTTGATTGTAGTTGAGAGTGTAGATGAAATGCAATAGGTTGTTAGATTTGAAGAATTCAACAAAGAGAGGGCACAGCGACAGCAAAACGAACCATGGCAACATTTTGTAATAATGTGTTGCTTTCCCTTCGTTTCTGGGCGTTGTTTTGGATAACACTGTCTGGCCTAAGCGGTTGTTGGAGGTGAAATAATGTGAGGATGAGTATTTGAATTAGAAATTGGTACAAGAACATGTTTTAACCTGTGAGTCTGCCATCTCCGTCTTTCAAAAAACCCATGACTCAACCACTGTCACTTGTCAGGAAAACACGTTTTTCTATGCAAGAGGGAGAATGATATTTGTTATTTGTTATTATATTATACATATTGTCTTTGTGGAAGTGGCTAACAGAGGTATAGAGATATGTGGTTGCAATTTTTTTGTGCTTCCCCGTGCGTTGGGTGCTTGTACTTATAAAACAATTCCATTGTTAATGCTATAAATTTGCTCATGTTCAGTGATTATCTTCAGTCTAAGTAAAATTTGGGTACAAACAGATGCAATAAAGGAAATGAAGGATTGCATATCAAGAAACGGCAATAAAGCCGCCTATCTTAGTGTGTGCTTCCCCTAGGAAGCTTATAAGTCTGGAGTTTTTATATATTCATTATGCACATTTTATCTCAGTGTGTGCTTCCCTGGGAAACTCTATCATGCATTGGTCAAAAGATACAATTGGGTTTAGCTTTCCCCAAACGAATATCAAAATCATATATATGAATAAGCACATAATTTGAATACACAAATTGCACAGCATTAATTGTGGATAGCAGAGTATTAATGGATTCAGTAAAATATCATAAGACCATGCTTCATAGAGCACAATCTGTTTCCCTTAAAACTAAACCTAATGACTCTCCATATGTGCACAAATTGTGTGACATTTCATGAGTATCTTCATTTGGAAAATGTGTCTCACACAAATAAGGCAAGTTATACTTAAAATATGTAGACCCCAAAACCATGACCAATAAAAGGCACAAAAAAAAACTGTCAAGACATTGTCTTTTTTCACCAAAATTTTGGGTAGTTAGCATGAGATGTCTCAAAAATTGATATATCTTTATCTTCAAACTTTACTTGATAATTAATGCATCACAACACAAAAAGGGAATGATTCAGCCGTCAATGGTTATAATGAAAGACACTTTCACACTCAAGAAATCAGACTTAAGAATAACTTAATAAGTTTGAACTTATTGATGCAGCTAGGTCCCTAAATGAGCTTTCATATTCCCGACATTATTAAAGACATCTTTAGAGATTTCCCAGTCATGACTAACTAAGTGCTGTTTGGGATAGCTTATTTTTGGGTAATAAGTGCTTATAATTCGTGATTCACCGTATACGAGGTAAGTATGTAAGAGGAGTTTTGTCTCGACTTATGTAATAAGTGCTTATTTTTCAGAAATAAGCATTCCAAACACTCACTAAGTAGAAGAGCTTTCAAATAATATGGACATATCTTTAGAGGTTTACATTTTCACATGAAATTAAAAACATTATTATATCCTATAAGTGACCACCAAGACTTACTATAATTGTGAAAGCCTGTTGGGTAGATTAGGATATTTTGAAACCTCTTCCCTTGACACGGTTACAAATGAATTAAAACAGAAATATTAGTAGTTTACTTCTCTCAAAGCAATATAATTTCCTAAAAAATATTAGAGTTACATGTAGGTACTACTCCCATTTATATATTAATAATAAAGAAAATGAAAACCTGGAAACTAAAGGCAATCCTTGCCTTAGGTTTAATCCATGCCACCACATGAAAAGAGAGGAATTCACCAAAGGCAATCTTCAACCAATAAAGGATGTCATAAAAAACTAAAGCCAGACCAGGAAAAGAAACCACGATTGAAGCCAACTCAACTGTGGATTCTTGGAGTCAATATTTACTACCTATAATCAGATTCGGATGCCTGTATTTCTGCCTATAGCTCTAAGCCCCCATTCACTTGCCATTACTCATTCTCTTTGCTCCTGGTCACAGTAGAGTTGAAAAGAAATGAATTCCACTATTAAGTTGAAAAATAAACGGAGAACTATATCCACAACCAATAATCAAGTAATAAACAATAATTTCATAACAACTTAAATATAGCACCAACGTTCAAAAATAAAGTTAAAAAGAGTACATGACATATAAGAGAAGCACAAAGGGAGATAAGCTAGAAGAACAAACACCAATCACGTACAGTACTTTAAATTCCAGAGCAAAACCGAGGATGCAACAGAATGAAAATGAAGGGGAGAGAACATTCATATGTCATGTACTCACTAAAGATGTAACATAAAACTCTTAATGAGAACACATTCATAATCAACCTGTCAAAAATAAAGGAAATATAGAGAGGAAACAGCCAAAACGTGTTCTTTGATCTACCGTTCCAAAATGAAAACAGAATGAAAATGAAGAAGGGGAGAGAGCATAAATGAAGGGAGATTACAAACCTTTTTGGCAATGGGAGATTAGTTCATCGTCGCATTCTAGCGGTGAAAAAGATCATAACATGTTCGTCTCCAAAATCAACAAAGCCACCTCCCCACTATTGCAGCCTCACCTGAAGTCACCGTGAATCCCCCTCTCTGTCTGTATTGCAATGAAAACACCTGCTATATTGCATCCACAAATAAAGTCATCGAGAATCATCACAGTTAATCAGATGCAAAACGAAGAGATAACGGTGACCCACAAAAAGAAAAGGATAAGATTTAATGTGGAGAAATCGAAGAAGAAATTATTGGAAAGCATATCGGTTAGAAATTTCTTCCACTCACGACCCACACTGATTTACGGCAATACAGCAAAACAAAAGAAGGAATAGAAGGGGATAATGACGAAGATGAAGGAAAATGAAGAACAAAAACAAATAAGGCCTACCGATCATGTTATTTTTCCCTTCTTCCATCCATGGATCATGAAATGTAGCAACTTGCGACGGTGGTGGATGAAAAAGTAGAGCGTTGAGTTCCATGGTGCCGGTGAGAAATGAGAGGAAAAAAGGAGTGGGAGATGTGATGCGATGCTCAAGTCGGGTCTGTTTGGAAACACGTTGAGATTGGAAAAAAGCCCAGTAGGATGGTAAAAGCACCCAAAAGCCCAGTTAACTATTTTTCACTCCGTTTGGGAACCCGGTCGGTGGCACTGCGCTTCAAAAGAAAAAGCCGCGTTTAATGGAAGCTCTCGGCTGGAGCTTTTCCCTGGGAAGCTGCTTCAACGGTGTGGTCATATTGACTTGTTTGTGTTTTTCACCAACCAAGTTTCTCCACGTTGCACAGTAGGGTCCACTAGAATGGAGAACTTTTCAATTCCTATATTAATTTAATAATGGTTTGAATTTGACGCTACGTTTCACATGCTGCTGGTGGAATATAAATGTATAAAATGATTACAAATATGTATCATTTTCACTTCTTGATATTTGTTTATTTCTTTAAAAAACATTTAAAAATTGGCTGTCAAACGTCTTGAAAATTAATTTTTCTTATCAAATTTTATTTATATTTCTTCACTTCAATTATCACAATATATATAAATAATATATGTGTGTGTATTATTCAATAAGATTTATGCATTTTTCAGTCATGTTTCATCTAAACGAGGAAATATACCTGGTCAACATACTAATGATCCAATTGATGTTGCATCCCCATCTACTATCCATAAATTATCTTCAACACAAATAAATCATGTGCGTGACATAATCAGAGACCAACTTGTTAGGGGTAGATGATCCAATAATGAGACATTTCATGTATGTATTCTAATTTAAATATAAATTTATCCTTTTTTAATTAAATACTTTCGTGTACTTTTTTCATAATAATTGCACCTTTTTTATTTTATCTAGTTTTTTTAAAAAAAAATTCATTTCAATTATCACAATATATACAACTAATATATATATATATATATATATTATTCAATAAAATTCATGTCATTTTCAATCATTTTTCATTTAAACGGGTTTTTCAAACGCTAATCCAAACAGGTTTCAAGTTAGAAAAAAGTCACTTCTGCCACCGCCAATCTAAACACAAATCACATCTAAAATCTAACTTTTTTTCTATTCTTTGTATATTTTATTGACAATTTTTTTAGCAGATATATTTGATTGATAATTTTGATGTAAAGCATTTCCCATCTTTGCGGATACGGTGGAACAATTCCAACAGAATATATGTGATTATAAATACATATTTAATTTTTTATTATAAATTCTAAATTCTAAATATTATATTTAAAGTTATCAGTTTTTTTAATAAATATTAGGTAGATGCCAAGAAAGAGATGAGAATCCATGGAGGGTTATTGGAGATTAGAATGTCAAATCGCGTAGGGAGAAAAAAAAGAGGCAGCAAATTCGAGGCAAGTTTTGCAATTTAAAATTTAAAATTTAAAACATGAACGCAAATATATGTTCTGGGCAATCAAGTACTAGTCCCTCTGTATGACCATTCGTGGAGCCCGATGGCTTATCTGGTGTAAATAGAAATGATTAATTTAATTGACTTTTTTAATCTTTTAAAAAAAATCAATTTTATTTTATAATTAGAACGTGGGAATATTTTATTTGTAGTCTATTTCTGGGCAGCTCGTGAACAGTAAATTATGTCTAAAGCCAGAAATTAACAGTTTAGGAGATCAGCTTAGGTGGACAGTTTATATATATATATATATATACTGACGATGATATTGATACTGACGATGATATTGATATTGATACTAATACGTACAAGCCCTGACCATCATCACCCATACATTGGAAGAAAAGCAAACTCAAAATCCACACATCTCTCACACTCTAAATTATTTATAGCATCAGCTATAAATTATTTTAGATACAAGACGACATGCGTGTATATATATATTATCATCAGCTAAAAGGAAGACAGAGAAATTAATCTAGCTTGTCATCTTCCTTATTATTTATGCAAATACCATAACATATAACAGAGAGCCAGCAAGCAGGCTTTTATTGATTATCTTATAATTATTAACCGCCTCCGCCGCCGCCGCCGCCGCCGCCTCCGCCACCACCTCCGCCGCCTCCGCCACCGCCGCCGCCACCGCCGCCTCCGCCGCCGCCGCCGCCTCCACGAGTAAGTGCCATTTTTTTTCCTATAGACAAGAGGATATATATGAGTTGATGATTTGGGAGGGAGGGAAGAACAAGTTATTTATAGTGTGGTTGATGGGATGATGATGAATGTATGGATATGAAAGAATATGAGGTCATTATGTGTGGGGTGTCACAGATTAATTGAGAATATTATATATATATATATATATATAGAGAGAGAGAGAGAGAGAGAGAGAGAGAGAGAGAGAGAATATGATGAGGTATTATGTGTGGGGTGTCACAGATTAATTGATAATTAATATACAGCTATTGAAGTTGGCTTCAAACAATTTTCGTAAGTTGCATGATATATGTAGCAGCAGGAGCAGCAACAAATCTTCATTTCAAAATTTAGTTGTTAAGTGTTTTAAACATGGGAAATATATTGGTATAAAATATTAAATTTTATAAGAATTCAAGATTCACAATAAATACAAATATTTATAATAAGAAAATTTTTTTCAACAAATTTAAAATTTTAACGAGAGTGACATTTTAATTTTTTTTTTTCTGGAAATTAAAGTAGAAATGATCGATGGAAAATAAAAATAAAAAGTAGGGAATAGTTATAAAAAAAAGCGAGAAAGAAATAGAAGACTTTAATGAGTGGATGCCTCTTCAGAATATAGGAAGATGTCAACATTCGAGTGTCATGTGGTATTGAGGTTTGAAATCTTCACACATGTCACGTATTTGAATGTGACACTCTAAACAAGAATATAGGAAGATGAAAGCAGCGTGAATATGAAGTTAAATGGTAGTGTCGTGTTGTACTGCAATTATGTTCATGCATGTTATTATACATCATTTGTGCGTAAAAAATTTGATCTCAAATATAATTAAGTAACTTGAAGAGTTATTAATGATTATTTTTCATTTTCACTCATATTTAATTTCGACAAGAGATAATGACGAGAGAGGTTGGAATGTGTCACAAATCTTGTTAAAGGCCCAAATACTAAAAGCCCAAGTAATGAGGGCTCATCTAAAATAGGGATGACTAAGCAACAACCATGTGAAACTGTTAGGAGGGGTGAGCGTATGCGAAGGATGACATGGAAGGTGCGTGAAAATGAAGCCAACAAAAGGCCCTGAATGCGAGAAAGGGAGGCGTGAAGAATATTGTGAGGTTTGTTCTCTTTGAGTTTCTTTCTTCCTCTTTGACTCTCTTATTTTGATTCCTGTAGCCTTTATTCTGAATTCTATGACTGATATTCTCAGCATATGCCTGCAATTCTTCCTAATCTATGTACTATGACGATATTTGAATAAAACAAGTATTGGAGAATTTTGCTGAGAAATTTTGTTAGAGGATATTTATGCTTAAATTGTTCATTTCAGGATATAACACTGTGACATTGGTGCTTTCATTGACTTTCCATGGCGAAGCATACCCGTTTAAAAGATGTTGCAGTAGATCTCAAACAATTCCAGGAACTTTGTGAACAACACAAAGCTGCTTTTCAAAACACTATTGGGCAATTACAATTAACTTGTTCTCATTTGGAAAAAGAACATTCAATAAGAATTGATCGTATAGAACATTCGGTAATGGATAGCAATCGCTCTATGGAAGGTCTGAATCAGAAACTGGATCTGTTGCTTCAGTCGTCTGCCTCTGGATCGCGGAACCCTGGGAGTTTATCTTTTCCCGATTCTAATCACTGGTTTCACAAAGTGAAGATTGATTTTCCTCATTTTGATGGATAGAATCCTCTGGATTGGATTTTTCGTGCTGAGCAGTATTTTTCTTTTTATTGAACTTCAGATTTGCAGTTTATTGTCTTAGCCTCTGTTAACTTTGAAGGGGATGTTGTTCCATGGTTCCAAATGATGCAGCGGACTCATGGTATACCTACTTGGGCAGCGCTTACTAAAGCAATTGAATCTCAATATGGGCTAACCCAGTATGACAATCCTTATTCTCAATTGTTTAAGCTTACTCAAATTGGTTCAGTGGTTAATTATCATGTAGCCTTTATGACATTAGCTAATCGAGTTGATGGGCTTTCTGATGCGGCTCTCATGGACTGTTTTATTAGTGGTTTGAAGGATGATATTCGCAAGGATATATTATCTCGAGAACCTGATTCATTGCCTCGAGCAGTTGCTCTTGCTCGACTCTATGATGATGGCGGATCCAAGTTAGGTATTGGGCTCAAATTTTGGCCCACTTCACACACTTCCTCTACTTTCTCTAAGCTCATTGGTTCATCTTCATCTGTCTCTGCTTTATCGGTACAGGAGAGTTCTCACTCTCCAACTCTGCCATTATTATCGTCTCCTGCGTCAAAACTTTTTCCTTAGGTAAAGAAATTAACCGCAATAGAAATGCAATTGCGTCGAGAAAAAGGTTTGTGCTATAATTGTGATGTGAAATTCTCAGCTATGCATAAATGCAAATCGTACCTTTATAATGTTGCTGGTTGATTCTAAAGATTGTTTGGATGAACTTGTCCCTCCAGATATTCCTTTTCCACCTTTAGACGATTCGGTGGTTTTGCATCATTTGTCATTACATGCCTTCCATGGTTCTGTTGGCCCTTGCACAATTCACTTTACTGGCCAGATTTTCGGTTCCACAGTTGAAGTTTTTTTAGATGGTGGCAGCTCTAATAATTTTATTCAACCTCGAGTGACTAAGCATCTCCGTCTCTTGGTTGAACCAGCCTCCCGGTTCAAGGTTGTGGTGGGTGATGGTAATTGCCTAGAAGAAGAGGGGATTGTGCATTCGATTCCCCTCAAAATAGGAGGGCATGATACACCCATTGATGCTTATGTGGCTCTAATTAAAGGGGCTGATGTCATTCTGGGAGCATCTTGGTTGGCTACGTTGGGTGCTCACGTTTCAAATTACAGTACTGCTATGCTTAGAATTTATCGTGATGATAAATTCATTACACTTCAAGGTGATCGCCATCATTCGCCTATGATGATTCATTACAATCATATGAGGCGTATTGTGCCTACAAATAGTGTCGATGAGATTTTCACCTTGGCATGTCATTTGACTGTGGCTAATACTGATTCTTTGCAATTTCCTTTTCATATTCCTATAGATCTATTACATGTCCTTAAGCAGTTTGCAGACGTATTTTCTATCCCAAAAGGATTACCACCTCCACGTTCTAAGGATCATGCAATTCTTTTACATGAAGGGACACCACCAATAAAGGTCAGACCCTATCATTATCCTTTTTCACAAAAGAATCAAATAGAATTGATGGTTTCTAAAATGTTACAAGAAGGGATCATACAACCAAGTAATAGTCCATTTTCTGCACCTGTTTTATTTGTAAAACAGAAAGATGGTTCTTGGCGATTTTGTACTGATTATAGGGCCTTTAATGTTGTTACTATAAAAGATTCTTATCCCATACCCACTATTGATGAATTGGATAAATTATGTGGTGCTCGGTATTTTTCCAAATTAGATTTTCCTGTTGGATATCATCAGATCCGAGTGAAGAAAGAGGACCGATATAAAATAGCTTTTCGCACTCATCATGGCCATTATGAATGGCTTGTCATGCCATTTGGTCTTACTAATGCGCCGGTTACTTTTCAAGCTTTGATGAATGATGTCTTTCGACCCTATCTATGTAAATTTATTCTTGTCTTCTTTGATGATATTTTGATTTATAGCCCCTCTTGGTCTGACCATTTACAACATCTGTCAGTTGTTTTGCAATTACTTCAAGATCATCAATTATTTGCTAAATTGGCTAAGTGCTCTTTTGGTTTACTCAAGGTTGAATATTTAGGCCATGTAGTATCTTCTGAAGGAGTTGAGGTCGATCCTATTAAAATTAAGGTGATCATGGACTGGCCTATTCCTAGCAATATCACTCATTTATGGGGTTTCTTGGGCCTCACTGGTTATTACCGAGTTTTATTCGTGGTTATGCATCTTTGGCTGCTCCTCTCACTTCTTTATTACAGAAAGATTCTTTTCTCTGGAATTCTGCTGCTCAAGAAGCTTTTACCATATTAAAGTTAGCTTTAACTCAAGCCTCAGTTCTTGTTCTCCCAGATTTTTCTCAACCTTTTGTGTTGAAGCGGATGCTTCTGGGTAAGGTATCGGTGCTGTTTTAAGCCAGAAGGGTCATACTATTGCATTCTTTTCAAAGAAAATGTCTTCTAGAATGCAATCAAAGTCAACATATGTCTGAGAGATGTATGCCATCACAGAAGCGGTTGCTAAGTTTCGCCACTATCTCTTGGGCAACCCGTTTATTATTCGGATGGATCTTCAAAGTTTGAAACACTTGACAGATCAAACCATACAAACTCCAGAACAACAAGCTTGGTTACCTAAAGTGCTGGGATATAATTTTACAATTGAGTACAAATCATGTAGAACTAATGGGGATGCTGATGCTTTGTCCAGACGCTGTTTTATGGCTTACTTTATTACAATTCCTTTGTTGTTTGAAGATATTGTGTTGGCACAACAACAATCCAGATTAAATCAGAGTTCGGCTACTCATTATCATTATCATGTTGTTCATGGCAATTTATTTTATAAAAGCCGTCTAGTTATTCCTATTGATGTGCCTGGTTTAATCACTAAAATATTGCTGGAATTTCATTCATCACCTTTAGGTGGTCATGCTAGATTTTTTAAGACTTTCACTCGTATTGCTATGCAGTTTTTTTGGCCTAAGATAAAGCAAGACATTCGTCTTTTTATTCGTCAGTGTGATATATGTCAAAAGGCTAAAGTGTCTCAAACTCACCCTGCTAGTTTACTTAGTCCTCTTCCTATTCTATAAGCTATATGGGATGATGTGGCAATGGACTTTATTACTGGGTTGCCTAATTCAAAAGGCTATACTGTTATTTTAGTCGTAGTGGACCGTTTATCTAAATATTGTCATTTTGCTCCATTAAAGTCGAATTTTTCTAGTCAATCAGTAGCTGAATCTTTTATTCAAAATGTTGTTCGTTTACATGGTGTTCCCAAATCTATTGTACCGGATCGTGATAAGGTCTTCACTAGCAATTTTTAGCAACATTTATTTAAGTTATAGGGCACTACTCTTTCAATGAGTTTAGCATACCATCCCCAAATTGATGGCCAAAGTGAAGCTTTAAACAAGTGTTTGGAGATGTATCTTCGTTGCTTTATTTATGATCTTCCTAAACTTTGGGTGAATTTCTTGCCTTGGGCTGAATTTTGGTACAACACCTCACATCATGAGTCCATTGGGAAGACACCATTCAAAGCAGTCTATGGTCGAGATCCTTCCTAATTTTTTGCTGCTACTAAATCGATAGATGCCCCTGCTGAGGTATTGCTTCAATTACATGATAGAGATACTGTGTTGCATAAACTTAAGTCACACTTGCTCAAGGCTCAGACTCGAATGAACAAATTTGCCGACAGGAAACGTGTTAAGGTGCATTATGAAGTTAGTGATCTTGTCTATGTTAAGTTACAGCCGTATCGCCAAACTTCCTTGTCTCTTCAAAAGAATCAAAAGTTGGGTTTGAGGTATTTTGGTCCTTTTCCTACATCAGCCAAGGTTGGATCTGTTGCTTATAAATTATAGTTGCCTGACACAGCTCGTATACATCCTGTCTTTCATGTTTCTTTTCTTAAGAAATGTGAAGGAAACACTTCTGATTCTTATTTGCCTCTGCCATTACATACCAATGACTCTGGCCCCTTATTTTTGCCACTACAAATCTTAGATACACGTCAAGTACAAAAACAGGGCCAACCTGTTACTCAATTATTGATCTAATGGCAAGGTGCTATCCCTAACTCCTAGGAAAATGCTGAGACTTTTGCTCATGACTTTCCTGAATTTGACCTTGAGAACAAGGTTATTGTTATTGGGGGAGGTAATGTCACAGATATTGTTAAAGGCCCAAATAATAAAAGCCCAAGTAATGAGGGCTCATTTAAAATAGGTGTCACACCCTCATTTTATTTTCACCTATTTCAGAGTATTTGCGGAAAATGATACACAGTTCGGTGGGCAACGCAGGAATAGCATAAATTTACTGATATTATGTACACGATTACGGAAATTCCCCATAGGGGTTCGTACTTAATAATTACAATTAATATAGCCTCAAAGCGCTACGTGGGTGTCTAAACCCATCCTAATGAAACGAAGACATCTTCTCGTCTTCGTTCCACCACTGCAATCTCCTTCTTACGGTTCTCTTTATTGCTCTCAGCATAGCTTCTGTCTTTGCCTGTCTAAATTGTTGGTAGGGGAGGGTGAGATTCTGAGGAATCTCAGTGGGAGAACAATACCAATATGCATACAAGATAAGTGCTTAATGCATGACATGCTTGCATTACATAACTCATGCTCACATAATGACATATCTGCGTGCTCAATGTTTTAAACAGCATACGTGTGGCCATAGCATAAACAGGAACAGAGTTTCAATTATTCGTATATGTTTCACATAATCAAGCAAAGCAATAACATGCATCAATACACCAGCACAAATATTAAATACATGCAGGAGAGGTAAGTTCCCTACATCAAAGTCTTATCAATCCCTTTTTAGTGTGCCTCGTACGTGTCATTTCGGCTTCCGGCTCGGTCCTAAAATATTAAATGTACATGAAATAGGTCATAACCTATCCAAGTATCATTTTAGACTCTTCCATAGTGTTTCTTGGGTTATAATAGTCTATGGTAAAAATTTACCAAAATGCCCCCGGGACCTTGGCTCTGCCCCGTTGTACCTGGCCCAGGCCTAATGGCACGTTTTCCTAAAATTTTGACTAGGGTTATCTTGATATATTTTCGCGTAAGGAATCCATTTCCAGGCTCTAAATTGCCAAATTCAATGTCAAATTACGAAAATACCCTCGACAGCCCTGATTTAGGGTTTTAGGGGCATTTTCATAATTACGCTTTTCCAACCTTTTCCGAAAAAGTGACTAACTGTAACCCCACCTATTTTTTCTCACTGAATCCAATGGAACCATCTATTTCATAAAAATCCAGATCCTACCCCCTGTTCTGACCTTGGCCGAAAGTTTCTCAAGAAAAAGGAAAAATGGAGTTTTTGTGTTTAAGCTTCCAAAGCTTGTACTTTTCCACTTCTAATCCCTTATTAACTTATTAAACACTTCTTAACCATGATTCAAAGAAAATTAGGTAGCATAACTCCTTAGGATTAGGGCTTTCCAAATTTACAAACTTGACAAAAATCACCAAAACCAAACATAAACCTCAATAATAACTTCATACAAGAATAGATCTAAGGTCTGTGAGGTTACCTCTTGAGATCTTGAATCCTCTCTCTCTAGGCGTCTCCTCTCTCTCTCCTTGAGCTAAGAATGAGTCTTCAAAATCACGGATTCATGAGGAAAAGGAGTTTAGAGAAGGTTTTCTAAGCAAGATTACAAGAAAAACTTTAGAAACCACCTTCTTACCTTAGATTTCTTCTTCCTTCTCTCTAAAACCTCCAAGCATTCAAAGCTCTCTCTCTCTCTCTCTGCTTTCTTGTCTCTTGGCTTAAATGTGAAGGGAAGAGTAAAGGGAAATGTGTTTTATGAAATTTCTCTTCTTTCATTCTAGCCCTTGATTTCAAGATGAAATCTTACTGTGACACTTGTTACAACCCATACCTCCTTCCTATCATGACACACTTACTCCATTAGGTTTTCCATTGGTTTTGAACTAACTTTCTCCCTCTTGCTCTTCTAATGAAATGTGTGCTCTTCCACTAAACCAAACTTGCACTCAAGGTAATTCCAACTTTACACTCAAGATGATCCTTACCCTCATCAATCATGATTGCTATGTTCATGTAGTATTATTTTATTGCAATTGAACATGTGCTCATCTTCATAAATCATAATCTAAACCCCTCCTCATATGATCATGACACTTGGCAGCTTTAATTCCATTAATCAATTTCTAACACATTTTATTTTCAATTTTCGGAATAATGCCAATTCTGGCAGATTTTCTGCCCTAACTTTCAAAAATCATAAATAATTTTGTAGACATCATTTTGGAGCAATTCCAAAGGTTATGGAACCGTTATTGAGTATAGTTTCAAGAAAAAATATAGAATTTTACTAGCAAGAATCATATCATTCCCAAATTTTTCATCTTTGCCTGCTGCTCCAGAGACTTTTCAAATTTTTTGGACTAACTTCAAAAATTCATAACTCTTTGTACATAGCTTCAATTGATTCATAAGAACTATAAAATTAAACCTTAGGATGTCTACTTTCACCCTGTAAAATTTTATAATTTTTTCTCATCATTTGGTCTTCCAAAACCACATGACAACCTCACTATCTCACAAGCGATTTCACTGAAAACACTATTCACCTTTCTACTTTCAATATTTAATTCCTTTGGCCTTAAATATTTACCATTTTATTGAGCATATATAATAATTGCAATATATTCTTAGTGAATAAAATTTAGGGTGTTACAATAGGGATGACTAAGCAGCAACCATGTGAAACTGTTAGGAGGGCTGAGCGTATGCGTAGGATGACATAGAAGGTGCGTGAAAATGAAGCCAACAAAAGGCCTTGAACGCGAGAAAGGGAGGCGTGAAGAATATTGTGAGGTTTGTTCTCTCTGAGTTTCTTTCTTCCTCCCTGACTCTCTTATTCTGATTCCTGTAGCCTTTATTCTGAATTTGATGACTAATATTGTCAGCATATATGCCTGCAATTCTTCCTAATCTATATACTGAGACGATCTTTGAATAAAACAAGTACTGGAGAATTTTGTTGAAAAATTTTGTTAGAGGATATTTGTGCTTAAATTGTTCATTTCAGGATATAACACTGTGACAGAATTATAAGTAGATGTAGAAAGAAAAATTTTCTAATAAGGACATATTCGAAATAAGACATGATTAATGACCTAATTGTTATTCCTTGGTATGTAAGACTGTGTTACAAATACTCCTCTGGTCCTATATATATATAGTGTAGAGGGAAGACATTTTTTTGTTCTATTAATTGGGTAGAGAGAGAAAATTTTCATATGAATTTATTATCAGTATTGACTTTATTTTCATGCATGTAATATATACTCCCTCCGGTCCTATTTATAAACAATTTTCTCTCTCATAGAGTTGGTCCCTTTTATAAGCAACTTTCACTTTTTATCTGAAAATGTAAGCTTCTCTTTCCTATTTTACTCTTATTAAATACTCATTATCTCTCATATCTTATATTCATTATCTCTTATACTTTTTATTTATTCTCTCTCCTATACTCTTTTCATAAATAGGGGCATACATGGAAAAAAAACATGGCATTTTTGACACAATCATTGCTTTTAATTATCAGTTCGTTTTGCGCAATCAAGGAGAAAGTTGCTTATAAATAGGACCGGAAGGAGTATTAAATATGGGTAAAATTGAAAAGTTACTGAATTTTATGAAAGAGTTAATAAAGTTTAATACTTTCTTGATGTTCTGTGTAAAACATACTGAAAGTGCCTTATATATAGGAATGAAGGAGTAACTTATACTCATAAGGACCAAAGTGTGGTGTGTGTGTGTGTGTGTGTCTATATGATATTCCCTTATGTCCTAAATATAAGATAGAGTTGACCTTTTTTAAAAAGATTAAGGAAACTAATCAAGTTACTTAATCATATCATATATTGTTTATCATTAGATTATATATCAGTTTATATGTTATATATGCAAAATGGTTTAGAGAAAAAACAATAAATATAAATATTTAAAAGTAATTTAATTAGCTTTCTTAATATATCTAAAAAACTCAACTCTATATTATAGTTAGGATGGAAGGAGGATTTCATTTCCACGGAAGCTTCTTTTTAACAGATTAAACATTTTTTTTGCGGACAACAATTTAAACAAAATAGATATATATGGTTGCTAAAAAAACGATTGCTCATATGAGAGAGAGAGAGAGAGTGCTGTCTCAAAATGTCTGCATCGCCATAATAGTATAATACTAATTCGTCTGTCTATGAGTAGAAACAGAATAAATAAGGTTGGCAAAAAAGAAAAAGAATAAATAAGAGTTAATGGAATTGGTATGAGCTGGTACGAATTATAATGATAAAGCATAAATTCTTTCTATGATATATCCTTACTCATCACAATGGATAATGCTGCTCTTCTCAGATATTCTTCTTTCACTTGGGTATAATTCACACTTCACAGTGCCATTCCTTTCACATAAATTTCATTTTGGAATTTTAATTTTTTTTTCAAACTAACTTATTTTAAAGGATCTTTTGCCATTTAAAATTTCCTGCGCAAAGATAATTTATTCCCAAACGTAAGCACAAAATATAGACGATGTAAAAGTTGTTGTTTTTTTTTATTAAAAGTGTTTTCCATTTTTGTAGGAGCTTGTTGTTCTCTACATGATTTAGCACAATTGGAATGTTAGAGACAGTATTTGATGTCATATATTTTTATTTTGGTATAATATTGTATGAGTCAATATTTTCAATCCTACTTCACAGGCATCAAATTATTATTGCACAAGGATTATCTTATTGAAAACAATTTTATTTGAGACACTGTTAAATGTGGGCATATCTTCTAATATGAATTCAAACCTTATATAGTTTGTAAGGTTTTGATGGACTGTCCCCTTTGGACACATGCATCAAATTATTACTTGATCAGTGCTTCCTTTTGTCCTTATTATTATAAGGTTACTAATAATTCTCACAAATCAATAAAAATAATTGAAGTCATTAAAATTATCCTAAAATTTAAATAATTTTTATATTACCCTTACTAATTACACTGAACTCTAATATCATATTAACTATTACTCCCTCAAACTACCTTTATTAAATGTGGGCATACATCAAAAAAATATTTAATACTCTTTGAAAATAAGTAAGTGCCTTATAAAAAGTAAGTACTTCATTATTGTTCATTCAAAAAGAGTTCTCATTAAGAGTAATTCCAATACATATGATTGAAGAGAGCATTTTAGAAAATTCAATATACATTTATTGGACATAACTAATTTAACTAATTTTTTTAATATCCACAAATTAGTTATTATATAGGTAAGGACAACATATAGTGCAATACCACTATTGTCATATCTATAAGTTTAAATTAACTAATTCTAACAAAGTAAGGAGAGTTAGTTAACTCAATAAATATGAATTAATTAATAAAAAAAATTAATTTTGCACTCATATATGAATGTGCATTTTTCACCTTTTTCTTCTCTCTCTACTTTTAATAATGTCAAATGTAACGACCTGCCCTCCGCCAAACAGGCTGGACGCGGCCGGCCATGGTTCACCTACCGCCACACAGGCTTGGTCCCTCCCATAGTAGGAACTGTTCTCCCCTCTTGGGAATTTATTCCAACCCAATGGAAGGAATACGCCTCCCCAAGGACTCGAACTCTGACCAAGTTGCTCTTAGGCTTTGGACTTATCCTCAGGTCCATAGTTCGAGTTCTTGGGGAGGCGTATTCCTTCCATTGGGTTGGAATAAATTCCCAAGAGGGGGGAACAGTTCCTACTATGGGAGGGACCAGAGTTCGATTTAGCGCACTTGGTTGCCAAGTTGCTCTTAGGCTTTGGACTTATCCTTAGGTCCAGAGTTCAAGTCCTTGGGGAAGTATATTTTTTCCTTTGGGTTGGAATAAATTCTCAAGAGGGGGGAACAGTTCCTGCTATGGGAGGGACCAAGCCTATGTGGCGGTGGGTTAACCATGGCCGGCCGCGTCCAGCCTGTGTGGCGGAGGGCGGGTCGTTACATAAAAAGGTGCCTTTTTATTGTCACACCCCGCACTTCCCCAATCCTTGGGATTACAGGCGTGCAACGCACAGGACTATCCCCACCCCCTCCAACACAAGTGGGCTTCTTTCGCGTCTCGGGACTCGAAGTCGTGACTTGAGGGCATAAGTACACACTTTACGTCTGAATCCCTACCATTGAGCTAGCTGGTGCACTTGGCTACCAAGTGGTTCTTAGGCTTTGAACTTATCCCCAGTTCCAAGGTTCGAGTCCTTGGGGAGGCGTTTTCCTTCCTTTGGATTGGAATAAATTCCCAAGAGGGGGAACGGTTCCTGCCATGGGAGGGACCAAGCTTGTGTGGCGGGGGGTGAACCATGGCCGGCTGCATCC